>JAFBJR010000182.1:61196-559868 GCA_016785285.1 Brachirus orientalis
GTCAAGGTTCCATGGTGTAATGGTTAGCACTCTGGACTCTGAATCCAGCGATCCGAGTTCAAATCTCGGTGGAACCTGGCCTTCAAAAAGGTCACCCTTAAACTTTCCTTGTGAGTTCAGATGATTGAATTCACGAGACAAGAGTTAGGACCCAACAATGGTGACAAGGATGAAAACCCCCCACGATAGTTAAATATGAAAAGTAGGTCATCAAGGAAGATGGACAACTCCTTGCTTCACCCAGACTTTCACTTTTTTCAGTTTCAGCAAGGAGGCCATCTATGTCCATTTGGAACAACCAACTTTGTTCCATTCTGCCTTGAGATCTCATCCCAGGAAGTTTAACTGCTCTTCATCATCAGGGCAGTTCTCCTTCTCTGGATCAGATGTCCACAACGACTCTCACTCCAATTCACACCTTGACGGGTGATTCATGTGACCCTTTGTCATGGAATGAGGGGTGTGGTCTACAGCTCCACCTCCAGTAATCCAGAGATGTAGCTCCTGGTTTCCCATCATCAGGCCAGAACTGAAGAAGCCTTTTGGATGAAAGGTGAAACGTCTTCAAGCTCCAAAAAGAAGTCCAGTCGCTTGCAACGCGAAAAAATGTGACATTTTTTTTTGCAGCGAAATCAGTCAGGATGGCCGAGCGGTCTAAGGCGCTGCGTTCAGGTCGCAGTCTCCCCTGGAGGCGTGGGTTCGAATCCCACTTCTGACAAGCACAGTTTTGAACGCTGCTTGTGCTAACCAGATAAAGTGCAGTGTTTACACAGTGGTTTTTACAATGTGTAACACTGCAGGTCTTTATGGCACTAAGTAAAAAAAATAAATAAAAAAGAATATTACAATACCACTGAATTAAGGCAAAAATAAAAGAGATTACAGGGAAAAGTTCTGGCCTTACAGGTCATTTGTCAGGACCTACTGTTGTGGACGGTGATATTTCCTGAAACGACGCTGTCTTTACAGGGAACCTTTTTTGAAACGACATTTGAGCTGTATGCAGACGGAAAAGACTTGATTCTGTCTGACAACATCAAGCTTAGGGAAACCCCCTTTTCCACCAAATTTAACAGGAAATTATTTATTGGGTCGAAGATGTTTTACCTCTCACCCACGAGGTTTCTTCACTTCTGACTGACTTGTAGATAAAAAAAACAAAAATAAAACTACGTTCTGGGAGGTTTGATAACACGAAAAAAATGTGAAAACTTTTTTACAGTGTAACCAGTCAGGATGGTCGAGCGATCGAAGGCGCTGCGTTCAGGTCTCTCGTCACTTTTTTCGGGGAAAAATCTCACCCGGGTGAAATGACACCTTTTTTACGAAGGACTTTTCTGGAACGGCAAAGAAAACGATTTCTTTTTGTTTTTGTTTCGTGCCTGTCATCTGAACTTCGTGCCTTCCAGACTGCCTTCCGAGTTTAGTCGTCAAGGTTCCATGGTGTAATGGTTAGCACTCTGGACTCTGAATCCAGCGATCCGAGTTCAAATCTCGGTGGAACCTGGTTTTGTATCCTCAATAGAGGTCATGTGTATAGTTTCTATTTGAGACTAGATCATTTAATTCAAGGTGGCTGACTTTGGCAGACAGAAGCAAGGGCTTAACTCTGTCTGCCAATGTTGAGGCTTCGGCAGGCTTTACTCCTACGTTGTGCAGTGTATGGACATACAGGACATTTTTCTACTCTGCACAACATGGGAGAATTAACAAATTATAACGTGGCAATCGCAGCTCTGAACAACTACTCTATACTGCGAGTAAATGCTACTTCTTTACATCGCATTCCTCATCATCATCCTGCTGGCTGGAAATGTTTCTGCTGTGAAACGCGATGGAGTTCACAGGAGGAGCAGGGGAAAGAAGGCGGGCGTGAAAGCCTCTGGTGACAGAGTAAACCACCTCGCCATTCAACATTCCAACCAAGACTTCCTGGGAAAACGAAGGTGAAGGCAGAGGGTGGAGATCACACTGGGACTCTTTAGTCTCTCCCAACAACACTTTCATAATCTCCTGGAGATATTCTGGTCTGTAAGGGTCACAATATTCTTCACTGAGTGTCAGCTGCTTAACTGTCTTTGAAAGCAAAGCCCCCTGCTTCACATGGAGAAGGTCTGGTGTGTTGGACTCACACTCCACAGCAGGAACAGTCACAGTCTCGCCCAACACTTTATTAACAATTGCCTGGCGACCTTATGTGGTGTTTAAGACAAATCCACTAGCATGAACAGATGCAGGTTCATCTGTCTGATCAAACAGAGCAGGCTGTGCAACTGTGTAGTAGCCAGTGAAGATCCCGGTTATTTACAGTAGCTGTCTACATGCAGACTCTTTGATATGGTTGCAGAAGTTTCAGTTTTTGAAATCAAGATGGATGAAAATTGAAGAGCAATGTGTCAAAGTAGAATTCTTTAAAAGAAATACAGAAAAATAGCATTACTCTTTTCACCAGAACCAGTAGTTCTTGTATGCAGAAGCACTATGACAGCCCCTGGTTTGTCCAATATTAGATCTGATAGTACAAAAAAGTGTACTACATGCATTCAGGCCCTTGGCCTTGACAGTTGATTAGGTATAAATATGCCTGTTATCTCTTTCTTCCAGTTTTTCCTCCCCCTTTCTTTCTATAATAATAATAATAACAATTTTCATCTGATCTTATTTGATGTGATTTCACATGCGAGATGTTTGATGAAAGTGACACCTTCTTTGGTGAAACTGACACCAAAAAACGAAATTTCCCACTCTTTATCTGTGCCTGAACGCAGCACGCACGGCAGGTGTGCTCTGACTGCGACATAAAACATTTGTCTATGCTTGAATATTTGGCACTCTGTGCTCTTATTGTATAAATGTATGACTATATAAGAACAAAGTAAAACAAATTATATTATAAGTATTACAGTTCTAGAGTCGTGAAAGTTTTTTATTACCGTAGAGTCTCGTTTTAGTTCTGGCCTCCCCTGAAGTGCGACACAGCTGCAGTCTCGTGGCCACGTCACATGAACAGTGTAACCGTGGCAACCAGCCATCAACAAGCTGCTGCAAACGGTGGCGGTAAATATTAAAAGTTCTATTTTTGTAGAAATGTCTCGGTATCACGCAGAAAGCGTTATCAAAAACATTATCCGTGAGATAGTGCTGGAGTGCGCGGCGAGGGGACACGCTGTGTCGGACACTTTGGCGACGTTCATGGTCAGTAAACTCTAAATAAGTGAAGCTTGCTAGCCAGCGAGATGCTAATAAGAATCTGTTTTATTGCATACAGTGAATTAGCTTTGGTTTTGAGGTACATAACAAACACAGTAGGAAGAAAAAAGATGGCATTAAAAATGCTCTACAGTCCATACTGTTAAAAAATGCCAAAGTAATTTATTAACTTCCTAGTTGACAGTCAAGATATTCTTTTATTGTGAAGTTTTAGGCAGTAGAATTATTGTTTTCCTTCAGCGTAGACTACCACCACTCTGAGTTCTAGTTTAAAAAACTATGTTCTTATTTTGAATACTGTTTCAGGTAAAAGCTGTTGTGTTGGACCCAAGAAATGGGTTTAATGTTGACAGAACTCTGACAAAACAGGATATCCAGAAACTTGAAGAGGTAAGTTTTAATTTAACTTACTCTTTGGATTCAGTTTGTTCACTTAACTGCCAAAGGCTATGTTTTCGTAATTTTATTTTGCGACAAAGTAGCTACATTCACAACACGGAAACAGATGCAAGATGTTCCTGGTTATCTGAAAAATCCCTAGTCACAAGTAGGTACTAAATGTAAAAGCATTTACCAGGGTAATATTTACCCAGGTAATTTTGTTTACCCGGGTAATTTTATTCAGTTTGTTCAATTAACTGCCAAAGGCTATATTGACTTAACTTTATTTGCAACATGGTTATTACCATACCTTATATTCCATAAAAGTTGGTGTGAAATGCATACTGGTTTCCTTATTTCTTTACTAATAGTGATGAATTAGAATGTTTTAAATTACCAAAGAACCAATAAGAAGGCAAAAGGAGATAAGAGAGCAAGAAAAATTACAATTTGATTGGGATGAATTTCACTGAAAATTACACCCAGGCAACAACAGAACCGCCGTTTAAGAATACCAAAAATGAAATAATGAAGAAAATTAAATGACATGAAGATAAGGAATATTGAATTAAAGGAAGTTGTTATGCTATAAAATGGATGCTAACTCCTGGAAAAATACCAACACCACCCAAATAATTCATGTACAATTCCCTTTCATCCATAAATCCAAAAGATACAGAGGACCCGACCTTTCCCTCACAATCTCAGAGGGGTCAATGGAAACTAAAGCATTTTTGTAATCAACAATATTTCTTACAGATGTGTCTGGATAAACTCCTGGAGAAACGCAGCCCATCCCTTGACACAATCAAAATGCAAGTGTATTTTGACATGAATTATACCTCCCGACGTAAGTAACAAAAGCTACAGACAGTATAATCTCGTCAGGCTGTTGCACTGATGATCTCAGACATCATTGATATGGTATTCATACTGAGAGGATTTGTTGTCATGCTGATTGGATAAGAATTTTTTATCCCATATTAATTTTCTACAACTTTTGCCACTCCAAATGTTTGGATCTAGCTATTACTTACAGTTCTTCTCATTATTAATTAATCTGTCTTTTTTAAACACTGATTAAGAGGACATAATGAAAGTCACAAGGTCAAACAGCCAAAGGTGTCCTCAAATGTTATGTCAAAAAAACAACAGTGATAAAGGCACAAATAATGATTCTTTCTGTTGAGTGGGTGGTTTGCAATAAGTGATTATTATTGCTCCACTTTCTACCTAAATTACATTCTTAAATGTAGATCTTGATGCTTAGTGTCCAGAATTAGACCAAATAGAAGGTGCCAAAACCTTTATTCGAATCCTCATTCAATCTTTTTTTTAATCTTGTAACTTTAAAACTGCAAATGCTTAATAACTTCAATCAGTTATTTAATGTACAAAAGTATAACACAAGGTTTTTACACCTGACAAATGATTTAACAATTGTAGCCTTTTTTATAACATGTACAGTTTACAAATTGCTTTGACTGATAAAGCAAATGCAGGATATTCAGGGGTGCAGACAAGAGAGAATTAAAAACTGGAGGATAACACTTCACAAAGGCAAGTAAATTTAGGTAGAAATAACCAAAATGCAAAAACCACAATTGATAAAGAAAACATGAAACATATGTTTTATATTTTATTTATTTATTTATTATGTGGTCTTGTCTATGGTTAAGGTTAGAGCAAGTCTCCAGGAAATGAATGTAAGTCAATGCAATGTCCTATGGGATCATGGAAACCAGTGTGTTTATGTGTGTGTGTGTGTGTGTGTGTGTACAGGTGAGTTTCTTGGGGAAATCCAGCAGGTGGTGGAGTCAAGGCTGAGCCCGTTGAGTAGGAAAATCACTGACAGTCGGGTGAAAACACGTGAAGAACTGGATTCTCTGTACCACAGCATCGTCACTTACATTCTGCTTCGCTCCGGGATGGGCTCACCTACACATGTCCACACTGTGCAAGAGGCTGCAGGTTTCTCCACTCACTTATTCTTTCACAGTTCTTTATGTTTGTTATAAAGAAGTAAGCAGAAATACAGAGGCAGCATTATGTTGGATAAAAGGGCACTGACAGCCATTTTAACAACTCACCAAAGATGCTACAGATACATAGACAGCATAAGACTCTGTCCTTGATTTCTCGACTTAAGTAAATTTATCCACCTGCTTCTGTGTTTAAAGCTGTAGTGTGTAACCATGATTTTGTTGTTGATGTTACTGTTCTGCCTCTGTTTAATCTTTGTTTACCAGAACGATATATGTATGCTGTATCCTACATCAGAATACAGGCTCTGTCAAGCAATACTATTAGACCTGACTGAGGGAGTGTATACATCACACATTTATCCTGTCAAACTCCTAAATGACTGGATTTCTTTGTGAGCAGTAGAATTTTCATATGAAACTATTTGTCGAGGCTTCTTTGTGTTTTAAGTCATGATCATCCAACCTGTTTGCGGTTGTCACACTTCACTAGTGCAATGTTACTATTACAATGCAGGCAGTGGTTTGAATTTAACATATATACTGTATATTTTTATTTTTGAAAGTTACACACCGCAGGTTTAAAATTACAGCCTGTCTCTTAAACAACTTGAGAAAGCACGAAGAGAGCACACATCTTCACCAAAACTGCTCAACTTGCCAAAAATAACTGCCCTATCTTAGAAGATAAAAAAAAATCAAATCAAATAAACATGTCAGAAAGCATAATCGGTAATAAATAGGGTACTTAATATAAAAAGTTAAGTTGAGATAACAGAAAATTTAACTTTCTAGCCTTTGTAAAAATGTATGAATTAAACGTCAGAATTAATATGTGTTTTAAAGTAATGACTTACTCATCAGTCCTGAAACTAATGTATTAATAAGCATGTTTACAGCCATCATAGTTTTCTACTGTCTTTTCTTTTGGTTCGTATTGACCAGAGAGTGGTTCTTTTTTTTAATGAACTATAGTTAATGGTTAGCACTCTTGCCTTTGCACCTGAAGACTTGGGTTCACAACCTGGTCAGAACAAGGGCCTTTCTACATAGGGTTTGCATGTTCTCCCCATGTGTTTTTTTTTTCTGGGTTCCTCCCACAGTCCAAAAAAAATGCAGATTTGGGCATTAGGCCAGTTGGACACTAAATTGCCCATAGGTGTGAGAGAGGATTGTTGTTTGTTTCTACTGTATGTGGCCCTGCGATGTACTGGCAACCTGTCACCAGCACCAACCGCGACCCTCATGTGGAGGATAAAGCAATAGAAGATGAGTGAGTGAGTGAGTGAGTGAGTGAGTGAGTGAGTGAGTGAGTGAGTGAGTCAATCATAGCAAATTGATGTATATGCATACAGTATATTTGGTCTCACTTTGTATCCTGCTGACCCTTGATTTCTCTTTGGCCCAGCTGCGCTGCAGAGTGTTTTTCCTCCCACTGAACTGGGAGCCTTCATGGTACTCTTAAAGAAGGAGAAGGAGCAGCAACTCAGTGAGCTCACCATGATTGTAACAGGGATACGGCTCTTCAACAAAGCCTGCAAGAAGGGAGCACAGGAGACTGAACTCCATGAACTCAGTACAGTACTCTGTCCTACTAATGTTGTGCGTGCCTATAGAAAAACATGCAAATACGTAATGTCATTTTGGTTCGGAAACATTAGGCTCAGTTGTGTTGCACTGGCATCATATGATTCTAGTGATTGAGTTGTGGTTATATTATTAGTATTAGTACTGGTTAGTAGTAATGCTAAATGAGCAGGTTTAGTCATCAGCCATATTGGCAGCATTTTGTGTGTAGCCCAGGTTGCAGTGGTGTTAGATTTTGAAATTCTGTGTCAACCCCAGTGTTTGAGTCAGATTCTGAGTAACTAGAGGAAAGTCTGAGTCAAGTCCTGGGTCCCCAGTGTTGGAGTCCAGTTCTGAGTGACCAATGAAAAACTAGTTTGTGCTAAGTTCTAAGATTGGCTCCAGTGCTCCACTATGGCACAGTCAAATACCTGACATGAAGGAAAAATGGTCTACATTTTTCTTGTAGACCGTATACCAGAGGAACATGCTGTACATGAATCCAGTTCCTGAAGTGAAAAGGAGTTGTTTGTGTCTTAACGATCTGGGAATCCAGTCTAAAAAAACTGACATCATGCTTTACATGTCTCCACCTACATCATTGCTGTCATAGTTATAATACTTATTCAATTTTTCTCTGCAGTGCCAGAAATTCTTACTGAAGCTCTTCCAGTCGTCAGCAAAAGCATCGAAAAGAAGCTGAATGTGTCACAGAGTCTGGCGTGGAAATATACGGCTGTGCTGGAGAAGCTAACAGACCCCAACAATGATCCTGGAGAACATGATGTGCCCATTGTTCTGCTCAGACAAGCTCTGTACAATGTCAGGCAGCACGAAGTCTTCCTCAAAATATTACTGGTGAGGAAACAGCATCTGGTTAGTATAGCCTGTGCAGTTGTGGTATATTTCATCACTATAATCTCTAACTTATTTTTGTGCAGCTTATTAAAGGTCCAGTGTTTAAGAATTAGTAACATCTAAATGGTGAGACTGCAGATTGAATGTAATGGAAGACTCCTCATCTTACTGCTCCCTGTTCCAATCATGTCAGAAAACAAAGATGGCCAACAAAGATGGCCAACAGGCTTTGGCCAATTAGACCAACAAGCCAAACAGGCTTTGGCTTGTTGGTCTAATTGGGCTGCTGTAGAAACATGGTGGGACAAGATGGCTGCCTCCTTAAAGGAAGGCCCTTTTCTAAAGTACTTATATGACGCTTATTCTAAGGTCACAATAAATAAACAATTTTATTCTAAAGCAATGATACACTTATACAAACCAGGGCTGCACAATTATATGTTTTCATATCAAAACTGCAGCTAATCACAATGCATTTAGCAAATTACAAATGCTGCAATTTAGTTATTTGAGTTTTGACTGTTTTATAATCTATGCAAGGCAAAAAAAACGAAAAAAAAAACAAACAAATACCTACATCCTATCTTTTCGAACTATTTTCTAAGTGTTCTTCCTCAGGGGGACAAATATTTTACATATACAGTTATATATTCATTTTTAATTGAGTATCTTATAATACAATATATCAGGGTTTTTTTATGAAATGCATAACAGGGGGTGCTGCACCCTCTTAATTTTCTCATGCTTCCTCTTGCCAAAATACAAATTTAGCATTGGATGCTATTCATTACTTTACACGCAGTCTTGCTTAAAACAATCGTTTTCCCATATAAAATGTCCAACTGATGACAGTAAAGAATACTCCCTTTGGCTACAAAATGCATAGTCACATGATTTAACAATCCACCGTCCTGGTGTTTTTTTTATGTCTGTGTTGCCAGCCCAGTACACATTCTACATGTATTTCATATCCCCATGTACAGGATAATGTGACTTAGAACAAGACTCTCTCAGCCTGTAACCTTTCACTGGTAGTGTGCAAGTTTTGACTAATAATTTCCTTCTTAGGAAACCATTTCACCTAAAAGATTTAAAAGTTCTGCTCCGCTCCCGTCATCAGTCTTTGTCTCATCATACTTTGTTTTTTTTCTGTAGGAAAAAAACCCTTTAAAGTTATTAAAATTTTGAAGCAGCCATGAGGTAATGCTCCATCACATTTCAAATCTATTGCAGTGAATATTGAATTTAAAGTAGATTATACAGCATATCAAATCTCACTATCCATCAGAAAAAAAGCTATTACATGTCGATACTTCCCCAAATTATTTAGCCCTAATGCGATCAAACCTAATAGTAGTATATTCTTTTTTTTGCTAATTAAATATGTCACATTGGACCTTTAAATACCATGTTATATTTCTGAATGAAATATTTTTTTCTGTTTACTACCAGGCTGATAGTCATCTTTGTACCAAGCATGTTGAATGCCTGCAGACAGAGCTGTCGACTCATATGAAGCTGCTGAAAGAGACAGTAAAGTCAAAGGCAGCTGTTCCCACTGTACAGGTTTTTGTAAGTGTTTTCTTCACTGTAATTAATTATCTTAGAGTAGACTTATCGTTCATGTCAGATCTTCTATTACCATTTATGTTTTCAAATCTCATTTAAAGTCCTGCCTGTTTGATCCAGCCTAAATTCCTCAAACATTTTGCCTGAATGTCACTGTTTTCTTGTAATATTTGTTCATGGTTTTATCATTTTGTCTAATTGTGCCTTGTCTTACCCTTTGTTTATGTAACGCATTTTGGTTCAACTCTAAAAAAGAAGAATGTGGTAATTGTTTTGTTTCAAATTGTAGTTTCATTGGAAACTACAATTTGGGGCTTTTTTGGACTTTTGCTGCTGTTATTGTCATATTATCTTCTAAAGGAATAGGCCCACATTTTGACATCTCAAGTGAGGGTTGAAAAACAGGTGATATCAGTCATGTTAGTATGCAGTCTGGATGTTCTCACAGTGGTAGTGCTCACTTGTTACAGCTTAAAGTGTAACTGACAATTTCACAGTCGTTTTCCTGCAATTGTCATGTATTTTTCTTACATTTGTATTTTTCATTTGCATGTTTCATGCTGTTGTGGTTATTCTTTAGCTCATTTTTGTTTTTTTTTTACATTATCTGTCAGCCACTGTTCAAAGCCCTATCAAAGGTATGGACTGGACTTCAGGATGAGGCTGAGCTGCTGAACATCCTCAGTAATATCACACACAATCTGCAGCCCTTCCTGGCCTCTCAGGCTGAAATCTTCTCTGAGGTGTACTTGGATGACCTGCTGAGGGGGTCAGATGTGAAGACAGATGAACAGAGAATGACTGAGTCTCCAGGTAGGACACTGAAATGATCAATGTCTTAGAAAATATCAAATTACGAGAGAAAACAGACTCTGGTCTGGAGAGCTGAGCTTACATGCTAGTGGCTTTCCTGGTTTTTGTCATTCAGATGAGCATATTGTTCCAGCGGAGATAAAGACACAAGAATGGCTGCTGCCTGAAACAACAGACAGTTTTAATGATCTGTTGCTACAGTATAATGGAGCGTGTGGTTACACACTTGTGAACAGAGACGGGCTTCTTCTTCCAGGTAATGCTCTTATAATGCACTAATATGATCATAGAGGCCATCAGTATCTTTGCATTACCTCTTATTAGTCAAATCTCACATGCCTTATATTGAAACTCTTACTTCATTCCTCCAGTCTAAAGCAAAAACGAATCAGTTAGTTTTCTAATTCAAGCTCCTTCATTGTAAGTCACCTTTCACCTTAAAGGTGCACAAGACATGCAAAGTGCATTATATTAGATGATCTAACTCTATTGACATGTGGTGTGAGCTCTGAACCTCCAGATGAAGCTATAAAATTAAGTGGTACTATAAAGGAGAAGAAGCATTTTTTCTTAATTAACAATTTCTTAATTAAGTGAAGCTTCACTCATCTCTGCAGCCCCCAGGTTTTAGTTACTGAGTAATGCTGGATATGAAAGAAGTGCAAACAAACTCCTTGGCTTCTTTCATGCATTATCAAGCATTTTAGATACAGTCCCTTACTTTACCTGTTTGCCTCATTACTCCTTGCAGGTAATCCACACATTGGAGTCTTTAAATACAAAGAGAAGCACTATGTTTTTAGCTCCAAAGAAGCTGCCTTGAAATTTGCCTCCTGTCCAGATGTCTTCATAGCAGAAGTTGCAGAAAAAGCCAAGCTCTCCCCTGAACTCATTCAGCTGCTCAAACTCCATCAAGAGTTCTCCTGTGTCACGCCATACACTGAGGTGAGTCCTCTTCTCTGTTTGACTAAGCATACACTCATGTGCAGTACATTTGATTAAAGCCACTAATAGCTGTCTGTCACTTTAGAATCATCTGTCGTTGTATTTAAAGAATAACACTGTGGCAGTTGTTTGTGGGACCTATATTAACCCCACAAGTGACCACTTAGGTTTTAAAGCCAAAAACATGATGACTTATGCATCTACACCTTAAACGATGAAAGAAAGGATTTTTTGTAAAAGTGATAGTTCAGGTTTTTTAAAGTGTGGTATTTTAAGTATTCAAAGTGTACTTTTTGTGCTTGTTGTGCTGCACATAACAAAAGGCTCTCTTCATAAAATCTAGGCTTGCACAAGTTTATCATGTCAGAAGAATATGTTTTCTGCTTTACCTTGCCATTAGACAGTGTTTTTCAACTGGGAATTGAAGCTTGTAAAACACTCATTCTCCTGTACCAACTGAAGTCAGAAAATGGCAGATTTCAACTTTCTGACTGAAGCAGTGGTGGATATACAAATCCTGTGCAATCTTGATTTTTCTGTATGGACTTTGGTGTGGGGAATGTATTGTGTCATTTTTTTAGTATAATCATTATTATTACAGTTTATCTTGTCTGGGCACTGAGATGTCAATTAGTGATCAATTAACCAATTATGACTACTGCTTTTGCAGTTGGAGCCAGGAGAGAGTTTACTGGTGAAGTCCATCACTAAGTGTGAGAGCAGCACACAGACTGATGTCCACCCAGTGGAGAGAAACATCGTCCACTCATATGAGTGGAATGAGTGGGAGCTGCGACGAAAAGCTATCAAACTGGTGAGTCTGAATTCACAGGACTCTGTTTTTGCCCATAATCACCTTGTACTTTTAGAAATAGCTCTTTCCTTTCAGGTCTTTTTGGCGCCAAACATCATAGCATCAGCATGAGTAATCTGGAGTTAAAACTGTGAGGGAACACAGTCTTCTCGTTTATTTGAATGCAGCCAGTGTTTTCTTAGTTTCATAAAGTACTGCTTACGAGGAAACAACAATGGTAAAATGTAAGAACAAGGATTTCTCTTATGAGACGGATGATGTGGCTACTAAGGTTTTTCGATAGTTGAGTTGGAGCCAAGAAGAAAAAACCAGGGACTGTATGAAGGTTAATATGCCATTGTTTTCAAAGGTCTTTATATTTGCCCATCCAGATGATGGATACAGCAGTGATTTCAAACTAAAACACTGGAGTAATGTGGATGTAGGCTGTGTCTTCTGATAAGCTTTGTTATCCATTATTCTGTTAATTCCACCAGAACTTCCTGATCACATTTTACCCTACAAAACAGGACTGATATCAGTCCACATTTAATACATTTGTACTATATCCAATCTATAGACTGTAATTGGGTTTCTTTTTAAAATGTAAAAGAAAGGAATATTAAAATAAAAGTACGGTAAAAAGAAACAAATTTTCAACATCCTACGAATGTAAAAATGTTTTGTAAAAAGACCATCAAATATAAAGGTTTTAAGACTAGATTTAAAAACCCCAATGGATGAAATCCTCTTAATGTCCTGAGTGCCATCAATACATAGAGTTGTCTGACAGAAAAAGAAAAAAGTCTAGTGCCTGTAGCCCTTGGAGTCCTGTGACAAATAAACATGACCATTTATTTTTTTCAGACCAAACTGAGTAATTCGTTGGCATATCTGAGACTAACCATTACCTGCGTGGTTTCTTGGTGATGGAGCTTATCCAAGAGGGGGGTGGGAGCATCCGTTTTGGTGCAGTCTGATACTGCAACCATTTTAATCTCCTACTAAATTTTGTTTCTTCTGCTCCATACTAGTTTATTTCCACTGGCTATCCAGATGGGAAGAGGATTTCAACGAATAACATAATTGTTTCAATGAGTCATTACTGTTTTTGTATTATAGGCTAATCTTCGGACAAAAGCGACACACTCAGCACAGACTGATCTGAGCCACATGCGGCGGGAAAACGTCACTCAAACGTGGCCGCCCAAAGATGCTGCCTGTCAAAGCAAAAGAGACGGAGCGAGCAACGTGCCCAAACCTCAGGTCTACCTGGCAGGTCTGAGGGGACAAAGAGACAGACAGGTGGAAAAGATAAGTCTGACTAGATCGGTGGATGACTAAGCAACTTGTGAAAAGTTTGTGAGTGAGTCAAATAAAAGCGTAAATAGCTTAATACAGTACGAGTCAGAGCTCAGAAAGAAATGTGCCTCATTTCATTTTATTTTAAGACCAACCAGCACATGGACGCTCAGATGTCTCAGATGTCTTCTTTGTCTCAGAGATTAATGGAATTGAAACAACAAAATTGACTATGATGGTTGGACATGTCACACTCTTAGAGCTGTCTTACTTCATAATATTATATTTAATTGTTTGTTGACCAAATATCTCTTTTTTTGATTGCAAGTGAATTTACTGCAGTTTATTTGTAACACAATCACCGATGTGTTAATGTGAAATAAGGGTATGTAAATGTAAATTATACAGCAGTGCTAAGTGGTACTGTTTTCTTGAATATATTAAGTCACTCAGACTGAAACCCTTAGACATGCTATTTCATGATTGTATAAATAAAAGCTCATTAAGGTTAGGGCTAACACAAAGGTTATACTTTGCACTGGGGTCCAAGATGCAAGAATGACCCAGCCCCTAAGAAGGTTTATTGACAGAAATTGAATAAGTATGTTTGTACTTATTCATTGTAAGTTAAATGACTATTTGCTCTATAATGAGTCATTTGTTAGTTGCACTATAAGAATAGGCACTTTGGATTGAAAGCTCACTAAAGTGGATTCCTCGTCCACACTAGATTTTTAAGTTAGGTTCCACCGAGATTTGAACTCGGATCACTGGATTCAAAGTCCAGAGTGCTGACCATTACACCATGGAACCACTATATGTTCCTCACCCCATTGATGTAGAGCATAAGCCGTAGAAGATGAGTGTCGGACCTTGAATTATATTAATTTGTTCCCATTACTCAGACTTAATTTACTGGATGATATGGCTTTTTTGTCAATTGAACTGTATCTGTTCCACCGAGACTTGAACTCGGATGATTGGATTCAAAGTCCAGAGTGCTCACCATTACACCATGGAACCACTATATAGATACTTAAATGTGTCACCTTATGATGTGCTGTTGTGGTCGACACGGCCACATTTAGTAGATTACATATATGATACAACAGGGATGTTATCATTTGGATTGAATAGTGTTAATATGTATTAGCAGAGACAACAATGGTTGGATTTTAGTTTCTGTGGATTATATAGAAAGATCACAGGGTTTTTTAACGTGTGAACCAAACTTGTGTTGCTTAAATCACAGGTTCCACCGAGACTTGAACTCGGATCACTGGATTCAAAGTCCAGAGTGCTGGCCATTACACCATGGAACCACTATATGACAGCAAAAAGCACTGGTGAAATTTATCAAGGAGATACTCAACTATATCACGTGGGGCTTATGACAACAGGCACAGTGCTGTTATGGTTGACACAGACATATTTAGTAGATAAATATATACATGAAACAACACGGACATTATTATTTGGATTGAACAATGCTAATATACTGTATGAACAGATGTAGTAATGGTGATTATATAGAAAGGTTACAGTGTTTTTGACGTGTGATCAAAACTTGCGCTGCTGAAACCTCAGGTTCCACTGAGACTTGAATTCAGATTGCTGGATTTAGAGTCCAGAGTGCTGACCATTACACCATGGAACCTTGACATTAAGACTCATTATCTGCATCATATCTGCGTCATACCCTGTGATCATCATGCACTTCTTTTATCTGTTCTTTGTCTCAGAGATTAATGGAATTGAAACAACAAAATTGACTATGATGGTTGGACATGTCACACTCTTAGAGCTGTCTTACTTCATAATATTATATTTAATTGTTTGTTGACCAAATATTTCTTTTTAAGCCCACAGTAAGGCTGTGCAACCACAAAGTTTTTAGTGATTAACAACTCATTGATGTTTTGTAATGTTTTAGCTGAGATGGTGAGAAGTACTAAACTTTTAATGTGTGATTGATCCTGGAACCTGTGAGTTCATCAATACCAAAAAAAAAACACACTTCTAAGACCCTGTGACAATATATTCAAAACATTTAATTTTATAATTAAATTTGTAGTTTTATTGAGCAAAATAACAAGAACATAAATGGAAAAAGCCACATTACCCACATCATTTAATACCGGTTTAGAACTATTAAATAACAGTAATGCATGCAGTTACAGCTTTTCACCAGCAGGTGCTGCTACACAACCAAAAATGAAGTTCAATGCTTGGTTATGGTTTTTCAGGCTTAATTGATGCTCGTATGTCTCTTTCGGCCTGTTTCAGATTATAGCTGTAATTAAATAAACATCAAACAAACACATAACACAACAAAATCCGATCAAGTCTTTTAAAAAGAGGTGAAATATTCACATATTCGTGATGAGATCATTTTCTTTTTAACATGGCAATTAAATTTACAAATGCTATTTTTTGATATTCCACCCTGTGATAGAAATGGTAAAATAATAAATTAATAAATTCCAAATTATTTTAAAATGAAAACGTTTGTGTAAAAAGGATGGAAAGCAATTGGTCTAGTAGCAACAAAAAGCATGTATTGTTTTATCTGCAACAAAGTTTGCCAGAATTTGGAGAGGAAGTCAATTATGTACTAAATTATAAAGTATATGTGTAATCCAGTATATAATATATTTGTATGTATGTGTTTTTTTTCCGCTGCTTTATTTTGGACAGGGTGACAAAAAATGTTTCCGTCAATACTCGCCTTTGAAGCTTTCATTTTGAAAGTTACTGACGGTATTACTGTACGTCTGGGAGCGGTTATATATTGAAATGTCACCGGAAGCTGCGTCGTTGCTGTGTACGTCGCACTGACGGTACATTTGCTTGTACCCCTCCCGCCGCCTCCGCCCACAGCAGATCCTCCTCCAGACTCTTTAAACTGCTTTCGCCGCCACACTAACGACACTTCGGGATTTCGGCGTGAAGCTGTACGTCTTCACAGCTCTCATTCCCGCCGGTGAGTGTGGGAGAGTGATTTTCTGAGGATAATTTATTCCTCTATCGGAGCGTGTGGACCAACAACCGAACATAAACGAAAGAAAAGCTGTGTTGGAGGCTCCTTCGGTGGGCGGATAAAGCGGAGGAGGGCAGCATCCGGGCCTGGCAGCTCCGGAGAATCGCCTCGAAAACCACGGAATCCACAGTTTTCAGGTAAATTTATCTCCCCCACGGTCACCTTTCACAACAACACACAGCCTGTACGATAATGGACTCCGCGACGTCACGTTTTGTCCCAGTCTGAAGGACGAGGACTGAATCGTGTGGAAAATGACAACACAGAGGAAACGGCGGCTGAAGAATAATACTGCCAATATTCTCTGTACAACAGTCTTAGTATACGGCTACCAAGTGTTATCGCCAAATACTGACACTAATGTTCACGTCTCGCACATATTCTGTATGTAAAAGCCCTTAAATTTTGTTTGTTTACACAATATCCTGTGTACATTAGCAGCCCGACTTCCCCCAGCAACATGAGCACTACTGTAAACTGTAGAATGACATTTGTCTATAAAACGTACAAACAAATGGAAACCTAACTAGTTTAAGCAACACCACTTAAACATGAAATTATTTAACATACACAACGATGTTCCACTATTGTTGCAGTATGACAATCTTAATTATTCCATTTACCTTAACTACTATTTATGCCCTCATCAGACTGCGCATGTCCACATGTATTTGATTAATACACAGCGAAAACGTAGATAAGTAGTTGTCGATTATGTCATGTCTTTAAAGTTGCATATTTCAATGATTGATCTTAACTTGGATTAATATAAATGTTTTAACTATACCATTTTGTTGGTAGGGCTGTAATGGTCCAATGTGTAGGGATGGATATGTTAAGCAACACACATGGTATTATTCAACAAACACTCAAATTTTCTAAACTCCCGTCTAGTGCATGAGAGCTTATGAAAATAATGCAGGGTTCACAGTTTGTTGAGCTACGAAAGAGGAGCAGATAATGAGATGCATTCATAGACCCTGGTAAATTCCATCACTTCTGTGGGATCTACAGGGTGTTGAGCTTTGGAGCAGCTTCAAGAAACCTCTTAAATGTATCACATCTGCAAACAGACATGCTACTACAACTAATGATTTGCATGCCGCTGTCGCTGCAGTCGGAAGATTTTTTTTTCTGAGTGCACTCCATGATAAAACATTTTTCAGTTTCATAATCGTTTTAATGTAATTACCAATAGTCACTTTTTCAACTGTACTTAATCAAACAAATAATAGAAGAATCAAATATTCATGCCCATCCAGTGTGTTTATGGTCTCACCATTAGATGTCACTAAATAACGGACTGTATGGACAATTTCTGCCGGAAATGATGCCAGCTCCTTAACCTCCTTTCCCCTCCTGTCGTGAAGGGGAAACGGACTTAGTAAGATGACGTTAGCAATTAAAACTTGTGACATTGATCAAAAACATTTTCATTATCTTTTATTATTTGTTTTAGCAGTTAGCCCTGAGGGATTCAACATGGCCTAAAATGAAAAAAGACAATTACAGTTCATCACTAAATATTCTTGGTAACCTCTGCAGACAGTGATTGAAGAACCATTTCATCTTTGCCTGACGGCTTACCAGAAATAGTCGGGAGAGCTTACTGAAGACCAGGAAGTGACCGTGCATATAGTCAACTCTTACACAATTAACCATAAAGTTCTGCTTGTGTTGTGTCCCAACAAGTCATGAGACAAAATGTCTCCTGAAGTCATGAAAGTGTCTATTACCTCATTGAACTGCCCACACTGTAAAATATTTGCATTTAAATGAATTTTTCCATCAAGATGCTCCCCTGATTTGTAAACTCAGATGCGAGATGGCCACATTTAGCTGGAAAAATTACCTCAAGGTGATAAAAATATTCAAGATGTTTTATTTTTTACATATATATAAATGGTCTTTCTAACACCAATGCACCGTTCTGTTATCACCCTGGAAAATGTGATATTATGGGCAGTAGTGTGAGATAAGAGGGCATCTTGACTCCTTAAATGAAGATAAGCTTTAAAATCGACCACTTATCACACGTCTCAACATTTAGACTGTTTTCTACTTCCTCTTTAACCTGCCTTTAATTTCTTCTGGCCTTCACCTAGATGAACTAGCCACTGAGTTATTTTTGTGTTTGTACTTACCTCTTCAGGACCAGTAGTCCTCACAGAGGCCCAAACTTGGTTCTAACAAGGCAGAACCTATTTTTTAGGGCTCAGTTTAGTTTAGGGCTCAGATTTAAATTGTGTTTAGGTTATTGTAAGAGTTGCGCATCAAAAGATTATGGTTGAGGTTAGGGATAATGCTTTGTTTAGGCTGTCCAAATGAATGGAACTCAATACAGTTTCTTAAGAAGAATAGCTGTGCAAAAAAATGTTTGTGTTGACCCACATTTAGGTCCCTGCTGTTGGCGGAGAGAGTGTTGTGGCCTCACAGGACTATATAATTACCCTGACAGCCCCCTCTTATGTCTTTGGGGTGTAAAGAGTTTGCATTGATCTGTGGGTCAGTGTCAGTAATTGGCTCCAAACTTCTTGTTTGATCAAAGAAACTGTCCCACTTCAGAGGCCACATCATTTGGAAGACTCCATCTATGCAGCCTTCGTGAGCCATGTAGACAGCGCAGGCCGGTCTGAAATAAGAATGTCTGGTCTTCAGAGAGTCTTTCCTCGTTGTGTCACCAGCTTCTTTCCCTCCTGTCAGCGGTTGCCTAGCAACAGAGCTGCAGTTGGATATGGTACAGGCCACAAACGTACTGTAAAGCGTTAATATTTGAACAAAAATTTTCAGTTTCTTATTTTTTTATTTTTTTGGACAAGTGTACCGTTATTATTTAGTTGAGTTTAAACCTGGTTATTTCCTTTAAAACTGTGCTGGTCTCATTTTTCTTTGGGCATCCAGTTTGTCACAAGTGTGCGATAAATCTTGGGATAGGTTGGCCTGAAAAAGATTGATCAGTTAAAATCTTTGAAGATGCTTTAAAACATCTAAATTTCAGTCTATTTGAATGTCTGTCAGCTTCATATGCAACCTCAAACACACTGATTGCAGTTTCATAAAACTAACTCTGAAACTGTTTGATGGGATATTTTCCTCTTGACCCCACCAGCCCCCACTCTGCCACTGTATACAAACAAACACTCCCTCAGTCAGGTCTGATAGTTTTGCTTGACAGAACCCATTTTCAGATTAGGGCGCAGCATACATCGTTTCTGTTCACAAAGACCAAACAGGCAGAACAACAACAAAAATCAAGATTTGCACTGCAGATTTAAATACTTGAAATTATTTTTTCATTTTCCTCAGCTTTTTAAATGTTTTCTCTTTTCTTTGCTTCATATAATAAATAAATCATTAAATCTGAATAGGTTTTGTTTGTGGATAAAACAAGACATTTAAGAACATCATAATTTCGGTGTTTGGGAAGCACCGATCAACATTTTTCAGCATTTTATGGACCAAACAACGAATTGACAGATTAATTGATTAATATTAGCTTCATAATATAAATTCTGATGCAGGACAACACATGGATAGTCATTTTATCATCCTAGACCTTTGATTTTAATCTAGAGATTCCCATCCTTTTTCTGAAGTACAGTGTTGGCATGTTACAGCTGAATTTAAATCATTTGAATGTTTACAAACATTGAACACATTATTAATCTGCATTCTGTCTTATTGTGTATAAGTGTCATCATTGTGGTGATTTCCCACCATGCTGTGCAGCAGAGCTGTCTACATGTACTGATGATTAGCCTCCAAAACACTGTTGCCATTGACAACTAGGCCAGCAGTACTCTGTCTTTTCTTTCCTCTCTCTCTTATATAACACCAACTTGTGCTTTATTTTATTGACCAATAGTTTTTCTGGTCTGTGTGTGTATGTACAAATTGTGTTTGCGTACTGTCTGTCTGTGTGAGTCTGTATGTGACTACATGTGCATGAGAGTGTGTGCAAATGTGGTGGAATGTGTTTGAATGAGTACAGCACAGTAGGTTTCAGTGCCTCTGCCACTGGGTGGGCGTCATCATGTAGCTGAAGTAGTCATTATTGGGCTTTTTTAGGGTCTGGCTAATTCTAGGGCTTTCAAATGAATACAATTAGTGTGGAGTGGGTGCAGCTCGAACACACACACTTGCATATGACTACATGAAATAATACACACACACAGAGATGAGGAAAGTTATGTGAGCCACGAAAGGAATGTGGAGTGATTTGAGTTCGTTCTCTCTCTCTCTCACTCACAGACACTTTTCTTTGGAGCTCTAAAAGTGAATTATTTAGGTCACACTACATCAAACTCTACTCAGCAATGCAGTGATGCAGGCTTCAACAAGTGTGATGGTACCACTTGGTGGCATTTGTGTCATCCTTTTTTTTTATTTTAGCAAGAAAACAAGTCATAATGCTCACAACGGCGTGGGCCACTGGTGTAGGCTACAACATAGGCTTTGTGTCCATCTTAAAAAAAATATGTGTGTGTCTGTGTGTTAGGGCTGAACAGTTGATATAGATAATTAACATGATCAGTCAAATGTCAGGATTAAATTGTGATTTTAAACATTTTTATGCAAGGCAAACAACAAACACTTGATTAAATATAGGGAGGAACATTTCGCTCATAAACAGTATACTGATATACTCACAACTGTATATTTTTGATGTATATTGTTATTGAATTATTGCCTAGCCTGTCAATTGTGTGTGTTGCTGGAAAGCTGAACACGACTAACCTCTCACACACATAGATGTACTCTCTATTGTTATTCCTGTATGTTTTTGGCATCCTGCCCTGTCCAGTTACCCCCAGGATAAACTGTCCTATCATGCTTTGCCAGGTGTGTGTATGTAAAGGGTTGTGTTAGGTTAGGTGAGCAGGGCAGGCTCATAAACTGGAGCTTAGCCGATGGCATTGTTACAGCATTGTTACAGCAGCAGTAGCAGGGACGGTGTTAAAGTTGTTGGGCCCAGACAAAATATCCTCTCAAAGATAATTTTGTATATTTTTTCCTGACCTCACAAAGATATAACTACAAATATACACACAGACATGACGTTCACATATTAAAATGATTAAAATGAAAAAAAAAAGGTCTATTCTATTCATTCCTGAAGTCACTTTACCTCATGTGGTGAACACTTCAAAGTGATGGTGTCATTTGACAGTGAACCTACTGAAATATTCATTACACAGGCGCACACATACACACAGTAATGAAGATCTTTACTCTGCTAGAAGCTTCAAAATTACTTCAGGCAGTTGCCTTCTTGTTTTATAATTTTTCTTTCCAGTGTTACTAATTTTCACCGGCTAGTGAAATTGGACTGAATGTTACATTGAAAATTTCTTTCCAAAGTTTAGTATCATAGAAAAAAAAAAAATATATATATATATATACACGTAGTCCACTGGTTTTCCTCCTTAAGCCAACCAGGACATATGGATAGCCAATAGCCAGTAGGGGGAGACAGCAGTGTTTGGAAGTATGTGGGAAATTAAGCCTGTTTCTCAGTTGATTTACAACATCAATAAACCTTTTCCTGGTGAGTTAATGGCCTCAAGCCCTAGTTTCGGGGTCTTCTTGTATAGAGCATGCTGTCCAATTTGTACAAAAATACATAAAAATCCAGCACATATTGGACTCCAGTGCGATTCACACCTCATTGTACCACCTTGGTTGTACTGGTTCCATTCCTGTTTGGTATTATAGGTATCAATAGCTACTGTGCTACTAGTAACTCATATCAAAAAAAAAGTGTTAATATCTCACAAGGCATCCCCTGATAAAATATCTCTGCACCTTCGCTTTGTCAGCTAGCCTAACAAACTACTTTGGAGTTGTTAATCCCTTCAAGGCACTGACTTTGTGATTTCAAGGTAAATATGCTTCAAACAGTTATTACAATGAGCTTAGAAGGTTGAGAGGCAACTACTATTCATTAACTGTCAACAACAGCTGGTATCTGTACATCACACATAACTATACTTCGCTAAATACATACTAGAGTTTGATGTCAGCTCTAAAGGATGTAGTTCATTGTACAGTTAATGTCCACAAAAACAAATGCATATACATTTATAATGCTGTGAGAGTACCAGGTACAGTCTCTCACCATCTGCCTGCTTCTCTAAAGCAACTCATGTCACGTAATCATAGCAGTTAAACTTGATTTGCTGTAGTTTGAATAGTTCATCGATTTTTTATTTTTTAATTTTTTAGAGAATGTATTTTGTTTCACTGCTTTTATTGGGCTTGATACAGCCAGTCTACTGTAGCTTTGTTCCAAATGCCATCTCTTACTCTGCTGATAAATTCCAGTCTGTATAAAAAAGAATTTCCTTTTTTAATCTTAATTAGGGGTCTCTGACTATCCCTGTTTCTTCCTGCTGGGTTAATCACTGTCTTCTAGACGGTGGTTATCTGCATTTGGTGCTGATAAAGTCCATCAAAAGTTCAGTGGAAGTAGTCACAACACTTGGACCACAGACAATCAAGAAGCCAGGAGAGAAAATTGGTCAAGTTTTGTTGTTAGGGCTAGCCGATATGGCCTATAACAATTTTTGCGATATTTTAGGATACGTGTGTGTGTGTGTGTGTGTGTGTGTGTGTGTGTGTGTGTGTGTGTGTGTGTGTGTGTGTGTGTGTGTGTGTGTGTGTGTGTGTGTGTGTGCGTGTATGTATGTATTTAAATCTCCTCTACATCACTGTATAAATGTTAAATTGACATCTTGGATGCATTACACTGATTCTTGTATTAGTTTTTTTTTTTTTTCCAATATTTGCATGCAAAAATAGGAAAATCACAATCAAATTAAATACAGCAAACTGTTTATTTTGAACCAGGCAGCTTAACCCATACACTCTTAAAAAATGAAAATAAATAATTACATGGTAGGCCTTCCTAATGTGCAGTAGCTCTCAATACCACAATCAAACAAACAGCTTAAAACAACATAAAAGTTAAATCAACATCACTGAGAAATAAAATAAAATAAAAAGCTCTGTAAATTAAACTGTACATTTTTCAGTTCATGTACATTTTTCAAGTGTACATAGTTCAGTGGTAGAAGTAAAGGCTGTGTCTGTGGACACCCCCCCCCAACATCTGTCATAATTATTTGTTTACTCACATTGCACTTTATGAGGATGGGAGGGAGCATCCCATCCGGTGCGCAAAGACCTATAGAACGCTACATGCTTTCATGTAGTGTCTCCAAAACTCTCCAATAGCACCAGAAAAAGTCACTAGAGTTGTCGCCATTTATTTTTTTGAAAAAGAGTTGCTAGAGGAGGAGGCAACACTGCTCATCTGAGAGTTTTAGTTGGGCAGGGGAGAGAGCAGTGAGCTATGAGATGTGCATGAGGAGAGAGAGACAGAGATGTGAGACTTGAAATTCCCCTGCATGCAAACAGCTTAATAATTGTATTCATGTGACAGTTTTTACACAACATTCGCGATATAAACAAATAATATATATATATCGAGTATATTTAGATATACTGTGTATCGCCAACCCATACATTTATTTCACATGCAGCATCTTAACATAAGTGAGCACCTTGTTCAGTATTATCTAAAGGTCAGGGACGTTTACACACACACAAGTAATCTGGTCTAATCAGATTAACACAACAAATACAATCCATGAGTGGTGATCGGTGTCATGTCTGAACAGACCATCAACTACAGAGAGTTAATGCTTGAGTCCATAATCTGTGTGTCTGAAAAAACTTTTATCTTACTTGGTGAAACTCTCTTCACATCCTGATAGCCATCAGCAAGTAAAGCTGTGTGGCAACAGGAAGAGTTGAATCGATTATCCTACCTATATGGTTCATTATGATAATGTTAAAGCGCCAGTATATTAGAATTAGACTTATATAACCACCCTCTAGTACTCCATACTAGGATATTCAATTTCTGTCAATAAATCCTCCTAAATGTTACACATGGGAGTGGATTTTAATGTTTTTAATGTCAACATAACTGTCCTCACACTGCTCTCTCCTCCATTTGGCTTGTAGCCATTGTCTTGCAGTGTGTTTCTCTGTGTTCTTTTTGGGGCAGAGCTTTGCAGAGAAAGGATGTGGATCTGATGCATTTTATTCAAAATGATGCCTTTTCTAAACTTGTATAGCCCAGCTTTAACAATCGTTTATTGTTATCTCTATGGAAGCCATGTGAGCAAATTGAAAAATGCATTGAAAAGGATTGAATTTACACTGTAGGCCGTCGATGTGGGCCAAGTAAAAATAGACATAAAAGAAAAAAACAGTTTAATGATTATCCCGATCAAAATATTTTCAATTTATAATATTGTTGCAATAATTGTTAAAACTATGCTTTAAATAGATTTTTTTGTATACATTCACAAATGGGCAGAGTTGTCTCTTCATACACCATGTCCATACAACCTCAATTTGTGTGTTGAAAAACATCTAATAGCTTACAGTTACAAAGGAAACAGATAATCTAATGTTCCTAATGTTACAAAAATATTAGGGATGTTTAAACTTTTTTTATTTTAGAAAAACCTATTAAGGTTAAGTATAACAATAAACATATTTTTAGTAAATCTATTAAAGTGAAGACAACAATCCTAAAGGTACAGTGTGTAAAATTTAGCAACACTGTTTGGTGAAGTTACTTGTTGCAGCTGAATACCCCTCACCTCACTCTTCCTTTCCAAGAGTGTTGGTGGACCCGTGTAGCCTTTAGTTAGCATCAAAACTCAAAAGATGTTTAGTTTGTCCATTTTTGGCTACTATAAAAACAAAGTGTTCCAAAATTGTGGCCCCAATAGAGATGATTCCGCTCTGATATAAATATAAATGACTCATTCTGGGTTAATGAAAAAAAAAAAAAAAAAAAATTATACAAATCATTTGATTTACACTATAAAATCAGTCTAATTGTTATATATCTTGGGTTTCTGCCAAATCAAAAATAATTCCAGCTAAATTTTACACACTGGACCTTTAAATAAGATCATTATTAATCATGAGGTCCTGGAATGACTTGAAAGGCAAGCTCTCCCTTGTGACACTTCAGAGAAAATCATTAGGACTGTATGCTGTGAGCTAGCATTTACAAGTCAGTCACAAGAAACAGTTTTCCCTGTATCTTTATCTTGACAATGTAAGTTCACCATGGTCAACATGTTATGTGTGCTTTTTATCACAATGTTTGATTGTGTTGTATATGTCCCATCCCTAGTGGGCTTCCTCCTGCCTGTAGCCTTCTCATGGTTAGATGGAGGTTGGCTCAAAAACATAAGAATATCTCTGCCAGGCTGTTAGATGAATCTGGGTCACAGAAGCTTCTCTGAAGACATTTCATCGAATTCACCACTCAGAAATGTCAGGTTTAACCTTTGCGCATCAAAACACCTGAAATAGGAACAAAGATTTTTTTAGGCCAACAATTGTTACCAACTGATGAGACATCTCTCTCTGTGGTTTGGATGTCCCACCTGTAGAAAAGATAAGAAGAAGCCAGGTCACTTTGTTAGACACACATCAAAACCATTCACCTTGGGGAGGCAACACCTGTTCCCAGAGGCCTGAGGCTGAATGAGGAAGATGGATTTAAAGACTGTGCCCTGGAGAGTGTTGGGGCGTGAGAAGGGAAAGCCATAAAACAGATTGAAGAGAAGCGCTGATAATAGGAGGAATGCTCAAGTCCTGTTGTTCTGTTGTGTAAAACAACCTGACTTCAATAGAAATCTCTCTGTGGTAGAGCTCTGCTTTTTTTGTGTGGTTGGGTGTGTTCACTTGAAGCTGTTATTGCTTTTTATATGTCTCCCGCTGCTGCTGATTGAAGGGGGGGAGTCAAATTTGGTGCAGCAGAGGACATGTAAATGGGATTTTGTAATCAGATTGCCAAAAATAAGCAATTACAATCAGTCCAGATTACATTCACAAAAGAAAATGTGAATTTAAGTTAGGGTTACACTGTCAAAAATGTTATTATAGCAAGGGCTGTAGCATATTGACAACATTCTACATGTAGTTTTCTGACTTTTTAAATAAGTTATTATCGGTATGCAGTAGATGACTGCTCCTCCTTGTGGCTGAAGAAAAAATAAAGCTGTTGAGCCAAGAAGGTCTATAATGTGTTAAAACCAAAAATGACCAGTTTGACATTTATATCTTCATCTGCTCTCCTTTGTTTAGTATAAGGTGTAATCTCTTCATTGATTGACTTCAAAGTATTTCAGAAAGAAATCTGATAATAATTGTAATAGACTGTAATCCAGTTACAAAAATAATTGTTGACTTCTGTCTGGGAATGTAAACAAAACATGAATTGTGTTTGTCATTTTCATGCAATTTTTATCAAAAAAAATATTTATATATATAAATAACAAGCACTGACATAGTTTGGTATTTGGATCAATATGCTGTCAATGCACCTTTTGCCTTCAACAAGAAAGTTGACTCTCTAGATATTTTAATAGCCATAATGAGACGTTCATTAAATGTGTCATTTGTTTAAAGGTCATTACTGTGCTATAATACATTTTTCTTATCTCTCTCTCTCTCTCTCTCTCTCTCTCTCTTTGTGTGAGTGTGATTGTCTCCCGCCTTTCTATATGGGAATGTGCCATCTCCAGCTGTGTGTTTGGATTTACCAACCAGATAACCAGACAGGAAAATGCATTCTTGTGTGTTGTTTTCATCTGGCTGTGTTTGTGTGTGTGTTACACAGACCGGAAACTTCTCTTTCACCCTCGTTAGTCTGATGTGGTTGTAATGAGACAGACGTGCATTATGTAAGAGACAGAACGTGGGTGTTGATTTCACAAATACAAAGATGGGGGGTGAAATGTATGCGTGTGCAGGAACAGCAGTTGATGACTGTGGCTGAAGGAGCCAAGTTTTTCTCACTAAACACTTGTTGTTTGTTGTTATTTTTATTATTGTTGTTATAATAATAATAAATAATATCAGTAATTACAAGTTTTTTTCTACCCTCAAAAGAGAGCCAAATCCCTGTCTAAACATTATGTGCAAGCACGTCATCAACCTGAATTATAGTAGTGTATTTATAGGTCATATAGTCAGACACAATACAAGTAAAGCTGCAGTTTACAACTTCTATGGCAGCAAGATTTTAACTGGGAGTATATTATGCATTCATGTGCACACATGTACAATATAATTGAAGTATTTTGTTTATACATGATAAGATAAACAGGGCACCAAAAAAAAACAAAAAAGCAGCCTGCCTTGTGTTGTAGATAGAGCAAGATAATAACCACTTTCACTGCACAAACAACACAGTAACTGTATACAGTATGCTGTAATTTGAAGAGGTAGAGCGCAGCAGTCTTTCAGAATGGTGAGAAATACATTTCCTTGATTCATTTTCTCCATTGAAAAAAAGAAGAAATCATCATCATGACCAATCATACATTTGATGTGGAGCTAAAAATGTTGAAAAATCTAAAAAAGGGGGCAAGTTCCAAGAGTAATAATTCTAATAGAGTAGGAATGAGACGTCCCAATGATCTGATAATCTGTCGCAGTTTTCCCTTGCCAGTGACTTTTAGTGGTTCTTGTAGTTAACTACAGTATATTGTTAATATTAGCCGTGTTTCCATTGAGTGGAACGGTTCACTTTGGTACTGTATGGTATGTATTCTTTATCGCTTCCATTAGAAACAGTATCAAAATAACCCGCTCCTACTGTTCCATTTCCTTTCCTTGGCAAATGGGTCTGCCGTTTTTAGACTTGTCTAGTTTAGTCTAGGATCATTGGTTTTATGTTGGGATAACTCATTTTAACTAATTTTTTAATTCCCATTTCAATTGTTTACATGGTGTCATGAGGGATATAGTGTTCATCGTTTGTTTGCAATGTACCACACTAAGGCCTTATTGTCAAATTTCAATAATTTATTAACAGTAAATGTGACAACAACCAGTCAACCAGTAAACTTAGCGTAAAAAGAAGATAGTCATGTAGCTCTGTGTTGCTCTGAAGGTCCAGTAATTTGTTGTTAAGGCCACTAAATCTGCACTGACCTCCAATAACATGATCATACATGAAAGGAATCACTGTTGTAGTAAGATGGGACCCGCTTGGCATTTTGTAGTGTGGTTTAATTAAATGTTTAAATCCAGGGTTTTCCACCACTGAATAAGGTTGCATGTCTGATGCTGGATTTGCTACACTCGCATAACACAGCTTACACACCTTGATTTTTTTGTTGACAATGTGCGAACACAAAAATATTTCCTTACTGGTGATTTCAGAGAAGCGAGATGGGGTTCGAGCTTGGTCGATGTGTCGCCCAAATCAGCAGTTGCCATGGTTACTATTAGTTGGCAGCAGCTTCAGGTTAGCAGGAGGAGGTAACTTGTAGTCATGCTACAATGGCTATAACCACAACACTGTTGTTTTTTTTCCCCCTCTGGCACGTCTGCAAGACACACAGGATTAAATCATTGATTGCCCCTTTGCTTTCAAAGGTCAGGACATCGTTTGGATCAATATTTGATTTACAATCGAGATCACAACTAGTATATAATGTTTAAAGCATTTTAGAAAGGGAAATCATGACTGACAGGCAGGGGGAGAAGGAATATCCTTACCGGACACCTGCTTGAATTGAGAATCTGTTTAGCTGCTTTTTCTCACCTTGCAGCCTGAAGTATCCGGTTAGGGCACACAGGATTTATCAAATCTACTGCTGTCTCCATCAGTGAGTTGCAATCTGTCATCTTCAATCTTCAGTGTTTGAAATCCTTTAATTGGATTTACTTAAGTGGCACAAACTTACCAAATGAGGCAGCAGTAGAACAGCAGCTCCTGTGTCCCCGTGAGCTAAAAACTCAGATTTTCTCTATGGGATATGATGTGAAAGAGTGAGCAGTTTGCATACTCAAGCTTGAAATAGTTCTGTGACATTTTACTTTGGATGTGTCACTGTGTCTCATGACAGCGTAATTCATTTGTATGGAAATATTGATTTGTGCAGCTTTAAAAAAAATGATCTAGTATCCGCTTCTCTGCTCAGACAAGCATTTACTCACACTTGCATAATGCATACTCTTCAGCTCACTTACTGTGTGTACATGAGTGGAAAAACTGATAAGAGGATCATCTAACCTGCTGGACACGGTCTGTGTTTTTTAATTGGAAGATGAATGAAGATTATTGCATTTGGGCTGACCTCAAGCTAGCACACACACCTAAACACACACACCTAAACAGACACACCAACATTAAACCATTTAACCAGTATGTTTGTGTCTTTGAAGCCTCGCCCTCCTCTTGCTTCAAACAGATGACACTGAAGTGTCTGGACCTGTAGTCAAACCGGTGTATATGTGTGTTTGCCGAGTATCCTGTGTGTTTATGGCTTCATATTTATGTTTGTGATATGGTGAGAGAGTGATGGGATAATGGCGTATCATGGTCCGTGTGTTGTGTTTGCATTTGTTTGCGTGTGTGTACGTGTGTGTGTATTCAGCTGAGGGACACCACAGCCTTTATACCTAAAAATATCATCTTCTCTCCTACTTTGTCTCCTCTCCTTCAGCTTTATCTTCATTCTTTTTGTCATTAACCCTCAGTTCTCTTTTCCTTCTCCCAACTTTGTCAACTTCTTAAAGGTCACAGAATGGTCTTTTTGAACCAAAAATCGAGATTACTGTCTTCTTACTCTATTTCGGAGCCAATGCCCCCCCCCAGAACACTGAGTCTCTTGTGATTGGCCAGCTACAAGCAGACTTCGCCCCCCGTACCCCAGGAGGGTCAGTTGGAGTGCCTGCGTGGTTTAATTTACCCTGGTGTGGAAAATACTCTACAAAATAGCAATATTATGGATCATGTAAAATAAACAATTTTAGTGCAAGTTTTTCCCTATTCAAAAGTAATACACACTGATCTCTGCCTCCCACTGCTGCTGTCAGTAGTTCGCATAGGAACACTCGTGCTACCCCTTAGCCGAAAGACACTTGCCCACACGTAAACACACAAGGTTCCACACGGCTCATGCATTGGTTTGCTTGTAAACAGTGTCACATAGAGCTGAGACAAACACTCACTCTCACTCACTCATTTTCTACCGCTGCTGAGAAAATCAGAAAAGGCAAATACACACACTGCCTTTCAAATGCGGCTGCAATTAGCCCTCATTAGCTATTGCTATACAAGACAAGAAGCAGTCAAGCGCACAAAGACATTAATACTTCATTTGGAAAAACTTAGGAAATCCATTACGGATTGTTAGAGCTGCTCCATACTTGAGATGAAGTTTTGAGCTGAGTCCTGCTTTGTATTGCCCACAGTTTGTATAACTATTCATTTCAAAGTGACTGCTACAGACAAACAGTATTTCAGGAAGCTTAGCAGGGATATTACTATCAAAAATGAAAGATATCCACTCTGCTCCTCATTAGAAGGGAGTCTATGAAACGTCTGGTGTTGTTTTTGACAACCAGCAACAGAGCAACAATGAACTTTCTTCTGAGACATGTTGCTCTCAACAGATACAATAGTTGTAATGGAGGAAGCGATACAGCTTCTTCTTCTTCAGTTTGAATATTCACACCCATGACCGGGAGTCGCTGTTGGGGGAGGGTTCAATACATGGCAAATGTGCTAGTTGCGCAACTGAACTTTTCAAAACTTCTTGCTCGAGCCCTTTTTTCTCAGAAGTGGCTGAAGTGTTTATTAATACTTTAGTGATGTTTAGATACGGGAGGGACACAAGGACACACCAAAAAACATCAGAAATTTGATTTTCCAGTTAATGTCTTCTTCAATTGTCTCAGTTCATTTAGTTTTTCTCTGTGCCCATCATTAGTAGATACAGTGCTTTGTAATGCTCAGATGTCATAAAGCACATCATTTTATGATCAATTGAGTGCTTTGTTTTTTGGAGCCACTGCTGTTTGAGGATAAGTGGATTAGTGACCGAGTTCTGTCCAAATCTGTGACTGGGTTGTAGTGAGAGCACTATAAGCAAAGTAACATCATGTCCAGTGCATTTCTGTGTCTTCTTGTCATCCATGAACTTTTAAAATATATATTCTTATAATAATATATTCTTTAAGGTGACAGAGTGTTTCGGTCTCCCAGAATAATTACAGGCAGAGCAACATTTTAAAAGTCTGACTTTAGTTTCATTAACACAGTATATTTTTTAAATGTCATGTAAGCGTACTGACTGTGATAATGCAAATATCAGTGTTACACATAACACACTGAACCCTGATGCTGCATCCGCATCATAGCATTTAAACTGTGAGAACCTTTAACTTAAAAAGACTGACATATTTTAAGTTTTTTGTACCAATGATGGCTGCTGCTTTGTGAATATTTTGGAAATATAGAAAAGAATAGATCTTATTACTTAATAAATAAGATACTGTTATTGATACCCATATTTAGTGCTGAGGATGAAATGAACAAGTGCTGTGGTGAGCTGTGAGGGGCATGTACTCTACTGTAGTGAAGGGTTGAAATATTTTGCAGTAAAATCAGCCACAAAAGGAGGTTATTTTCCCTCACTTAGCCCTGGAGAATGGTTTGGAATAACATGTATCTGATGATTGACTCCTTGTCCAGTTTGCTTATGGATACTTGGCTATCGGGAATCGGTGCTGAACTGGTACCTGTTCATCATTGGTCAGTACTTATTATTAGTGAGCTCCTGGGTAATTCTAGTGTCTTGAACCAGTAACTTGACAAATGCTCTCAAAACTGTCCCAACTCAGTCTCGCTTCTCTTTAAAACTGTCCCTAAAAAGCTCCTGAAACTGCCTTCCCTTTCTTCCTCATCTCTTCCTGTAGTCAACCAAAGTCATTTTTTCTCAATTGTGTTCATTGTTAAATTTGTTATATTAACATTACAGCCTTTTGTGCTCTCACAGACACACAGGGTTATTTTAGCTCGCGCCTCTGGCTCAGTCATGCTGAAGCCCCTTTTTTTAAAACAAAAGGTCTTTCAGTATAAAGCATCCACATTGCACTGCACAGCAGCACTGATGCTGTGTTTTTTGGTGCTCTTGTCACACAAGCACGTGCTTGTGACCCTGCTCATTAGGCTAAATTTGGTGCTTGAAGGCAATGATAATGCGGTAATGTATTTTTGGATTTTAAATTACACAATTGAATATAATTCCTCATTGGATGTAAACAGCATGACCACAGGATCTAGACTCTCGTGCATTTCACAAAAAGGAGGATATGTTCATTTGGTGGAAAATGGAAAACACTTCTTAAATACGGGAAGTTTAAAGAAACTACATTCAGTGTGAAATTGTCCAGGAATTGTTTCTTTAAGCAGGTCACAGTTATGGCAGACAGATATCAGATACAAGCATTCCTCCACCCTGCAGGCTTCGAGGTGATTACACCATTTGGTGCTCCTGGTCTGTTTGATGTCTTTGCTTTGTTGGTAATGTATACCAGCAATATGAGGGGAAACACCCTGACACGTTTGTATGTGCTGCTGTGATCTGTATGTGGGGGCAATGATGTAGATGGGCCTGAGGCGGTACAAATGTTAGACCCACCCCTTATCCTAAAACCAGACATGTGTAAATGCAGAAAAATCAAATATGAACACCTGTGTGCCCTCATATTTAGCCCTCTAGCTTTTTCTTTCTTTTGGTTGAATTGCACTTTCATCCTCACTGCTCTGATTGGCATGTTTATCACATGGTTCCTATGAAACTGTGATTTCCATTGTGTGTTGTTTAACGTGGGCATCTGGCAGGCTTTGAATGTGGGAGAAGCCACTCGCTGAGAGACATCAATGGATAAAGGAGTACTGAATGACCATGCAGTTTGCAAAGAAAGAAGATGTGGAGGATGTTTGGCGCGGAGCTAATCTGATGAGTCACAATGGGACAAGTTCAATGTTAGCTGATGCTAATGGTAAGAGAAAGTTTCTAGAACTTTCTCTATGTGTGTTCATTGTGCAGAAGCGTGAGCTAGTGTAATGCCGTGGTTCATTGTTGTGTTTTTATTAATTTTGGACAACAGTGGAGCTCTTTCTACCAACATCTCTCACTGCATACACTGGTGCCCTTAATACAGTAAGTCAAAACAACCTACTGGACAGTTGTGTGTTAAAGAGGAAGACAGGCAATATTTGCATTTACACATAGATGCAGTGGTGAGGTGAAAGTTAATGTGACATTGTAGTTCATAATTAAGAGACTGCATTTAATCTATATGCCCCCAGATCTTCTTAGTTTGGGTGCACATAATAATAACTTAGACTGTGACTGTTACTAACCATAATTAGGTTTGGGGAACACAGAGGTTGGGGGCATTTACAGTACATTAAGACCTAAAATATTTAACTTCATAAGCAAACAAATTTTATGACAAATTGTAGTTGGTTTTTATTTTGAAACCAAATAATTGTTGTGTAGGAAAAGGAGAGCACCATTAATGGCTTGCATTCAGTGTACTGTTGTAAACAGTAAACCCCGGTTCTAAACAGAAACATCAGTTTCTATATTATTAACACTTATTTCACTTGTTTTACATCTGTTTATTAATGTCTACACCTTATTTTAAATAAAGAAATAAACAAAACATTTTAAGTGTCTCCTTTTACTCTAAGTTCCACTAATAAAACTTTAAAACTATAAAACTACACATGTATTATTTCTGTTTTTTATTTATTTATTTCTATATTTTTCTACAAACCTGGCCTGACCCCTCAGGTTCCTTTGGGTCCCAACAGGCTCGGGTTGGGTGTCTATGCCCTACATGGAAGTAGTTGTGGAAGTCTGACAGAAAGGTCAGCGTTGATAATGTGTCAGTACCTCATACAGCCACACTTCAAAATGAAATCAACTTTGCCCTCTAAGGTTGACTTGGATCACCACCAGTTGCTTTTGTTCTGGCTCTCTAAGAAGTACTGTACATGCTTGCAGTCACTCGGGTGATTTCATGGCTCTTGGGCAAACACAAAGACACCATTATGGCTCAACTTGCAGAAAAAAAACTCACTTTCATTCTGCTATTCCTTCCTCTAGCCTTCCTCATTCTCATCCTTGTTCTTCCTGCTCCCACACACTCTCTCTCCTCCTCTTCACATTCACACTTTCACCCAGCAACATTGAATATTAAGCCACATTTGCCTCACATTACCTCTCTTTTGCACTGGGGGAAAAAAAGAAGGGAGAGAGGAAGAACTAGGAAAGGAAGTAGAAAGGTATTGTGTTTGTGTGTGCATGTACATGCTGTTTGTTATGCCATGGGGACCTAAATCTGTTTACACAGTCACATTATGGGAACTTGGAAACCTGTTTGTTTGCTTGTGTGTGTGAGAGGGAGGGAGAGAGAAGCATATGATATCATTAGCCCCTTAATTGGACTTTGTCGCCTTTTGTCTCTCCCACTTGCTCGCCCTTTGAAATTCTCTCCTCCAGACTACCCACAATGCATTTGGGAGGCACCCAGCAGGGTGCATAGGAATGATGGAGTGGGGGTTGTTGGGAATGTGGGTCAAAATGTGTCAGTGAGAAAAATTCTGAGGATGCTCATGATGATTAAAAAAAAAAAAAGAGCGAGAGAAAATCATAGGTTCAGTTGTTTCTTACAGCTCCCCCGATTCACATCACTCATGCTGTACGCACACACAAACTCAGATTCATACACACACACGTCATACAAGTCTCTTTGTTTTGGTTTATTTGTTGCAGAGATAAAACTGCACTCCGTAACACCCCTCCTCTGTAAGGGAGACAAAGAGTGCTTATCTCCCATACAGTGAGTGGGTTTGTGCATGTACTACAGAGAGAATTGTGCTTGTGTGAAAGTGTTTTCTAACGAAGTCATTTCACATTTGTGTTGTGATTTTTAGGAGCTGGATTTTTTTCAGCCAAGAACAAAAATTTGGTCTTGTTATTTCCTGCCATCTGATTGATCGTCTGCTGTATGTGCACTTATTTTTGTTACCTCTTTAAGACATTTTCTGGCATAAACACTGAGCTTTTCAGGAGCAGTAGTCCTCATGGAGACCAAAAACCTGGTCCTAATGAGGCAGCACCTCATTTCTGAGGAACTGGGTAAGATTACAGCTATGATCTGTGTTTTGTCTAGGTTAGGTTACACAGTTCATTCACTTCACTGAAATGAGAAATTCTATATTTTGACATAACGACGAGTCATGAGATTCAGCATATAAGAAACATTTTACAGTAAATGTAGATTTTGTCACTGTTTCAGTTTCTGTGTTGGATTTTGTGGCTGAGGTCTTAAGTTGTAATGTTTCAAAATATGTGCTTGCATTTGGTGTGCTTGTCAGCTGATCAACTTTGCTAATTTCCTGTTTTTTTATTTTGTCCCAAAACGTTTGTATTTTTTTGTTTTTTTCAACCTGCTTCATAATGAGCAATGGGGTTTTTGATTAGAGTAGAAGTGTTGTTACTTTACTGACTTGGCTGATATTAATTCACCTGGTATATAGTGCTGGAAGACTGACAAATCAAATCACTGTTTTGATATTGCTTGTGCTACTGGTAATGATAATTTGTATCTTTAAATATACTGACTTCTGTTCATGCAACATACAGTAGTATGTTGAAGTAAGTATGTGAAACATTGTCATTGGTAATCAATGACATATCCAAGGCTTGGTTACTCCCTTATCATGTTATATTTGGAAAATATTGCATATTTTGTGTTTTTTATGGTAAAAATTGAAGAAATATCTGGCATTAAAGAGGGTTGGGTGTTAAAAATGAGCTGTTGATTTAAAAAAATCAGTCCAATGAAAATGGAAGCCCAGTAAGGGAGTGTAATTTCTTTTAGGTGAAGAATATTATTTTTAAACAAGGTTGCATGAGGGTTAAATTTAATCAAGTAAATCAAATTGAATGGCCTCTGCTATATATAGTGCTTTTCAAATGTAACATTATACCACAACATTGCATAATTTATATTAAAAGATAAAGAAAAGTATCTTTAACATGGTAGCATTTTTATTCTGTTATTAAATCCTTCCTTGACTTCTCTTGATCATGTCATCATCATGTTTTTAGACCTATTACCCACTGCTTACATGACTCCTCATAAAACATTCCACATGGAAATCATGCTGTTGAAAACCTTTCTTGACATTGTAGTGTACATTAAATTAATGTTCTTGTAACTGATTTGTCCAAGTCCAATACATACGTTAGTTAACGTGTGTTTGTAGTTGTGTGTTACTGTGTTGAGATTGTGCTCACACACTGTTTGATGAAGAGATTCTTACGATGCAATGCCATTAATGACCAATTGAAGAAGGTAGAAGGGAGGTGTGGGCAAACGGGCAGATGGTGTCTCGTGAGTATGAACTGAGATAATAACCTTGAGAGAAAGAAGGAAAGAGAGACAGGGAAACGGTTACACCGGGGTCAGCGTGTTTTTTGAGTTGTGGGTCAGGAGGTATTGGTGGGGCATTTCTGCTGGTGCTTCCTCATTGTATTTCCTACACACACACTTGCATGGGGCGTTAACACTGCTGCGACACAATGAGCAGGGCCTGGCCTTAGGCAGACTAACCAAGATGTTTCCTGTGACTTGGGTGACTGCTGCGTCAATGCTAACTCACTCATGTGCAGCGATGCCCTCATCTGCTTATAATTGCGTGTGTGTTTGTTTGTGTGTCTATTTTCCTTAGACTGATTTGACTCACTCTTCATCCAGTTAGGGTTTATTATTCTTTCCAGCGTATGATGTTTAAATGTGAGGTGACAGCTGTGGTTATGTCTGTGATATTCATCCTTTATTCATGCTTCCTTCATGGTTTTATTTTTGTGCTGTTCAGGCAGTTGCAGAGTAAATGAATATTGAATTAAAAGCAATTTTATTTTATTCATGAGCTGAGATATTTTGGACTGTATGAAGGTTTCTAGAATCCTCTGCTGTACACACGCATGCATGCAAAGACAAACCAAACCGTCACTGCTAATGTTGTTTTGCATTAGACTTTGTGCGTAACATTTCATTACCAGTTAATTGATGTAGAAGGCGTGTTTTGGTTTTTTGTGCTCTACAGGCTTTGCACTGCCCTGCTATGGAGAAGATGAAGAGGTTTAAGAAGCGCCTGTCGTTAACACTCCGCTCCAGTCAGACCATTGATGAGTCCCTGTCTGAACTGGCTGAGCAAATGACCATTGAGGATGGAGGCACTCAGGACAATGGTCAGTGTTTGTGTTGTATGACCTTTAAAGTCCCCTTGAAATCAAAATCAACATTTTTCTGTTTTAATCACCTATGTGTGATATAAAGATATAAAGACATTCTATTTGATATTCTTTTGGATTTTATAGGTTGCTATGAACTTTAATCCACTTTGAGATTTTAGCTGATTCATCTGTGAAAGCAACTAGCACTTAGAGATCCATGTCACGAGGACATTAAGATTTTACTTATTTGTTAGTGTTGAGTATGTTCTAATTTTAGGGGTTTTTTTTTATTAAGAGACAATACTGTAAAACCTAGCACCTAATTTTTGTGAGCTTTGTATGTAGTAAAAATACCTCTTCAGTGTAATACACTAATACAGTGTAATTCCACGATAAAGCAGGAAATCCAATATTTTCATACAAGGAGATGTGAAAGATCTGGGTTAAAAAACAGTTTATAACGATCCCCTTTGGAATAAACAGACCAACACAGTTGTGTTCATAAACAAAATTGTAGCTTCTAAAAGAATTTAAAACATACCATGTAAAAGCTTGTTAAAGAAAAACAATCTTCTAAATATACATTACAATATACAACAGTTAATGAAAGAACTACAGTTACAGTTAAATAAACCTTGGTACAATTTCTCAACAGTCAGTGATGTTTACAAAGTTTTAATGTTGGAGTTAGAATCTGGAGAATCAGTGCTACATTCAGAGTAGGGAAGGAAATTCCACTGCTCAGATTTTTACAGTTTCTTCCTGTGCATGTCTGATGGCAGGCAAGTAAAACCCACATGCACACAGAGGCTTCAGTATCTCAGCAGTTCTCAGGAGTATTTAAATATGATGCACTGATGTGGATGTAGAGAGAGAGAGAGAGAGAGAGAGAGAGAGAGTTCAGCATGTCAGTAACAGCTGTAATGGACTTCCAGTGAGTAGCTTTCTATCAGGTTATATAACTCGAGTAAGTGCCAGGGAGCTACTTGCTCACACAAACTCACAAAAGCAAGTGAGAAGGTATATGACTAAACACACACGCACGAGGGCAAACACACTCTCCCCAACTTCTCTTTTTGTTATGCAATATTTGTTTTACTTGTTTTGCTTCGTTTACACCTGGTGCCCCATCCACGCTGCTCGAGAACTTCTGAGCCTTAAATTTCAGAAGTGGTGCTGGCCCTGTTTCAGTTTGAAAACTGCTGTGTTTATTGTGGATAGGCTTTAGATATAAAGCACTTGTCTGGACAGAGATTGCTTATGTTTTTAAAGAGTAAAGAAACTAGATGACTAAAAAAAATGTTGAAGGCTGATAAGCAAAACTCCTGTATACTATTTTATGACTTATCAAAGGTCCATTGTGTGTGTGTGTGTGTTTGTGTTTGTGTGTATATATATACATAAATAGAATAAAATGTAAATTGCCTTTATCTTTGTCATTTTTAACAAACACAGCATAATTTCAGGAAATGAAAAATGAAAGGGCTCCAAAACACTCTTTCTGTGTGGATAAAATGTGGACAGGCACTTAGTGACATCTTATGTGGAGTTCGGATTAAAATTGAACTTTGGTTGCCTTTGCACACCAGAAAGGATGTCGTTCTTCATTTACATAGTAAGCTTTTGCTTCAAAATGCGAAACGCACGTTCTGGCTGATATGTCGTTTTGGGCTGCTGTAGAAACACACGAAAACTGAGCACTTTTTATTTTAAAGCGATTGTACACTTATACAAACATATACCTTTTTGAATTATATATTCAATTGCTGCCATTAAACCTTCCTTAATGTTACACACATTTTATTAATGATGATAATCATTAATATTAAAGATATTTAATGTTGTCTTTTGCTTGTGTGTCTGTTTTTAAAGAAGACCAAAATGTATGCCAGTTATTTCCTTGTGTTCTAGAGCCCTTCATGAGGAACGGCCGCCCCCCCACCTCCCACAGCATGCACTCGTTCCTGCACCAGTACACTGGCTCCTTCAAGAAGCCCCCCCTCCGTCGGCCACACAGCGTCATTGGTGGCACCCTGGGGTCTTTCATGGCTATACCACGTAATGGCAGTCGACTTGGTAAGATACATGCACGTGGTCACACACACACACACACAATACACTGATGGAAGGAAGTGAGTAGTGGGAGAGCAGATGGCATCCGGGAACAAACAGGAAACATGCCATGGTCCTGAGATTTTCATCCTCCTCCTGATATTCACAAACACACTCTGGGCCAAAGTGACTAGGCGTCTCTCCGTGTCACTTAGCCCTCAGCAGGGCTGTTTTTATCGGAGTGACAGCTGGATGTGGGATTCAGTCAAACATGACACAGCTTCCTGTGTGAACCAATTCATCACACTCGGTCTGCAGCACAGAGTTTCATCCTAAGGGTTGAAGGAAAGAAGATCCTGATGGTTCATTGCAGCATCAGATTTTGAGCTGGAGGTGGGGGGTGGGGGGTCAGGACAGACCAGAGGGTGAGGAGATGATTCATGGGAACAACATATGGGTATTGTGATCTACCAAGGTCTAGACTTTTACAATATTTAGTCAAATAAAGCTAGACGTTTTTGTCGAAAATGGGCTGAAGAAGTCTGGAGTACACAGCTACTGAAAACTGTAAAATTCGGTGCAGTGTTGTACCTAACATTTTGTTACTCCAGACTGCACCTCACTGGATTCTGTCATGCTCTCTGCGACATTGTACTCAAATAACCACTGTAATCCTGCTACAGATTTTCATTTTCCAAACATGATAAACTTGACTTCTTTACTCATTTATTTTGCCACAAATCCATGAGTGGTTGTTTTTTAGTTGTGAAAACCATTAGCTTTATAACTTAATGGGGAAAAATGCTCTAATTGGTTTGTCTAGACTTGAATATCTAACTACCTATAACACAATTTGCTGTGTAACATTGTGCTGGACATTTCAACGTGGTAAGAGAGGATGCTTCTTAGTGACAGATCTTTGAACTTAGATCCTCTGACTTTTTCTCTGTCTCCACAAATGAAATAAATCAAGATCTTTTAAATTGATAAATGGCAGTGGTGCTAATTAGTAATGCTAGCACAGCACTAAGATAGCGCAAACAGTCACTGCAACAATGTCAGCATCATGACTTTACAGCTTCACTTTCCATTAGCTTGGCTGTAAATTTATACTCATTATTCTCATATTTTCCAGTTACTCTATGGTTACAAACAAATTCATTTTCAGTATTCATATACATTCATAACATCTCTTAATTCTTAATTTTATATCATGTATCACCACTTATACATAAGTTTCCCAGGATGGCATTGACATTGCATTTCATTACATTTACAGGCGTATATACAAAAAAAGAAATAGTAAGTGCAAAATACTTGGTCACAAAATTTCATATGTGAAGAAATCCCCAACCACCCCGCATAACGAGCAGTAAGCAGCACTAAGCTATGATATTATTCAGTAAATACTGTATGTTGACCCTAATTGTTGATTCTCTTAGCTATTTTATGTGATACACTCGAGAGCTGGTCAGCCTTGCCCTGGAACCTGGCCTAGATTGAGGGACATGGCTCTAAAACAGGACATTTAAGTAGGACATTGATTTACCACACTAATGTTGCCTCACTTTGTGTGCTGATTAACAAAGCATCAGGAAAGAAATATCAGATATGGAGAGAGAATTAGATTCTGTAAGGATTTAAAAGGAGAGGAAAGATACCGTGAGAGTGGTAGATAAAAATGTGAAAGAAAAATAGAAGTGAGATTAGAAAACAGCTTTTGTGGTCTCTGTAGATAACAACATGGGTTCTGTTATTGGGAAACTAAGAAATAATGAGTGAAGGTGAAAACATTGTTAGTGAAAGAATTTTGGGGAGTTTTTAGATAAGATGAGGGAAGATACAAAATAACAGGAAATAGTGGGGGAGGTATGCAAGTGGAAAAGAAAGTAGGACAGATAAGATCATTAGCAGATTTTAGAGAAGCTGCACACAAGCTGGAAAAGTGCAGGTAGCGAAGGAATGTGTTGAAGAAATAGAGTGAGATGGACCACTGCCTATGAAAACTTCAAGAGAAAAGCAACGACTAAGGGAAAGGAGACATTTTGTGGAGTGAAAGGAAACAAATGGGAAGTGAAAAGGGAGAATTTGGTATTTATTTATATATTTATTTATATATATATATCAATATGAAGATTTTAGGAAGGAAGAAAGAAAGTCAAGGTTTTAAAAATAATAAAGCTGTCAAGATCTAATTTTTATGTAAAGATATAGTGAGTAAAGTCATCCAAGCTGAATGGTAAATGGTTTGTATATGTATATATATGTGTACATATATATATATACACACACACACACACACACACACACACACACTATATATATATATATATATATATATATATATATATGCGTATACATATATATAAGCACAAGATTTTCAAACTCTTTTACTGACATCTCACACGTAGGTTCAGTCATGGATAGGAATATCAGCATGACAGAGACAAACAGATCATTTGTAACTTAATTCACAATAGCACCTGTTCTTTTCATACTACCTCATTTCAGATGTATCTGCAGTGGTAAAAGCCTATTGTAGTGCCAAGAATAGACCCGAGGCATAGAACCAAATGAGTGTTATTCATAAATTTAAATCTTATTTTTAGCCAGTCTAGTGACATAACTTTATAGATCGGTCTGGCCTCCAGTATTTTTTGCTCAGACTGAAATAGCTCAACAACTCTTCAATGGATTGCCCTTGATTTTAGTCACACATTCACTGAACCCTACTGATTTTGATGTCTTCAGGAAAGTAAATTAAATGTTATGTGCATAAATGTTGACATCTTCATAAAAATCATCTTATGATTCATAAGCACACATACATTGTTTTTAAAGACGCACATCATATGTCACACTTAGATGAAAATATCTCAAGAATACAGCGAGTGCTTATTTAGTGCATCGTTTAATGCTCAATCCAAAGAAGTAGTTGAAACTGGTGTTTGCCTACTCTGAAATAAACCCAACCTCCATCATCCTCTTGAATTAGTTGGTGAAGGAGAGTATGCACTCAGACATGGCCCGTTTTTTTTTCTCTTCTTTTATCTTCACACTTTTATTGAGCAGCAAAGCTGCTGAGGAAAATGTGGCGCTGGAAATGTATTATCTTTCGTGTGGCTTAGTGTTCTTAGTTTAAAGCATTAATTAATTGGTTGAAGCTACAGCGACAGCAGTCACCATAGCAGCTCCCAGGTTTTAGTTGCTTGGTAACCTCACAAGAGCATTAAAACACTTCTGGCTTCTTTTTCTCAAGTATTTTTTAGATGCTTCGTGAGAACAAAAGTGGAATTCAAGTTAACATTAGCATGGAACTAGATTCTCTCACACCCTTATGTTTTGGAGCATACAGTATGTCAACAAAAATGTTCCACCCTGTAGGCTAACATAACTTGAAATGAATATATGCAAAACACCTCATTATTATTGCAAAGAGACTGCAATTGAAGGTCATTAACCGATCCTCAGGGTCTCTTGTCACTGAGCCAGGTGCTCAGTGATGCATCACTAGAGAAGCAAGTCCAAAAGAACGACCCAATTTCCCTACCAAACGTGTTTTAGGACTGATAACTGATGATTTATCAATTAATCTTTCATAGCTGACAGTTAAGTTGGGGGTTGCATCAGTGTTGTATGTGAATGTGCGTGTGTAGATATGATAAATAGGGACACACTGCAGAGATGATTATAGAGACAAAAGCAAGAAAAAGAAAAGTAATTTGTCTCTTTTTGTACCTCCTTTTTATTTTTTTTTTAATTTGTTCCACCCTCAGCTTCTTCTTTGCTTCCCTTTAAAAAAAAATATCTCACGTTTCCTCCCCTCCCTCCCCGTAAGTCGTTTGCAAATCCTAAAGTGTTTTCTGTTCCACTTAAAAACCTGCTGTATAACATGCTGTTCCACTGTAACCAAACACTAACATTCAGACGGAGAAGCAGCCGAGAAACCACGTAACAAATCATCTTTGGAAAAGCAGAGTGACATGCAAACAGGAGCAGAATGGAACGGGCCCAAAAGGAAAATCCTGAAAACATTTTAGTTTCTAAAAGTGGATCAGCATTTCCTATAATCTGAGCAGACTTTGGGTTTTAAGCAGATGACCACAGACAGGTTCACATTCTGCGGTAAAGTGTGCCTTTCGGTTGCGGTCGCACCACAGAGTAATCAAGTAGCACTCTATGAAGTCAAGTCCAAAAAGGGTGCATGAATAGAAAAGGAGAGATGTGATTATTTAAATTGTGTTCTTTTTTTAGAACATCTGGACTATTAAAATTAGTCGTCTTTGGTGTGAACTAATCTGGATTATCATGTCAATATTGGGATAATTACAGTTAATTAACAGTAAAGATCCATCGACCAAAGGCTTCCAGAGAGTTCTTCCCCTCGTCCTTTCTCTGCTCTATGCGTCCACATTTGATGACAGACTGCATTGTAGGAGGCGCTGACACAGTGATGACAGAGAACTGCTCAGCCATGGCTACTCATTAACTTTATGTGTGTGTGTATGTGGAGAAGAAGGTGGGCATGTGGTTTTGTACATCAGTGCATTAGCTCCTGCTCTGCTGTGGTAGTCGTGGTAGTTTTACAGCCCTGAAGGAAGTGGAGCAGTTTGGAGTGTTTAATCTTTGGCCTCGGGGGTTACAAGGGTCTGAGAGGAGATGACAGAGCAACAGAGGTGGTGTTCTCTGGCATAAAAACTGACCATATCAGGACCAGTAGTCCTCATAGAGACCAAAACCTGGTCCTAATGAGGCAGGACCTCATTTCTGAGGAACACATTATCATCACCACTGGGAGTTATGAAAATATTTAAAAAAATCATATTCCACAATTGTGGCAGACACTTCAGCCCTTACTCTGCTTGTTGCTGGTTTGCAATCCTGTCATTTTGACCACGATCAGACAAATAATGAGACTAAGTATTGGATGTTCACTTTCCTCTATATTTGTTTGTCTTGCCTTTATGAGAATGAGCGTATGACTTTTATTAAGTTTATTAAGTTATTGTGATAATTATTAATACTAATACCTAATATCCCTAAATCCAAATTAAAACCGAAAAACACAAAGCTCACCCAACAACCCAATAACCAAAGGGCTATTCAACTTGGAATCTTGATTTGTTTACCTGATGATTTATCTGATAAATAAATAAAAATAGTAGTAATATTTATCCTATCCAAGTAGTTGCAGGCCAATGTAATCCGACCTGAATTCTAACAATAGACATGTCATTAATTAGCTTTTATACCATTGTGCAAATATATAAAAATAAATGTGTATTTCTTATAGTTTTCTATAGGAGAAAATAAATAATAAATCCATAATCTTGCATTACTTCCTTCTCCTCTTTTCTGTCTCTTTTGCCTCACCAAATGCTCTTATGGAGACACATGGAGACTTAATGTGCCACAGTAGTGTCACTCATTTATGTATAATTGTTTTGCCTCGTCAGATATTGTGCATGAGAACTTGAAGATGGGGTCAGACGGGGAGAGCGACCAGGCATCGGGAACCTCATCTGATGAGGTTCAGTCTCCAACTGGTGTCTGTCTGAGGAACCGAGTCCATCGGCGGATCTCCATGGAGGCAAGACGCTAACGCTCACATGTACACACACTGCACAATAATTGCAAGAAAGGCTGTGTTTCAACCTTACACCCCCTCTTCCCTCTCCTCCTCCTCGCTCTGTGTCAAAATTGGGATGGGGAAGGGGGCTCTAATGGGCTCTTGATATCGAAGCATCATGATACTGATAACAGGCCTGCTGCTCCCTGAGGACAGCAGCAGAGGCTGGTAGCAGTGTAACCGTCTGTCCTGTAAACACACTGATTTCCTATATGTTGGCTCAACAGCATGATAGGATAGGAATCTCATTTGTTCTCTTTTAAAGATGTATATAATTACAGTATACCCTATGCTGTTAAATGCTGTTTAACATTAGTACGTGAGACATACAACAGATGAAAATTTAAATTAAACAAAAAAATTTCTTTCCACATACTCCATCTCGTTCAGCTTTGTTTGTATTTTCTGACTGCTCACATTGCGTTTTTTTCTGACCAGAAACCTGCTGTTATGAGTTTTTTAGGCATACTAAAACAAAGATGATATATTAGTTTTGATGGCCTGTGGCTGAACATGACAGTCTCTTTGTCAAGTGTCAGGCTAAGCAAATATAAAACAAACAGAAGGAAATAATAAAAGCCTGCATTCTTGTTACTGAGTATTTTATTCTGCTTTCTTCTACTTTTTGATATGAATTTCTTTTAACCTTTTTTTCATTTCTTGTTTTTACACTTGTTTAACCCTGCTTTTAAATTTTTATTTAAAGATTGTTTAATCGATTCATTATCTTTCATGAATTTATAACCCTGATGAGTTTTATTCTGAAAGGGTTGACCCTCTCAACCTAAAGGCCTCCTGCCCCCTGCTGGCAGAGGAATATACTGTTCATATTGAATCCAATCTTCATAACATCCTCCTATGTCTCCTTTGTCTCATTCATATACAGTATTATACTGACCCATTTTTGCTCAGGTTATGTCACTTGTAGGATCCTCAATTAAGGATAGATGCCAGCCACTGAACTGGTCCACACATGAACACTCGCAACACTTTACAAAAGTGTAATTGCACTGCTCTTCACACGGCAGTATTCAGTCAGTAAGGAGGTCAATGGTTTGTTATGATTCTCCTTTTGCTGTCTGTTGTTTTATGATTGAATCTGAGTTGTGCATATAAAACATTTTACCGCAGTCAAGTTATGAAACACTGACAAACTGATCTGTCTTCTCACTGTGGGAGTAGTAAAGTTATTTTAGACTGTGTATGTGTGTGTGCCAATGAAACATTTTACACACCACACAAGCCTGGTTCACTTACAAATATATAGCAAATTTTAATTTATAATTGATACATTTATATTTTTATTTTTTCATTCCTGAAAGCAAATACTGTGTGTTTACCAAATAAGCAGTAGGTGGCACAAAATGGGTCACCACAAAGTATGGCAAGCACTACTTGATGACATGAATCGAGATCGCCAGTAGCTACAGTAGAGACAAATCACATTCCTCCTCTCATCTGATATTTTGCCCATTTTCTCTAGTGCAGTGAAATGCAGAAGCTGTAGGGACATTTCAGTCATGTGATTTCTAAATGTCATCCTTTATTTCGTTTTACTTACTAGAATTTACCATTCATCAGTACGACTTTTCCACCTGCCTCAGGCATAAAAATTTGCACTTAGGAAACTCTGAATAGAAAAATATCAAACTCCAGATCAACCACAGTTATAGCAAAACCTTTAATCTCGTCTTAATTCTAACCTGTGTTTTTCGTGTGGTAGGACCTAAACAAGCGTCTGTCGCTGCCAGCTGACATCCGAATACCTGACGGCTACCTGGAGAAAATGCAGCTCAGCAGTCCACCCTTTGACCAGCCACTCAGCCGACGCTCCCGCCGGGCTTCACTGGTCAGTGTCTGTGTGTGTAGTCCTCATAGAGACCATAATCCGGACATCAGACCCTAAATGATAACAATTTCCTTGTTAAATGTAAACTCTGAATCATAAAAGTATACTTGTCCTGTCTGTGTGTTTTGAGTTGTAACTTTCAAGGTCATTTCATACCCTGATTTAAAATCTCCTGATCTGACACATTGACTGTGCTCGTCAGGTTTGGTGTCACTGACTTCGAAACAAATTTAGATCCTTAAGATGTTATTTTGCTCCACTGTTCAGCACTTCAGAAGAGGGAGGAAAAGCACAGAAAAAAGTGACAGTTGCAGAAGATTAAACAAGATTATATTTTTAGTTGCTGAGACCATTTCAGTTGTTAGTCTGAACGGGAAAATCTAATTTACTACACATTCCTGAAACCAAAATTACAGACTTGTGTATTTATTGATTGGTTTTCAAACTTCTGCTTGACCCTGACATCCGTCTGCTTTAACCTCAGTCGGAGATTGGGTTTGGGAAGTTGGAGACGTATATTAAGCTGGACAAGCTGGGAGAGGTGAGTCCTGAATTTTTATCTAGCACATGAATATTATTTAAAAAAAAAAAAAAGCATCATAATACTCTTTATGTCAGTAACATAATAAGCGTCACGTGTTGCTTTCAGGGAACATATGCCACAGTATTCAAAGGACGCAGTAAGCTGACGGACAACCTGGTGGCACTGAAGGAGATCCGGTTGGAGCATGAGGAAGGAGCGCCATGCACTGCCATCAGAGAAGGTAAAGCTGCTTTTGTTTCCTTGGTTTGACCAACAGAAATTTGTGTTTGTCAGTTTCTCATGTAGAAATTAAAAAAGATACTTCTTATGTTACTCATTGCTGAATTCACATTCTGGGTCATATGATGTGTGACTGTCATTTTGTAAACATCTGTCCCTGTCTTTGTAGTGTCGTTACTCAAGGACCTTAAACATGCTAACATCGTGACGCTCCACGACATTGTTCACACTGACAAGAGTCTCACGCTTGTATTTGAGTACTTGGTAAGTAAGGTTCATAGCCCCCCTCTGCTCTCAACACTTTAAGGTTTTCACATGAAAGATGGAGCTGAATATGAAAATACAGCATGTTAATATTAAACTGTCATAAAGGACAAAAGCAGCATTTTGTTTTACCGACCTTTGCTTATGACTCATTAGAGTGTTTGGGGAAATGGTAAATCTGCTGCACTGATGTAAAACCAGAAGGGATAGGAAATGTTACATAAAATTCTGTTTTATAAGGAATGTTGCTGCATCACTAAGGTTATGTTAAACACAAGTCAGGGATGGAGGAAATATTAGTGTGGAACAAAAGTAATTGTTTGCAAAAGTTAAAAGAATGTCAAGATGTTGTCCTATTTTTTATTTTTTCCTGCATCCACTCCCTGTTTGATAGTGTTGTATTTTCATTTAGGACAAGGATCTGAAACAGTACATGGATGACTGTGGGAACATAATGAGTATGCACAATGTGAAGGTAAGGACAATCTACCACCTCCTTGTTCCTCATCTGTTTATGATGTAGTTGTTCTGTACTGTAATTAGACTGCATAATATTTGAGTAAAGATTTAGTTAACACTATTTATACCAAGTTGTTCTAGGGTTTTGAAAAAACAGTGCTTAGCATTTAGTGGCATTGGGGTTGGAAATTGTATTTAACATCAGCTCAATACTTTTTTGCCTTACACTGCTCATCTAAATGTATGAGAAATTATAGCAGCCTTCAGATAGCTGTAAAGCCCTCCTCAGAGCCAGTGTTTGGTTTGTCCATTCTGGGGATGTACATATATGGTGGTACAACTGTGGAGGAGTACCTGCCTATGTAATATAAAAGGCTTAATGTAAGATAATTAAAACAATAAACTATAAAATAGTTTATGATGTATCAATAACTTTTTTTGTTGTTGTTAACGGCTCCACCAATATTTGCTTATTGAACATTTTCACATTTCTGTTTGACTCCGTTCAGGCAATCACTCAGCCGTCCTGAGTGATTGTCACATCCAGCGCACACCGAAAAACAGGTCTGAATGCTCCCTATACATACTGAATGCAGCAGAAATATTTGCTGTGGAAAAAAAAAACTTATTATAAAAAGGTCTTATGATTGCTGAGAATGCATCACATGCCACACAATTATTGTTAAACAGCGACATCATGTATTTTAAAGGTTAACAGATATCTAGCATTTATTTGTAATGTATTTTGGGTGTGTACATGGGTGCATGTTTTTGGGGAGTATCAGTCTAGCAGCTAATAGTTTAGTCATTTAAAGAGACATCTGATCCAAAAATAAAATTATGTTGTGAGTAGTAATAGTTTAATTTGCGTTGCATACAGTTTTAGTATCATTTTAAACTGTTTTTGGTTATTCATCCTTCTGCCAGTCGAGTCCCAGGTTCTCCACTTTAAGTGTATACGCACTGGTCAGAGTTTACACGAAGGACAGTTAATTTCCTGTGAAGTTTGTTTTTTTATAAATACCAAACTTTGCATAGAAAATGGTACATGCCTTCTTTTGTGCATATGCAAGCCGTACAGAAAAGGCCCTTGATCACTGAGGATGGATGTACTGTAAATGCCAGGCCTGAATGGGGCACTTGTGTCTCCTTCTATCTGAAAAAGTGGAAAAAAGAGTTATATTGGACACATTTTTTTCATATGATGGAGCTTAATATTAATGTTGTATATATTCTTCATATCTTTGCAGATCTTCCTGTTCCAGATATTGCGAGGCCTGTCATATTGTCACAAGAGGAAAGTTCTCCATAGGGATCTGAAGCCTCAGAACCTCCTCATCAATGAGAGAGGGGAGCTCAAACTGGCTGATTTTGGTATGAGGATCAGCAGCTGGTGTATTTAGTCTAGTGGACAGTTGTCTGTAAATGAACAAGGAAAATGCATTTTATTATTTCCTGTTATTCCACAATATCTGTTCCACTTCCTCTTTTGTAATATAAAGCTACTTTCTTTTGTGTCTGTGCCTGGGGCTGGTTTTGCAGGTCTGGCGAGAGCCAAGTCTGTCCCAACCAAAACTTACTCCAATGAGGTGGTGACACTTTGGTACCGGCCTCCTGATGTTCTGCTGGGATCCTCAGAGTATTCAACACAGATCGACATGTGGTGCGAACCTCACAACAAATTTGCCACCAATAATTTTTTACTGCAGTTCTTTCTTACAGCCTTTTTAAATTCAATATTTTAGTTTTACATGCTCTAAAGATGCTGGTCTGATTAAAAGTTTACTGTCTATTAATTAGTGACATCTAATGGTGAGCATGCATTTTGCAGCAAATGCAGGACTCTTCTCCCTTTCCAAGCATGTCACAGAAATGAAAGTGGCCTTCACATACCAGAGAGCATGTTTATGCATTTGGTTTATGTGCGCAAAGCCAATGTGGTGGACTTAAAGCATGGACTTTAAACTAAGGACACTTACATAAAAATACTGTACATTTGGGTGGTATATTTAATTTGTTCCAGTAAAACTTCCTAAATGTGACACAGTGGACCTCTGTCTTGCTCTGCTAGGGATGGTACATTTTATGAATTTATTGCACATCATGATAAGGAAGAACTCCTAATACATAGATCATTGTGAGTTGCTACCATCAGCAAATGATTTTTTGTTGTTGTTGTTTGAGAGCCATTTTGATGTGTTTGAGAGCCATTTTAAGAGTTTTAAACATATTTCGCCAATTATTGCCATAATATTCAGCTCAGTCAGCCTTGAGTCCTGCAAAAGCTGTCAGGGCATTCAAAGACAAACACACAAAGATAGAAATTAGGGAAAACTGGAAAAGGCGTCCTTTCCATAGTAGTTGGTTGATACCAACAGTTTTGTTTTTATCTGCATCAACAATCAAGTAAAAATGGAATGCTGTTTGTCTGCAGGGGCGTTGGATGTATTTTCTATGAAATGGCTGCAGGTCGGCCACTGTTCCCCGGCTCCACAGTGGAGGACGAGCTCCACCTTATCTTCAGGTTTTTGGGTGAGAAATTGTTGTCAGGTGGTGTCGCCATGGCAACCCACACATTTCAACTGCATCTTTTTTTTTTTATTCTCTTGAGCCAAACATGGAAGTATAATGAGTGTCTGCTGTCTAATTTAGGCACGCCCTCAGAGGAGAACTGGCCGGGAATCTCCTCCATTGATGAGTTCAAATCCTATAACTTCCCCAAATATAAACCTCAACCGTTAATCAACCATGCTCCCAGGTACTGTAATGTGTGTTTGTCTTGGTGTGTAGAACCAGCAGGAAATCCTGTGGAACATTTCAGTGATGACTGTCCCTTTCCTTCCTCTCATGAGTCCCCAACCTCTGCTGCTGCAGACAATAAACGACTGCTCTTCCTTTTCTCTCCTCTAGGCTGGATGGTGAAGGCATCGAGTTGCTGCTTGCTTTTCTCAGAGTGAGTGTTTACTGCCTTTCTATTACCCACAACGCACTTCACTTTGATAACATTTATCCAGCCATATTTTTGTTTTTATTCTCTTGTTCAACTAATATAAATGAAATCCATGTTTTCTAGTTCCAATACTTTTTATTGGTAATATATTGATTATTATAAATATTCTGTTGCTTGCATAAGTTTTGATAATGAATAGTTTACAAACATAAAATGAGTGATCATCACAGTTATTGCATTCTTAATTTGCAGTATTTGTGCATTTTATTGAAATACATGGATTTTCCTGAAACTGTAGTTAGCAGCTGACAAATGTATTTCTTTTTGTACTATTGAATACCATTTAAAGTGTATTATTATTATTATTATTATTATTATAAAACATACAAAACCTTAGCATGTCAAATTGCCTAGTAGTTTTTCCCTTCAGTACCAGTGTTGGACAGCAGGGGGTGCATTACTATCAGTGCTTTCTGAACAATCCCATGACTGGACACACAGCAACTCACAACAGCATTATCTTGATTGTTGATGTTTCCTGTTTTTTTTTTTGTTTTTTTTTGTCTGCCCAGTACGAATCTAAGAGGAGGATTTCAGCGGATGAAGCGATGAAGCATCCTCACTTCAGGCAGCTCGGAATGAGAGTCCACACACTGCCTGAGAGTAAGCGCAGGAATATGACCATAAAGCTGCTCTCTGTCTTCTTCTCTGTTCTCTCTTACTGTGCTGCTGTTGTAGTTGTTTTTTAGTTGCTGTCGACTAAAACTCCCTTCTGTGTTACAGCCGTTTCAATATTCACATTAAAAGAAGTGCAGCTGCAGAAAGACCCTGGCTACAGGAACCCCGCATACCCAGAGTCAGGTGGGTGATGATGCTTCAACACTTCTTACATAAATAGATAATGAGATTATCTTTTCTGTCTTATAATACAATCGTATTATGCCTGTTTTCAATTAAATCTTTTGGAGACTCATAGGAGACAAAAATTATAAATGAAGAGTCAAATCCAAAGCAACAGAAGCTTTGATTTATTGATTTTTAGTGTCTTTTCAGCTGTAAAATGAAAGCTCCAGTGTGTAAGAATTACTGACATCTCATGGTGAAACATCATTTTCCCAAGTGCGACTTGTTGGCATTTGCATACCAAAAAGGATTGTAGCACTCATACTTTCTGTAGAAATATGTCAGCACAATATTGCCGTACAATCTTTCCTACAAAGTCATACATGCCAAATGACATGCTTATATTCATTATCTGCCAATTAACCCTCCAAAATGTTACACGCTGAAGCTTTTACTAAATCCCATTTTAAAGGGCCTTTCACACATGCCAATGTGTTGAGGGTTAGGTAATTTTTAAATACTGTATCTGAAACATAGTTTTCTGGTTAAAAACAAAATGAAGCAGAGGAAGTAGCATTTAGCCACCAGGGGGCAATACCTCTGGTGTGAAAAAAACTCTATGAATGGAAGTTGATGGAAAAACTCCAAAATAATCTACTACATATTTGATTTACAATATCGGCGAACATTTTCCTGATCAGGTAATGGTCTCAGCTGTTAGTTTCAGGTCTTCTGTATTAGAACATGATGTCAGTTTTGTACATCCTGTTTCAGTTTATAGTAAAAAGGTGATAAAGCATGTTTTGTTTTGCTATTTTTATACAGTTCATGCAAACTAAATGCATTGTTAGTATTATATTTTTCAAATTCCAGGTAATGGAAAGATCAACAGGAGGCAAAGCATGCTTTTCTAAAGGTCAACAAAGAGGAAGGACAACTGCCCGACTTCATCATCATCACTCCCCAACAATCTCATGAGCATGAGCCCACTTCCCTTCAGAGTGACACCCATCCAGCTACCTGCACACACACACACACACACATACACACAAACTCTGAGCAAGTGACTCTGGGTTTATTCTGTCTGGAGACTGTGTTTATTTATTGGGGCGGGGCTCGGGATGAGGTTGACATTTTTTTGCTGCTAAACTACTACTGTCTGTATTTAACACACAGTGTGTGTGCGCGCCTGTGCATGTGTGTGTGTATTTGTGTGTGTGTGTGTGTACCTGATGTGAACCCGAGACACCATGCACAGTAGAGCAGTCAGTAAAGTTACAGTTTGTTTTTCTCCTGACTGCCATTCTCGGGCTTCGTTTGAGTTTCAATTCCAGTCATGTTGTTGACGCTGTGACCCAAGTTGTTGTTGTTCTCGTCGCGCATGGAGTCTGAACACTTCGTTTTCTCCTCATATGGAGGTTAGGTTTTGTTTTTCTTTGAGCTTCCGTGACTGATCTCCACAGCATTTCCAGGTTGAGGCAGGCTGAGACAGAAGGATTCTCTTTTTTTCCTTAGGTCTTGCTGCCATTATGTGGACCAAAAAAAGCAGGACTCTGTTTGGACTGGGCTGGGTTTTTCAAAGAAGCACAGAGTCAAATCAGAGTTGATGAAGCTGAAACCAGATTTGGGTCTTCTTTTCAATCATTCCGGGGAAGACAAGCAGAAAGCACAGATAAAAAAAAAAAAAGGAATAAAAAGGAGGAAGAATACTGGAGCCGAGCAGAAAATCATGTATTCTCCCACAGGAAGCCAGCAAACCTTGTGTTAAACCCAAGACCCAAAACTGCCAGAATTTGAATGCTTTCTTTCTTTTTGTTTTTATGCAAGCTACACTTTCTCGCTCTGTGTGCATTCGGAGATTTTTTAACTCTTCGTTTTTTGACCTTGCACATCAGTGTGGTGTTTTGGAATCAGGGACCCGGGCCTCATCGCGGCCGTATTTACCCAACAGTATTAAGACTTGTACTTTGTATCTGTGATTTTGACCTCTCCTTGTGAAACAACAGTGTCATTGTGGCATGTTTTCTGGAGGCGGGGTTGTTGGGGTGGGATAGCCGGGATCAGGGTGGTATGATAAACATCTAAATGGTTGTTCTCCACTTGGTGTCAGACCACTTTATCTCTACAGCTTTTATAAACATGGGGGAAAAAAAGAGATTTCAAATTGAAATTTATTATTTACCTGCCCTCTTTGTTGCTTGCAACTGACAGTGATGCCACAGACGCAGCATGTTGAGATGTCTCACTTTGGACGGTGTGTCTACTAAAGCAAAAGGAGCGAGATTCCCCCAGATCACTCAAACCTCATTACAGTCATGTGGTGGGCTTTGCATTCTGTGATTTATTTATTGGTGTGTACATTTTTCTGCGACTTGCTGTTTAAGATGAAGATTTAAAAAAATGCTTCAGTCCATTTTCTTTGTGAGAAGCAGACAAGAGGATTGATATCAGTCTCATAAACGCGTGATGAATATTATGCTTGCGATGGGACAAGATACAATTTTGTTCCATGGTATACTGTTTATACATGCATGCGATAAAAAGCAATTACTATAAGATGATCTTGGCAAATTCAATGCTAAAACTGTTAATATCTTACATGTGTAACCAAAAGATGCTGTCCAATTTTTTTCAATATGCGGTTCTAGTGATTTATTTTGAAGCGCCTTTCCAGGCATTCCAGGACCTAAAGAGTTATAACAATCTAATTTAAGATTCTCTTCCTAACTTTGAATTAGTAACAAAAAAGTATCCTATTTAGAATGAAACAAAAAAATTCTAACCAAAATATGTAAATGTATCTGTACAGTGTGTGACGGACATTTTTAAACACATTTTTACAATTGTTTAAGTTGTGGGAATTGCAATTTTCAATATTGCGCTATAAAATATAATGTAGGGTTTGTATAAATAAGCTATAGTGTGACTCACTTCTTGTAAGACTAAAAACTACAACTTGCATTTTTACAAATTTGTACAAATTCACATATGTACACAAATGTTTTATTTTGTTCCATCAACCTGCCTGGCAGCAGCAGCCAATGGCTATAATCTGGCATATTTATGTACATGTAAACATTCAATAATGTGCCATGTCCCTATTAAATAAGTAAATAGAATATAGAAAATGGAGAGATAATAGACATATTTAGGCAGATTTAGAGTTTTGCTGTGTCTTAGGCCCCATTTTTAGTGCTGAAATTACGAGCTGCAGGCTTTTATTTAATATAGAGTTGTGAGACTAATATCAAACTTTTTGGCGTCACTTTAAATTTCCAGAGCTGCATCACTGAACAGCCACACAAAGGAGAAATCAGTATAGAGAAGCCATAAACCACTGTGACAGTGAAAATGAATAAGCTTCTGCTCTGAATATCACCAGCCATGCATTGACCATCACAGGCTGTTCACGTGACGTGTGAGAAGGTCTGAGGGGGGATTCTCCTGTTATTGCAGCTCCTCTGCTCAAATCGAACGTCAGTTAAAATTTGAAGGATTTTTCTCAGCAACAAAGTTAAAGTTCTCCATTTGAGTAGAGCATACTGGAAATGTGCTGGAAGCACAACTGAAACTCGATAAAGTCATGAATGAGATCATCAGTGTGACAAACATCCTTGGCACAGTCTGCAGTGAGTGGTGCAATAATCTTAGGTAAAATTTTCTGTATTGTCATTTTAGCAACCTTTTTCCTCTCAACATCAATGGAATTATTTTTAATGCTAAATAAACGAGCTTATACTTAAGCTCCCGAGCGGTTTGCTACAAAGTAAGTTACAAAAAATTGTATTGCTTTTCTAAGAAAAACAACAAAACAAAAACATCCCATATTAAAAGGCCCAATTGTACCACAGGTAGCTTTAAAATGAGGACATTGCTTAAAATGTTTCCCTCTAATCAACAGGGCTGGATATTGATTTAAAAATTTTAATACTATCTATATCTATATATGGACTGTAATATTGATTCCTAAACATGTTTTTTTTTTTTTAAAAAAAAAAACAAAAAACAATTTTATTAATGTCATTTTAGGGTATAAAATAATTAGTTAAATTTCTTTACTTTTAGTTGTTGGATCTTGGTCAAACAGCATGCCGTGTACTTATTGGCTCACTCACACTGAGTAGATTAATAATTAGATGTCAAATGACAATAAAGATTGTGATAGAAATTCAACACCCAGTCAATACCATAAAAGTGTTGGAAGTTCAATATCCAGCCCTAAATGTAGGATGAGAGATTATTCCACTGTTAACCTTAAACTGTGTCTCTGTTAATTGTACTTTCTTTGTACAGCAGCAGCAGTAACATGCATGAAAAGAGATTTCTACAATGGCTAAATGTTTATCATTGTAAAACTGTACCTTTTCAAAGTGATGAACGACCTGGATTTATGTGAATATGTCTGAACGTGAGCATCTGACTGTGTGTGAGTGTGTGTGTGTGAGTGCGTGCGTGCCTGATGCATGGAAGGCCTGCTGTGTTGTGAACACGACCTCTCTGAAACACTGAGCTGCCAATGAACAGATGGTGTGTGACTATTTTTACTGGAACTATTTATTTCTCATAACCATTGAAAGTAAATTGAATCTGTTTCATAAACAGTCTGCAGCAGTCATTCTCTGAGTTTGTTGTCTATCGAGGAAAATGAATGGGTTTTTTTCCCTTTAAGTTGTTCATTTTACTAAAAAAACAAACTTTTCTGAATAAAACAAGAAAATCACTCAGAATACATTTCCATTAATCTCTTTATATAAAAATAATAACCAGGAACCATTTTACAAAAAACGCGTTTGTGCAATTTAGACCTGGGATGTCTTTTACAACCTTGATTAAAGCTTAATACATACATTTACATACATTTTACACTATTGAAGGCACAGCTGGTACAATTAAGGTGTAAAAATCACAGTGCATTTAAAACCAAAAAAAAGCAAAAAAAAAAAAAAAGAAACTACATGTTCACAGCGTCAAGTACACTTAAAATCAAATCAAAGCGATATAGAAAGATGAGGAGGGAGGACTTCCACAGCGGTGTGAATGCTCTGGCTAGCAGGTGCTCTGCCAGGAGTCAGTGAAGCGATCAACACAAAATATTATTGTGTGAGGACTTAAATAAAAAAAAAAAAAATCATCCTCAAAGTTGAAGCATCTTCTCGTCACATTTGTTCACATCCCCATCCTGAGTTCAGGCTGAGTTAATGAGATGTTACCAATTGACTGTATTTCACATTTGCAATCTATTAAAATGAGAGATGAAGTCATACCAAGGTTTCTTTACTGGCGTATGAAGCCTGTAGCGTCTAATCCTCCAAATCTGCTCCCAGTTTTATGATCAAATTTAGATGATTTTGAAATCTCTTGGATTTGTTGGCTTATTTGGCTTCTGGCTCAGATGCGTGTCAAGAAGATATAAAGCTACAGCCATCAGCCATTTAATTAAGGTTTTGCTTAAAGGTACAGTGTGTGAAATTTGTTGGTGATGTTTTTAGTTTGTCCATTGTGGGCTATTGCAAAAACATGTTGGTCCAAAATGGGCACCTCTGTAGAGCTGACCCCTGCTTATGATATAAATACAAAAGGCTCATTCAATTCAACTTTAATTTTACACTTAAAATTAAAAAACAAAGTAATTTTATATTCAATTTTTGCCAAATTAAACTAATGTCATAGATTTTACACACTGTCTTTAACGTTAACAAAGCAGAATAAAAATTCTGCCCAAAGAAGAACTGCTAAATGTTACACTTTGGGTTAAATATTTAAATATTATTAACTGAATATTTTCTATTCAGACAAAAAATTCCAATCAATCAGAAATAAACCCTTTTCATTAACACATTCCATATGCACTACCTCAAAAAAAAGATTTAAAAATAGTTTATAGTTAGGTTATTAACAAGCATTTTATAACATTTTTCACACTTACTGTCTATTAATTGTATTAAGTTACTACCTTTATAAATGGCAAAAAAGAATGAGTTCCGGTCTATTTACATATATTTTACATACAAGGTAGTTATAAAAGTTTGTAACTCATAAATGTATGCATTTATGACAGGTGTAAATGGAATCGAAGGACTCACAGTACAGATACATGTGGGCTCACAATTTGACAAGCACCAAATCACTGTTGCAAGTTTATCTAATGTGTTACAACATTTTACTAATGATTTAGTAAGTGCTAAGAAGCTAATTAATAACCTAATCATGAACCACTTATAAGGATACTCCTATTGTAACTTTATTTTAATTATAAGCCAATCTCACTCACTTATCAATCCCATAATTTGTGAGTATTTCACCAGCTCTACAATGTGTGAGTGAGATTCTTTAAAAAAACAACAACACATAATTCATACATTTACAACTAGGTTTGTATTGTCACTAAAGTTTGAACCAAGTGGAATGAGATGAGATTAATATGAGATGACAAGCGCATGATCACGAGCATCTGAGGGTTTTTATAGCCTGAAAGGAGAAAACAGCAATAAAAAGCAGTTTAACTAGAGTAAACACAGATAAATGCAAAATACTCTTCCCAGAGAGCAAAGCTTCAGAATGAAGCTCCTGTTTCTTCATACTGTAAACGTAAAGAAACAGGTTTCAGGCCTGTTGTTCCTCATCGGAGATGAAGGCTGATTGGTTTAGTCCTGATCTGTGCTGAATTGGACCGGCTCAGTCTGGTTTGGCCTGGGTCTCCGTAATGAGAGTCAGGCTGACATCAGGACTTGTGGGCACTTGGAGACAACAGCAGGGGACTGGGAGCGTCCACACTGGGCAAAGGCACTGGGATGGGTCCATTCAACAGCGATGGGAACTGCAGGAGAAAGAAAAAATGGTTAGAGTTAAAGCGTTTCTTTTTAAGAGAAAACAGCTTCTTTGAACAAATCAGTTTTTCCATCACAGTGACTTAGTCTCACTCTGTGATGTTTGTGCGAGGGAGTCTTTCTGGGACAGACATGCAAAGGCAAGTGTGGTTTTACTTGAATAACTTTCCAACAGAGTGAAAGTCATCAAAAAACATTATGTCAGCTTTGATTCTCTATAGTTTTACTCCCTTGCTAAATAAAGTGCAGGACACGCCACTCTAACGGTTAGCTGTCGGACAGTCGATGACCGTCCATAGCTCTTGTCAGTGACAGTGCTTTATGACTGACTCAGCATGTTAAATCCATAGACTGTATATAAAAATATATAGCAGGGGTGGGCAAATATTATTCCCAAGGGGCCACAGGAGATACTTTAAATATTGTTGAGGGCCGGACCAATGGGCTACATTAAATTCTGCTCAGTATTCATTTTATGTCTGTTTAAATAGCAGTAAATTGTATTGTTTTGGTATAAATTGGGCGACATACAAACACACAATGAACAAAATTTATGGCAAGGCAGACTTTATTCAATTATTACTAACTATTAACAATAAGAAACTACTCTTCTAAATAATGAATGCTACTATACTATACCGTGGTGTCCTGTAGTGAGTATATTATATTTACACCAGCAACAGCGGCCACGCACGCGGTACACATCTGCGCACTTAACTCACACACACACACACCAACGCTAACGGATGCCGTGCGAATCTTCCACCGGCGACTTTACATACAAGAGTGACAGGAGCTTTGCTGTTTAGATAATAAGATAATAAACAGGGAGGGAGATCATGTTGACACTGTTCTTAGTGTGGTCATTTGATATAAGCTGCACGGTTGTGTGGATAGAAGGAGCAGACAAATCAGCTGATCTCTGTGTGTGTGTGTGTAAAAGAGAGAGAGCGAGCTGCGGGGCAGGGAGATGAATGAACGGAACAATATTATGCACGAGTGTTGATTTTGTCACCATGCATCGATCAGTGTATGGGAAACTCAGGAAACATTAGGTTTAGGCACTCCAGAGCCATGTTATTTACCTTTATTGTTTCTAATCAACCTCACGCGGGCCGTATAATGCCCAGGTCTACTATGTAGTCTTCTGGCTGCAAAGCAAACGTTTATTGAGAACCCTCGAGGTCCACAATTGTAAGGTCTCTTCGGCATTGTTTCAAAAAAAATTCACTGATGTCAGATTGATATTGGCTGATACCAGCCGTCAATCACCCTGGTGTCCAGTATCAACATTTACAAAAACTGACATGCTCTATTGACGAAGTAGGTTAATTCTGCCATAGATTTTCATTTAAACTGAAAATCTAAACTTTTTGCAACCAGCAGTGTTGCCCCCTGGTGGCTATTCAGTATTATTCTACTACCGGGTTGTCCTCATCCAGCAAACGCCAAATAAGTCATTTTTATATATATATATATATATATATATATATATATATACGACCTGTGGTTGAATCTGATGAGATCAGTCATGTATATAAACCTTTTGTCAGTGTGAGGCAGTGTGTCCTGAGCAGGGTAGGGAGTGTGTGTTTCTAAAGAAAAATAAATAAATAAAAATATATCTGATTTTGTTACTATGATTTTATTTAAATATTTTACAAGTAAGATAAATATTTTTCAGACACTCAAATTTAAAATTGAAGAGTATTTTGCAACAGTGTTACAGTGTTACTGTAACACAAAACCTCTTTATAGAGAAATCACACCCACTAATGCTACACAAGTGATCTCAGATGAATCATGGAACTGGCAATGATTTCTGTTTATTCTGTTGCTGTCCTGTCTGAAGTACGGTGTATTATTTGAGGAGAATTCATGTATCACATTGTGGGGACTAACCTTTGCTCTGGGGACAGAAAAAGTTAGTCATTAGAATCTCAAAAAAAAAAAAAACCAACAGGAAGTTGCCCCCTCTTCTTGTCTACACCAGAGCGGAAACATCTGTGGCTTATTTTGAAAGTGTGGCACACGGTGAATCACACATACACAACAAAAGCTCACGAGTCACAACTGTGAAAACAAATGTAGAGGTAAATCTGTGCGTGAAATGACTATAAAGTGGGCGCAGTTATTAGAGAGATTAGGTCTAAATGGAAAGGTTTTTTGGGGGGGGTAGATGAATTTTTCTCAGTCACAAACAGGAAAAAACTGCTTCATTTTAAAGGCCAATTAAGGAGATAGAAGTCTGATTTATCGTAATGTAGTTTTCTCTTTTAAGGAAAACACATTCAACACTAATTAAGATGTTGTTTATTTGTGCCTATAAACAAGTGTGTGTTTTCTTTGATTTTATGTTGATTTTATGTTGGTTCTCTTACTTTCCAATGAGCTACCAACATTTCAGCATGTTCTGCCTTATTCAGGATGGACATCGTGACAAGTCGTGATAAAGCAAACTGTGCCTATAACGGAAATGGAGAAGTCAAGAATTCACACCTACACTATATTATCAGTTAACTACCATCACCATGCAAGACTAATAAAGACAACTGCGGCAAACCCCAAGTGTATAACAGTTTAAAAAATATTTTCATAAGTTGGATTTATATCATGAAACTTCAGTTGCTGGTCTTCTTCTGCTTGGAACTAGTCCCAACTAGTCTTCACTAGTCCTAATGTAGGTTTGGGAATGCAGTCATTTTGGGATTGGGACCAGATTAATTGCACAAAAGGTTCATTTTAGTCATTAAATATCTGATTTGCAAGAATTAGTGACCTCTAATGATGAGACTGGGGACTGTAATAAACAGCGGACTCCTTCGCACATCATTGAACTAAAGCTACCTTCATATACCAGGAAAAACCAGCTTTGACTGATTTGTCCATTTTGGGCTGCCTCCATAAAGCAAGGTTCTTGCCTTAAGTAGATAATAAAAGCTAAAAAAAAAAATACAATGTAAACCAACGACTTGAATTTTAAAGCAGGTAAACACATCTGCAAACATATTTATAAGGCTGTTATATTCCGTTTCTACCATTGCTACCCTCCTAAATATTGTACACAAAGGCATAAATGAGCTTAGAAATTCCTGCAGTCAGTTACGGCTCTTGTGTGAAAATACATACACACAAAGTTTTACCTGGAAGAGGGAGGCGTGGCTGTGGAGCTGAGCAGGACTGAGAGGTCCCACTGGACTCAGGCTGGACCAGAAGTGGATATTGGAGAGTAGAGGGCTGGGAGTGAGCAGCAGACCAGACGGAGTCTGCAAAGACAAAACCCCAAATTAAGTATCAGAGGATAAATTCACGGAGTGTTTATTCTGGCAATGATTCCAGAGAGTTGCACACAGTCTGTGGTGAAGTTTTCACGTCAGTCTCCCTCCACAGTTTAAAGTCAAGTCTGCCCTCTGCTGAACTCCTGTCTACCAGACAGACTTGACAGACTTGACTCCATGTAGATGAGGAAGCGCCATTCATACAGAATTCATGTCATCTCGTCTCTTCTCTCTTGCCTTAGTTCTGTCTCTTCATATTGAACCAGGTCTGGTTTTTGTCTCTGGTTCTAAAGGAGAACACACGTCCCTGTCCTTTAGCAACAACCGCGAATTAAAAATGTCCCAAAAAATGTTAAAGAGACCTTTAAAATTGTTTTTCAGTTGCACCTGGCAGTGGAGGATTAAAAGTTTAGTCATGAAGCACAGTGGGCAAGTGCAAGATACATTTTCTACAAAGATTGTCCCTAAAATAAAGGGTTGTCCATCAAAATATTTTTCCTTCTTCTTGATGGAACTAATGTGTTCACACTATCAAATATTTAAAATCACTTTCAAGACCCACCTCTTCTCTCTGGCCCTTCACTGTAGGATAAGAACATTTTATTCAGACACATCTTACTAGATTTCTTTCCACTTTTTAAATATTTTGCTCTTTTACTTTTTTTTATTAATGTTTAAAATTATTAATTTACAATGTTTTATCTTCTATATATGTTTATGTTTTATGTTTATTTCTATATATAGAAGAAATACAGTTGATTCACCAAACACACGACTGATCAGTTTGGTCAAGTTTTAATATGGTCTTTTCCTTTGAGCTAATTATTTGGGGTCGGCTTATGGTGTGCTTTTGTCGGTGGTTTAATGGCTTTTGCTGAATTACAAGGCAATTCACGTCGACAGATCAACAAGATACTAATGTAGAAGGGGAAAACCCAGTTGTGATTTTAAAGTACAAAAAAGGCGAGAAATGGGCTTGAAAAAGTTCCTGTATTCTGAAAAGAACGTTGTTGATGTTAAAACCTGCACAATTTTATTTTCTGTCTGCAGTGTACATACACCAGTGTGTGATTACTCAATCTGGATTGGACTGTGAGATGAATGCCTGAATGTAGTCAGACTGTCCTGGTTTTGGTCAGTGTGTTGTTGCCAGTGAATCAGGAGTTTGAGGAACATATGGCTTCACTTATGAACCTCCTCGCTCCCTCCCTTCGTCTTCTCCCTCTTTAGTCTCCTCCTCTCTTTCCGCTCACCTCTGTCTGTCTTCTCCCCATCTGAATTTCTTCTCGCCTCTTCCCTCACCTACAAATTGACACTGCTGTGTACATTTAGTTACTGCATATGAAAAGATTTAATGTGGTACCTGTGCAGTGAGGAAGGCAGGGGTCAGCGACCCAGAAGGTAGTGCTGGGCTGTTGAGGGCGATGGAGACAAAGTCACTTCCTGTCAGGAGGAGGGAGGGGGCGGAGATATCCAAGTCTCTGGGTTTCCTGCTCTTCGAAGTATTCCCACTGCTGGCCAATCCCCTCCTCTCTGGTGTGGTGGTCCTCTGTGACCTCTCCCTCTCTCTCTGACCCGATGACAGGTTTAGGGGTTGAACACTCTGCTCGAACTCATCATTGTCTGTGCTTTGACTCCGGTGCCTCCATTTTGTGTGGGTGGGGCTATGTTGCGGGGAGGAGGAGCAGGAGGAGGAGGAGGAGGAGCGGACTTGTCCAGGAGACAGCTTGGAGGAGTGCGAGGTGTCCGTGGAGGATGGGGGCGGGGTGGGCGGGAGGGAGGAGTGGCCACGGTTAGTTATAAACCGGATGACAGAGGAAGTGTCGTCATGGCGATCAGGCCTATGCTCTATTTTGATGGGCTGGTGAGGCTCTGGGGGTTGCTGCAGGGAGCTGACGGTGAAGGAGGAGTACAGGCCAGAGTGGAGGTATTCGTTTCTGCCGCCGACATCCTCGTCTTCAGCATCAGGCTCTGATGTCGCCCCCACACTCTCCTCACTGCTGCGACCGAACTCCACCATCATGGGGTCCATCTTCAGGATCTCAGGGAAGGACACAAACTTGTAGACAAACTTCTGGCCAATCACTTTCTTGATGATGTTCTGCAAACATCCATATAAGGTCTGTGAGTGAGGGTTTTTACAAAATCATGAATTACCGCTCCCTCGTGTGTTATTGTAAATACGGTGGCTCTGCAGACATAAAATTTGATCAAACATGTTTGATTTATAGTCATTTTATTTTGGTGTCATTCACCAAAATGTGTCCAGTGTTATTGGTGTATATATATATATATATATGTATATATATATATATATATACACAACATTTTCAGAAAATGGAGAAAAATGTCCATCTGTGTTTTCCAAACCTCAAAATGATGATTTCTTCAAATGTCAGGTTTTGTCCTTAAACCAAAAATATGTTGTTTTGTCATTTTCTTGGCAAATTTCTAAGAAAAAAAAAAATCACATTGGAGTCACTGAAATAGCCCCCCCCCCATGTAAGTGTTGCATACCTTGTCATAGTAGTAGCGCAGGGCTCTGCTCAGTTTGTCATAATTCATGTTGGTCTTGTTCTTGCGCAGCCCCCACAGTTTGGCCACTTCCTCAGACTTGAGCAGCTTGAACTCGCCGTCGTTGGACGTCCAGCAGATGAGGTGTTTGTGGCTTTGGTCAAGCAGAAGCTGCAGTAGAAACTGCCAGAGTGTGATGGAGCTCTCCATGATGATGATGATGACGATACCACCAGAGACACAGGTGACCTGGAAAGAACCACAGAGAGAGTTATGCGAAGAAACCATAAATCAAAAAGCCTTTTCAAACATCACCGAGTGGACACAGGGGCAGTCCACAGTATAATAGCATCTACTCCTTTGCAGTCAGAGTGGAAGGGATATCCTCTGGAAGTATGCCTGATGGGAAATGTGGTCCTAATTTGGGGTTTTAACATTTAAACAAGCTGTCCACATCACTTTGATCTATTACCACTGTTAGACATACAAATCTCCAATCAATCTCCATCCTGACATTGTTTGATACTGTGTTTGTTTCTCAGCTGGTTTCATCTCAACCAACTTTTAAATGTTCCAAACTAACTTTGTCTGTTTTTTTAATGGCGTTGGGTGAGCATTACTGATTCCCTGATGGTTTTTTAAAGCTGTGGCCTGTGAATCCAAAACAGTGAGTGAGGTCTGTAAACTGCAGAGTTGGGTGACATTTCTTTGTGGCTTTGTTACTATAACAGGCTCCTTCCTCATTACACCTACTGCAGTTCTTTGATTTGTTTGGGCCATATAAACATATTGACTACTGCAGCTTTAAAGTTAACTAAAGGTCATAAACTTCAGTCAGCCAGTCTACAGGAATCTGCATGTGGTGAGGTTTTAAAAATTAAAAGAAAGAAAGAAAGAAAGAAAGAAAGAAAGAAAGAAAGAAAGAAAGAAAGAGAATGGACTGATGCTACTACTTAAAATTGCTGACTGTGCTTATCAACACCAAACTCAGGTCTTGAAAACTCACAAACAGGTAAAACAGGGGTTTCAAACATGCGGCCCACTGGCCAAATGTGGCCCCCCAATCAAGGTCCTGTGGCCCCACACTTACAATAACATAAAAACTATAAAGAAAACTGGCCCATGAGCATCAGTGAACAATATTTTTATAATAATAATACATGAGGTTATATGTTATTAAAAGTATTCAATTCTACATTAAATTATATACAGTATAAAGTGTTTTAATTAAACACTTATTTTACAGATTCATTTTGCATCGTAAATAGGTTCTTTTTTGTGATCTGCAAACCAAAACAAACGCAACTTTACTTTGAAATGGTGTGCAATATTATCTTAAATAATTTCTGTTTGCCATATCATGATTAATAATCCTTATACTTACAGGATAAACAGTTTCTGAGTACCTGACACTCTTATTTCAACTCCTTGGCCTATTTCAATTTTGTTAAGGGTTAGTAACAAGTTGTTTGGAGTATATTTTTTTGAATAAAAAGGTGATATATTAAATCACTGTATGTCACAGTGGGTCACTAAATCACCTGACAATCTGGTTATGATTCAAATTTGCTTGTGCTCAGGGATGCAGATAACTCAGACCTTTACAAAAGACATCAACGGGCTGTTAGTATGATCAAATTACATTCTTTCATATATTATTCATAGACTCTACATTTCCCTGAAGATGAGTAGTTGATGAAAAACTTTCATTTGCCGTTGCTGGTGTCACCTGCTAACAAAGAATAGTGTTTCTAACAGAGACAGAGAGAGAGGGAGAGGACCAGACGTTGCGTGGTTTTCAAATGTTTCCATGGTGATAAAGCAGGATGTGGTCAGCGAACTGCCAAGACAAACATGGGTCTAACAGATGTGTTTACCTGGAAACTATATTGTCACTCTCTACAGCTATCTGTCTGTTTGTCTCCTTTGTGCCTTATTGGCAGGGAGCACAAAACTGTTGACTGCCAAAGGAAAAACAACAGAAGAAGTAATAATAAACATATTATAGATGATGTACAACCATGACAATATGACTGTAGAGACGTTGCACTTTCATCTGATATCTCCATGGCAACAACTGTACTCCTGCATCCACAGTGAAGAACCGCAGGATCAGAGTATTTCACCAACCAACTGTGAAAGTTACTTTTACAATAACAACCTGCTGTGTAGTTACAGGAACAGCATAGTGAAGCACTGGGTCGTTAAAAAGATACAGTAAAGCATCTCTGTCACGGTTTCATCGTCTGTCTGAGAGGAAACCAACCAGCAGTGAGGGGAAAGTCCATGTGGTGCAAACAATAAGTCACCGCTGTCACACACACACACACACACACATAACCAACCATATCCTCACTTCCTTTTTCCTGCATGGGTGTGTATGTGTGTTAAGTGATGGAAGAACAGTGGTGCCTGCTGTCTGTCTAAATGAGGACTTCCTGTCATTCAGGTTCAGTGGTGTCTTTCCCAGAGAAAGGATTTGCTCTGTCTCTTTGGGAGGTAGGACTTCCTGTCACTGGTAACCACCAGGAACACACACACATATTTGTTTATTATTATTATTATTATTTGTATTAAGGAACTTAGTTATCATTAACACCTCAGATAGATAGATAGATAGATAGATAGATAGATAGATAGATAGATAGATAGATAGATAGATAGATAGATAGATAGATAGATAGAGATACTGTGTCTTGAGAGCAAAAATATGGAATAGTAGCAAATGTTGATTTACAGTATGAACTTCCAGAATAAAAGCAATCTGATGCACTTGTCTTTAGTGTTGCATCTTGGGAGTTTCCCAATCTTTGAACTCTCTCCCTCTCTCTACATAAGCTCACATTTCCCTTCTCCAAATGCAAATATATCAAATGTCATCGGGCTTGTGTCCTCTGGACAAACCTTCAGTCCAGCAGCAACAAATCAAACTGTCCATGAGTGACCTTTTTTTTCCCTCCATACTCTCCAAATGTGCATGTATGCAAATGTATATGTGTATATGTGTCTGTATGTATGTGTGTGTGTTTGGAGGAGGGGTCTGCTGGAACTCAAATAGTTCTTTGTTTTGCACCAGTGACTCATTTTCAAGATGTTGTCTGCTGCCAGCTTTAATCCGGAAGCGCATGGCAATTAGTCTGCGAGGTCCAGACAAACCAGAAAGTCTACTACTGGATTTTAAATGCCACGGCAGATTTTTCCCCTCAGGAGCCAGTAAACTAACATTTTTATGCTCTATTACCCCCACTCTCTCTTAACCTAATTGGAACAACTTTACGCATAAATCTGTGCCAAAGCGGAACTTCAACACCTTTTACGCACAGCCGTAGCGCGTTTTGAACGCGCAGTATCAGCACTTTACATAATGGGTTTTCAAGTTTATACTGGATTATGTGAATTTACACCACAGTTCAACAACAGCTAACACAAATCTGCTTCTTTCTCTCCATTACGCACGTGCGCGCGCACACTTCACTCCATAAAGTTGCCGACAAAGGAAACATGCACATACCCAGCTGTGGACGGCTGCCGATCCTCTGTCCGTGTGCCCGGGCGTGAGGTTTGTGTATACGTGTGTTGTTTTCGTCCTAGAGCAGGTAAGAGTGAGTGTTGTTATGAGGCTCCATGCTGCTGCTGCTGCTGCTGCTTCTGAGAGCGGACCCGCTGCTTTTCTCTGTCCCTCCTCAGAGCAGGAAGTCGGGACGCGCAGACGGAGAACCGGCGCACTTCCTCTGGCGCAGTATTCCCGTCTGTAAACACACGCGCGCGCGCAGAGGCAGAGAGAGGGAGTCTCTCCCACAGAAACACCGCTCAGTTAACACACTCACGTGCACGGCCCGGTGCCACGCGCAACACACACTCCTTCATCACACGCCTCTTCTCGTTAACTTAAACAGTTACAGACAGGCTCTTCTACTTATCTCTCTCTCACACACACACACAAACACACACACGCACACAGGTTTGCGCATCTATTCTTCTTAGGACACCGCATTGACGTCCATTCATTTGGACACCCTGTCCTAAACAAAACGTTACCCCTTACTTTAACTATTCTCAAAGAAATCAGCCCTAAACGTATCCAGTTAACCAGCACTGAGGTTCTGCCTCATCAGGACCAGGTTTTGGTCTCCATGAGGACTGCCGGCCCTGACAAGGTCAGTGTTTATGACAGAAAAGGTCCTTAAAAGGTAACAAACACACACGCGCACGCGCACAAACACAAATACTGTAATTCAAACACAGCGAGAAACCAAGTGATAATGACGTCACTGCCTTCCTGCTTAGCAGGAGGGGTTCCTGCACGCGCGCACATGGAGAGAGAGTAAAGTCTGGGCTTTTCAGTGATTTAAAATTATTTCTTCGGGGTTCATTTCACTTTGTCGAAATGTATTAAACCAGATGAAGAAAATATTTGTCCTGTGCGCTTGGTTTTCTAGCAATGACAACCAGTAGTGCTGGTGCTGGTTGATAACCGCCTGTGACAATGTTATTTGTGATCAGTCTTTATATTGTCTTTATGTTTACTTTCACAAACTCAAACGAAAGTGATTAGTCACGGAAGTGCCGTAACAGCAAAACAATGTAACAGCAAGAAAACGTGTCACAAGAAGCGACTGCAAGTTTATGATTAGCCAAAATAAATTCAAAGTAAAGTAGTTTATGTGTAGAACCAACCTAGCCTCTGTTTTTTTTATAAAGAACATTCCTTTACATTTCAACACCTGGTAAACGGAGCAGAGTGAGACGTCTCTCTCCATTTCTGAATCTCTTTTGGCCCCGCCCACATCTTTGAAACACCTACAGCGCCAAACTTGGGCTCTTGCAACAGAAAATGGGCACCGCTGCAGAAGAGCCACAGTGGCGGAAAGTGCACTCTGTAGCAGGGGTGATACCGCGGTCCAGACACGGACACCGAGCCGCAGCCATACGAGAGCTCATTATAGTGTTTGGTGGTGGAAACGAAGGGATAGCAGAAGACCTCCATGTCTACAACACTGGTGAGCTAACGTTAGCTGTACGCTAGCTCACTCCGTTAGCGGCTAATGTTTTTAGCATGCAAATAACTAGGAGCGAAACGAGCGAGCTAACAAGCCTCTGCTGCGAGTTTTTACTGTTTACTGTAGTCCCTAGAAGCTTAAGCATCTACTAAGTGGATACAGTGATATGGGCTAGTAACCAGCTCGTAATGTGAGCTTCTGGGGTTACTCAAACTCACAAGCTAGCTTCACTTAATCACTGCCTGTGTTAATTGCCATGTTAAGAGGTTAAGAGAAGATTACGAAGGGCTGAACAAAATTCAACCAGTGATTAACGTAGTTAGATGTAGCTTTTATATATACCCGTCATTACATTTAACAACACATCAAACTCTAGACTGTCATATTGTACTGATGAACCTTGCAGACTTGCACGACCTATACATTTATTGAATAACAAATCACTAATAAATATAAAATAGTGTAAATTATATCTAGCTATTTTATATCTTATATTTGTACTGCTTTATATGGGACTGACACTGAATTTTAAAAAGCAGAATGTTTCTGCACTGTGGTAACATCTCTATTACGACCCAAGTGATTTTGGCCATCAGTAACTAATGTGCAGGCATTTTCTGGCATTTGAAGCTTGTGTTACTGCTGCACAATAAGTTGTATTTGTACGTGTTGTTCTCCAGTGTATTGTTTAACAGGCAGGATTAGCCAAGATGATATACTGTGTTTATTACACAACCAATATATACTTCCAGTGTCAAAGCAGTGGTTTCTGCCTGCTGTGAGGGGCGACATCCCACCTGGCTGTGCTGCCCATGGCTTTGTTTGTGAAGGCACACGGATACTGGTGTTTGGTGGCATGGTGGAGTATGGCAAATACACTAACAGTGTCTATGAACTTCAGGTAATGCCGTCATATTTGCTGAGTAGTTATAGTAACCCTGGGGTTTTTATGCAGAACATATTGAATAAGTTCTTTTGTTCATTATGGGTCAGGCTAGTCGCTGGCTGTGGAAAAAACTGAAGCCCAGAGCACCCAGGAATGGTTCCCCTCCATGCCCTCGAATTGGACACAGCTTCACTCTTGCAGGTAATAAATGTTACCTGTTTGGAGGGCTGGCCAATGACAGTGAGGACCCCAATGGCAACGTACCAAGGTAATATGTAAATATCAACCCATTACTGCTAAAAGCAAAACAGGCTTCCAATGACCTGACTAAGAGCAAAATGTTTACCATATTACCAGGTACCTAGGTGACTTTTATGAGCTGGAACTGCAGTCAGTATCAGGTGCAAGAGGCTGGAGCATCCCAGAAACAAAAGGTGGTGGTCCTTCAGCACGGGAGTCTCACAGCTCAGTGACCTACACTGGCCTTAATTCTTCAAAGCTCTATATCTTTGGAGGAATGCAAGGATCTCGGTTAAATGACCTCTGGCAGCTTGATCTTGGTAGGACACTTTTTTTGTTTTATGCTGACTTTTCAGAAAAGAGCACAAACTTTTTTCTTCCTTAAAGTCCTACCATGAGGATGGTTGTGGTTGGCTTATTTAATCACCTCTTTATGGCTGTGAAAAATGCACAAAAGTATTTATGCCACTTTCTACACAAAGTTTGGTATTTAGGAAAAACAAGCTTGACAGGAAATGTACAGTCCTTCACAAAAAATCTGACCCATGTGTGCACACACAAACTATGGAGAGAGAAACTGTGACTCCAATGGCAAAAGGGATGAATTACCAGAAACTGTTTAAAATAATACCATTGTGTAAAATAAATTCAATTATTACTGCTCACAACAACATTTTTTTGCACATAATAAATAACAAAATAAAATATGAATGCAAATATCTATTATTGAAAGACAAAATTTGAAATAAATGCTGTAATTATATGTATTATTAAATACGTTACTGTCCCCTTCTACAGGGATAGTAAGGTAGGCAGGAGGAAAGATTCCATTTGCATGGATCTAGATTGAACTGACAAGATCAAAGTGAATTTTCCATTAATAAATATGTTGTGCTCCTAATGATACTTTCATGTTTTGTCTTTACTTTTATTCCTGCTTTATAAAAATGTTTTTATTGTGAAGAATGTTGGAACAGTGATAATAATGCTTTATTCTAATTTAATTTACTATTATTATCATTATTGTTATTGTAACCATTGTGCAGAACAGTCTGTCATTTATGATCAGTTTAATTGCCACAGCTGAAGCTGCTGGGATTCAGTCAAATTGAGAGGAAATAAAAAATAATGTAATCACAATGCACAATAACACAAAATAGTTGATTTGTCTCTGCTAGAGGATGAGACAGATGTAAGTGTCACAGGGAGAGAATTTTCAGAAAACATAGTTTTGGATTCATAGTCAGTGCACACAGAAATTCGCTTCTACATATGACGATTACTATACCTAAAAAATCCAGTTTGACACACAACCTTCTTACAATGTCCAACCCCCTTCCACTATTCACTCACCTTGCATGTGACAATGTATACCTACATTAGCGGTTGCTATTCCACCCTTTTTCCCCCAACCCACAGTGCAAAGAGGAATAGAACTTAAATGCAGCACCATTGGCCTTCTGCATTTATACATTCTGTCACTCATGTTTTTTAGGTATTAGTGAAAATGTATATATAAAACTGTATATTTCTGATTGTGTGAACTTCCTCATCTTCTCTGTGTTTGCCATGACTTTGCAGTTATCCTGATCAAAGAATATTAATCTGAAGTATTTTTCTCACTATTTATGGTCAAGTAAGGTCCCAAAAACAGCGCTGAATTGAGATTTATAAATCAGAATATTATATTTCTGTATTTTGTATTTGTATGCCAACTTTTTAGGCATACTTATGCATGGTTTTATAAATGAGGCCCCTGATCTTCATGTCTCTCTCTCTTTCAGACACAATGGTGTGGTCATTGCCTGAAACTAAAGGCTGCATACCACTTCCCAGAAGCCTTCACTCTGCCAGTGTTATTAGAAACAAGTATGGATTCTTTGTTTTTACCACCACTGTATATTTTTTGAAATTTTTTTCAGTGACACATGGCTGAACTACATTTGAAAAACAGCGTCTTTCTGTCTGCAGGATGTATGTTTTTGGAGGCTGGATTCCTGTTCCAGAATCAGACAAACACAATGCTTTAGGAACTAAGTGGATTTGCACTAATTCTTTAAATGTGCTGAACTTAGGTAAGTACAAAATCATTCGTTGGTTGTAAGTGTTTTTTTAGATTGTGTAATTTCACACTTAATAAAGGTTGTAAACTTGAAAGCAATTTTTTTTATTTGGCCAATGGACTTTCAACTAGTTTACTTCTACTACAGACATTATGAGCTGGCAGAACTTGGGCCCAGAGGAGCAGGATGACATTGAGTCCCAGCTCCAAAGTCAGGGACCCCAGAGTGACGATCCTTACGCTTGTAGGCCCAAATCCAGAGCTGGCCACTGTGCTGCCGCAGTGGGGTCCAGGCTTTACATTTGGAGTGGTCGTGACGGATATCGCAAGAGCTGGAACTACCAGGTCTGCTGCAAGGATCTGTGGTACCTGGAGACAGGTGAGGAATTGTTCTAAAATAAACTCAAAGTCAAGGAAGGATGCTCAAGTGGCTGAATTTTTTACATTGTACATTATCAATCTCTGCTAAAGGACAGCTTGAAAGTGCAGCACATATTCTATCCAAGAACTGAGTCCCCCCACAGAGAATTTGCATAGATACATGTTTCATCAACACAGCACAAGTAGCCACATTGTTTTTTAACTTTATTGAAAACAACTTGTGAAGCTCCCTCAGGAAACCAATACAATTGGGGTATGAGAATTGAAATTTGTGTTTATGTATTTTTTTCCATCAAATATAAACAACAAAATAATTGTTTTTCCTGTTGAAAGTTCATGATAACATTATTACATATTGTTACAGCTTTTATGTTTACACAACAGTCCAATCAAAATTTAGTGATTGCAGCCATAAAAGCAGTGGTTAATTTTTGAAGCTCTACAGAACAATCATGGTTTGAAAAAGGATGCTTTTATTAGATACCTGCAAGTGAGACATTATTATAACAAGAATTTGAAGGAGGTTACAAGAAAAGGTGATTTAGGCTTCATAGAGGTGTTTTTATCACTGATTAGGTCGGGAACATGCAACAAGATTATTTCTAAATTGTATAATACTATACAACTGTCGAAACGGGATAATACGGAATATGTAAAGAAGAAGTGGGAAAAGGAAGGAAAGATATTGATCACACCGGAGAGCTGGGAGAGAATATGCCATTTACAATGGTTGTCAAGCAGGTCAAACACATGGCAAGAGTTCTGTTGGAAAAATATAACAAGATTTTTGTTACATCCATTCAGAAACGACATCAAGGTAATGGATATGCTTGTTGAAGTCTCTGTGGATCAGACAGCCAACCACTTTCACATTTTTTGGGACTGTCAAGTGATAAGGTCTTACTGGGAAGAACTCCACAAACATATTATAAATGTATTTGGGGTAAAGATTCCACTCAAATGTGAAAATATGTATTTAGGTGATTTACTGTTGGATTCATGGAACAATAATGACAAAAAATTACTGGCTATTTTGTTGGCTGCTGGGAAGAAAGCGATCACGAGGAAGTGGTTAAAAATAGATGCACCTACAATTGATGAATGGATTGGTATTGTACATGAGATTTATATTATGGAAAAGATATAATTTTCTCTTCAAGTCGAAAAAGACAAATTCTCTTGTCTTTTATATGTGATGGTTAGATAATCAGAGGTGATGTGCTCCCTTGTTCTATGTTGTTCAGGATCAAAATAAGTTTTTGTAAGAGAGTCTCTGGAGAGGCAACACAAATATAACATGTTGATATTATAAGAATGACTGAATGCTGTAAATTGCTAATGCTGGAACTTGTCTTTCCAAATAAAAAGTAAATTATAAAAAAAAAAAAAAAGCAGTGGCTAAACATGTAATTACCCTTCACTCGTACATGCTTTGCTGAAACTTCTCAATGATCTACCGACTCACACTTGCCAGCCTGTTTTATTTATGAGTTCCCAGAATAGAGAGGATCCTCTCTACTGAGGAACTTTGCCTTTGAGAAACTCCCACAGTGTCTCTGTACTGTATGTTGTATTCTGTCCTCAGAACAACCAGCAACACCAGAGGCAGTCTTACTCATCAAATCCACAGTCAGCATGCTCCATGTGGCGTGGCGCCCCCTGGCTGCAGCAGACTGCTACATCCTTCAGATCCAACCTGTGTGTCCTCCTAAAACCACAACCAGTAACTCACCTGCAAAACCAGCTGAACTCATGCTAACTGGTGGACAAGTGGTGACTAAAGAGCTCCCAGGTAAGAGAGGCTACATTCTCAGTTTTCTCCTTAACTTTGAAGCTCCACATAGTACACACAGAAAACATGGAATTGTTAAAAGATAATTTCAGAACCATTGGAAACGTGTTGATGATATCAGACATCATATTTGCCAGTTTGTAAAATGGCTGTAGGATTGTTGTGATTCTGTTTCACTCTGTATTTTTTAGGTGTCCAGTCTTCTCAAGCTGAAAATGAAGGTACCACTTACAGAGTTGAGACAAGTTTATTAACTTCTACTCAGGTAAATATGTCTCTTAAACTCTACTGTAAACTATTGCATGTTCATATTGCAATGACGATATCACTCCCAATAAATTGAGAGATAAAAGTACAAGCATTTGATTGGTTATATTGATTGATTGATTTCCTTTATTAGTCCCAAAGCTGGGAAATTGAAATTTATTGATATCCTTTAAAAAATACGTGGAGGATGAATTATAAATATAACAAAAAATGTAGAATTCGAAGTGCAAAATGTTATAGAGGAAGTTGTTGTAGCCAAAGCCAATGGCTCTTATTTTATAGGCCAGGATGAAAGTTAGTGATAATGGGTAAGAGGACTGAAATTTGACATTGCATTTGTGTGAAGAATAATCAATTTCGGTCAGCTAATGTTCATACAAAGAGTGACAGTGCTTTCACACATGCTGATATTTCAGCCTGGTTTTTACATTTTAGGAAACTTTTAACTCATCGTTTACCCAAATTAACTTTCTGTCCACTCCGTGTGAGTACACACGAGATACAGAACTGGACAGGAAGAAACAAGAGGAGTGAAATGATGGTGAAACACACTAAAAACACATACTCACCTAAGATATGATAAACATTGCTCCAAATGAATAGTAGAGGAAACACTGAAAGTTAAGAAGTGACTCACGCTGCACACTGTTCGCTGCGGGAGTGCTGCGGCAGTTTAAGCTGTCATTTAATCTGTTGTTTAATCATACATTTTATTTTTTGGTGTAAAAAGTGTGTGTGTGTTGTCCAGATCCAAATATGCATTGTTCTATTGTTCAAATATGATTGTTCTAGTCTCCAAGTTAATTTTGTGCTTTTATTTTCTCAAATTTCAGGACAGTTTAGAGCAGCAGGAAACTAAAGTAAAATCATCCAGTGGCTCAACAGAAACACTAGGAGGAAAGTGTGCTGCTGGAAGAGACTCTGAAGTGTCAGACTCAAAAATCACCTGTAAGTTTTGCTTCCAGTGAGTTTACTCTAATGCTGTTTGAGTGATTGATTCAGAGGTACAGTAAAAGTGAGAGTAGGTTTATCACAAGTAACTGCTCTTTTTTTATTTCTCATATGGTGTTTCCAAATGTGGCACTGGAAATTCTTTTGCTTCAAATTTGTTAAGTCTTCAATTACTTCATTGTCTGTTTTTTCACTTTGACATTGTATGTGTTGTAGCTGCTGGTCAGGAGACATCAGCACCAGAGGTCAGCAGCTCAGCTCAGCACCAGTCAGGTATTGATGATGCTTAATCATACATGTTATTAGTAATGAAGTTTTTGTATCTAAAGTAAATATAAATGTGTGTTTATTTTTCTTCACAGACAAACATGTTTCTACAGACAGTCCAGTTGAAGCAGTGTGGTTTGATGTTGGTGTGTTCAAAACACTCTTCTCTGAGGTTGGTCACTACTTTCTCCCTGCTATCAATGACCAGGGGACTTCAGCTGTCAGCAACCAACTGCAAACTGCTAAAGAGGTAAAAGCCATACATTACTTTCATGTCATGTGATCTTTACTTGATGGATTACAATGCTTATTCCTCAACCTTAGGCAAATCCACTCACGCTCTGTCCATCTTTTCTTTTTCCATCAGCCCTTTCACAAGAGGAAGCTACCAGGACCTCAGGACTTCCAGGGCAGGGAGAAGCAGCAACTTAATCCAGGTCAAACCTACAGGTTTCGGGTTGCAGGTATCAACTGCTTTGGCCAGGGAGACTTCAGCCCCATCAGTGAGTTCAAGACATGCCAACCTGGTTTCCCTGGAGCGCCCTCAGCTGTCAAGATTACCAAGGTGACTGTGAAGATTCTCAGTCATGCAGGTCATGGTATCCAAAAGTGTTGCAAAAAAAGGCAACTGGACTTAGTTGAAATTCTTGAAGATGTTCTTGAAGATTCTTGAAGAATTTCAACTAAGTCCAGATGCCTTTTTTTGCTACACTTTTGGATTTACACAATTGATTGGGGAACAAGGCTGTAGAGTTGGTTTTCAGATTCACAGACTCCATTCAGACCTGATATTAACAACCATCCCAAGTGATCCGTTCATAAGTTGATTGCATTTATAAACTAAGTACAGGTCTGATGGCTCCCATTCCATCTGGAATGCATTCTCAGATCCGAATCCAGTCTTGTGGCCATGTTCTTATTTGTTGCCACTGCTACAGCACAGTGATCATCACTTTTTTTGTCTTATGGTAAAAACGTTAGTTTATGTTATAGCAGCGTAAGTTGAGCTTTGACTCATTCTTGCCTCTTTTTCTCTCTCTCTCTCTCTTGCGGACATCCTACAAAACTACCGATGCGCACTCACACATTCATGTTGACATACTGTATGTCACATCTGTACAGTCAGGCTAATTAAAACTGCTTGCTCTACTGTGGCAAACCCCTTAATGGAGAAGCTGAAAGACAAAGAAGATGACAATTCTGTACCTGCTGACAGACAGGACGTTACTGTATTTGAATAGTCGGGGAGGTTAGATTCCATCACATGTTGTCACAGGAGATGCATTCAGGGAACATTATAATGCCAGTTGTAAATTGTCATATAACCTCATTACTAAGGACGGACGCTAATACCAGGTCTGAAGGGGCCATACGTGAAGCTTTGTCCTCTTAATACTACATTTTCTCTGTAGGCCCTTGATTCGGTTCACATCACATGGGAATCTCCAGCCTCTCCTTCTGGCCGGATCTTGGAGTATTCCATGTATATGGCAGTGAGGAAAAGCCGTTCCAGCACCTCAGAGCGTCAGAGTCAGATGGCCTTCATCAGGATTTACAGAGGCATCAAGACGTCCTGCACAGTCAGCTCCACCCACCTGGACAACGCCCACATCGACTGCTCTGCCTCCAACCGACCAGCTGTTGTCTTCCGCATCGCTGCCAAGAACGAACAGGGCTACGGCCCAGCAACACAGATCCGCTGGATTCAAGGTGCACAAGCTTAAGCTGTTTTACCCTCTAATAATAATATTTACATAGTTTTAATTTCATTTTATTTTTAACAAATGTCAAGTTGCTTCAACTTCCTCTTCCTTTCTACTCAGATCACAGTAAACTGCGAGCGTCTGCATCCAAAGCAGACGGTGGTGCCAAGGATGACCAGGAAACCGCTGACAGGTAACCAGACAAAACAATTGTGCTTTCTGTCAGTATTTCCTTTGTAAAATAAACCTTGAAGCTGTTTTTTCTTTTATTGATTTGGCTCTTTTATTTTCTTTTTTTCTTGCAGCTCCAGTTGAAGAAGTTTGGTCCAATATTTTTATGAAAGAGAGTGCTTTTAGGAAGTCGGCAATGAACACCACTCAGATGTTGTATATGTTTTAGATAGTTTTGTTAATTTATTTTTTTATGTATTTAATTATTCCCTTGTAAATATATAGTGTGTAAATATATAGTGTATGTTAATTGGAAACATAACCACTTTACTATTTTACATATTATTTGTTAATAATAGTAAAATGTGATGCAATGTTATCAAGCTACAACTTCCTGTCATTATATTTTCAAAACGATAAAGGTACCTCAGTGCTGACTCACCTCCTGCTAATGCTATGCAGTTGTGCAGATTTTTTGGCCATTTTTCAGAGAATATGAATGATAATACAAAAACATTTCAATCACTTGTGGTAAGTGATTGCTCTTTTTTTAAATCATTATGACAACAGAAACAACACAAATGACCCTGATCAAAAGTTCACATACACTGGAGATTTTGGCCTGATGACAGTTAACACACAGGTTTAACTCTTTAGCTGACACAGAGCGAAAGGTGGGGTACACCCTGGATGTGTGTTTTTAGTGCTGCACAGACATTGCTGGATTCCAAGCCATGGGGAAACAAAAGAATTTTCAGAAGATCTGCATAAGAATGTAGTTGAATTTTATAAAATAAGTAACAGATATAAAAAGATATCCAAGGAATTGAGAATGCCAGTCAGCAGTGTTCAAAATTTAAGTGGAAAATGAGGGATTCTGTTGGAACCAAGCCACGGTCAGGTAGACCAACAAATTTTCAGCCACACTTGGACAATTGTCCATGATGCAAAGAAAAACCCCACAAAAAACTTCAGCTGACATACAGGACTCTCTGAAAAAAAGTGGTGTGGCTTTTTCAAGTTACACAATAAGGAGGCATGGGGTGCATGGTTGAGTTGCCAGAAGAAAGCCATTACTACACCAATTCCACAACAGCCCACCACACAAATGCTACATTTGGAGAAGAGTCAACAAGGCCTATGATGAAAAGTACATTATTCCTACTGTGAAACACAGAGGTGAATCGCTGATGTTTTGGTGATGTTTGAGCTACAAAGGAACAGGGAACTTGGTAAAAAAAAAAATTAGATGAATGCAGCATGTTATGAGAAAATACTGGAGAAAAATTTACAGAATCCCTCATTTTCCACTTCTTAATTAGAGTTTGAACACTGCTGACTGGCATTCGCAATTCTTTTATATGTTTTTATGTCCTTTTCTTGTTTTATAAAGTTCAGCTACCTTTTCCTGCAGATATTTCGATAATTATTTTGCTTTCCCCATGGATCGGAATCCAGCAATGTCACTGCAGCACTGGAAGAAACATGCAGGCGTCTGTCAGGAGCCCAGAGACTCATGGACTTTTTATACAAGCAAACAGATCACAGGTGAGGATGTTACCTTTAGTACCCATTTAAACTTGTAACTTTTATCAGGCCAGATAATGTAAACCAGGGTCATTGATTTAAAAAGAGCAAACAGCTTCACCCAACCACCATGACCAGCCATGAGTGAAAGAATAGTTTTCCGAGTACAGAAAATGGTTTGTTAGCACTGCTAACTTTTCTCATGCTAAACCAAACAATGAGGTTTTAAAATATGAATTGTATTTTGATGGAATGTCGTTTATAATCAAATTACTTCATATTCACATTTTAGTTTCAATATTGTTACTAGATCATTGGTCCCAGTTTGATGTATCTATGATTATCAGCCTGGCAGTGTTATTATCAGTGAATCCTATTACTGTGCAGCAGTACTCCAATTTATAATATAATATTTCAATCAAAGAAAACTTTAGAAGTGTGTGTGTGTGTGTTTGCAACACATCATGTGTGCACTGACTGTACTTAGTGCCTATCTGTTGCCCATAATTTATTTACCCTTTTCCATCTTGTCAGATTTGTAGCTTTTTGTACTGGTGTTGTAAAAGGACACATGAACCAGTATTGCACTTTTTCTCCTCCATTTTTTGACATGACACAATTTTACGTTTAATCAAAACAATTATGTCAGCTACCATTATTTTGTGGGAAAATAATTCTATGAATCTTCACATTAGGTGTCTTTAAATGTCTTTAAATACTTGAAATGTTAACCTTTAGGAACTCTGTAAGACAAATTAGTCAATGGCAGTATGAAAGTTCAGTGGATGGATTAAGCCCAGTAGTGAAAGTAAGTGTAAACTCTCAGATAGATGACACACATTTAACGCCTAAATGAGGAAAATATCATTTTAATTATAAAGAAAACAGGAAATTAATTATTTAGAAATACTCGCTTAGCTTTCCCAACCATTTAAATTCACACTCGGTAGTACACATCTTATATAAAAGCCACAGAATATCAGATCAGATGTGATGTAAGTTATGAAGGTATTCTCTTTGGGGTTCATTAAAATGAAGTAGCACAACAGTTTAATTTGCATCCCGCTTTTAAATAGCACCACTCAACGTGTAAATGAATGATCACTGATGGACATGTTCCTGGGTATCAGTGATTTAGTTGAAATGTCTGATTTGTGATAGAGTTATGGCTCTGCCTGTGCAGTGCTGTACGTTCAGGCTGCACCACTGATGAATTTTTATGTTGAAGACTCGATTTTACTTTGGTGTGATTAACTGGGTTGTGCACAGGTGATAGCAGTAACTTGAGAATTTTAAGAGTTTGGTTTTGCTTTGTGCACATTAGGTTGTTAGTTGCAAAACTACTAATAAATTTTAAAAAAAAGGACTAATAAAAGTGTTACGTTCATGTGTTTATTTTCTTGTATCAAATATGCAGTTATATAAGTAGCGATGTTAAAGCTGGGGGAATGTATTTATATGCACGCACCGTTTCTTTTACATGGCAAGAAATGCACTCTGGGAAAAGATTCCCATCATCCCACAGCTTGTAGTTTGTAGATTAGCCAGCTGCTAGTGTTTGCTAGCAAAGCGGGCAACAACACGATGGAAAGAAAGGAGTCATGCGTTTAAAAAGGTAAATGACTTTCGAAAGAAAATGTTTTTTACAAGTAGAGCAAACTTTGAAAATACTGTATATGTTCGCATGTCCCATTTTCGGAGAGAAGAAAATGTGCGCCAGCTTGTACATGTTAGCTCTGTGTACAAGCTACATGACGTTGTGCTATAGTTAACTTATAGTGGCGTGGAGTTAGTTGTAGCTGTTGCTTTGCAAGTCGCGTGAAGACGCTCAGAATTTTAGCATAATTTGTGTGTTCAAAGTAACATTTAAACCGTGCTAGAAACTGCTTGTGCACAATATATATTAAGAAGAAAGTGAAATGCTAGTCGAATAAACCTTACTGACTACTTAGCATATGGAGTCGCGGGACTGAGAGCGCCACATTTAAATCAGCCTCTGCTGCTCGGACCTGAAGATCTAAGGCAGCTGTTCTTGATTAAATCAAAGGTATTACGGACAGAAGCGGCCATTTTCGAACACCACCACCAAACAAACTTTTTATGTGACGTTTTTTCAGGTTTTTCTCTAAAGTGTTGGGCGAAATTTATGCGGAAGAGGAATGAAGAAGAAACGGAAATAAGTTGTTTCGATCTTCAAACCAGGCACTAGGTACGTGGCTTGTGTAAGTTTTAATTAATCTCAGACTGTGTATCCACAACATATGCAGCAGCCAGAGAGCTAATCACTTGAGATTGACTGAGTGTCTTCTCTTGACTACTGCTGAGAGTAGCTGGGGGACTCTTCTCAAAGCCACCATGGTTACTAACAGTCAACAATGTTTAACTTCATCTTTTTCACTATGAGCACCACACACACGAAGAGAAAGCACAAATAGTCTTTCTCTCTGTGGACTCTCAACCTTTATTACCCCTGCTTTTTATAGATTAGACATATCAAGTATTTTGCTGTCTTTACATCTCCTGTCTCTGACCTTTTTCTGCAAAGGTGAGATGACCTCGTCCGCCCTTCGTCAGTCGGCAGATCTCATCCCCAACCTGGAGCCTGGGATGGGGAGGTCTGCAGCGTTATTGGGGCTGTCTGCTGGGCTGGGGGGAGCGGAGATGGAGCTGCAGAAAATGCTTATAGACGAGAGGATGAAATGTGAAAACCACAGGACCAACTATGAGACACTAAAGGCTGAACACAAAAGGTAAAAGGTGTGTGTGTGTGTATGTGTGTGTATATTTCCAAAAAAATCTTCAAAATTAGAAATGCTGTTGAGACAAAGCTTAAAGATGTCAGAGTGGGGAGTATAACATAATTATAATTAGAACATAATTAAAATAAAATAGATCGACTAAGCATCATAAGAATAAAGAATAAGCACATTTGTTTGAAGTGAAGTAGTAACAGGTATTAAGATATTTTTACATAAAGCAATCAACCATATAGTGTAAACAGCTAAAAACAGCCTGATGTTAAATTAATTCATTAGATAAATAAGCAGTAAAAATATATATGAATAAAAATATAAAAACTGCACGAATGACAAAGTAACATTAAGTAAATTAACCCAGAGTAAAACAGACTAATACAAACAAATTAATAAATTCATAATCCTGCTTTGAAACATGTGAACACTATTCTGCCCCATGTGTCTGGGAAGGCTCTTCCACACATTTGAGGTGTAGTAATTAAAATGTTTACATACATTATTATATTCCTGCATTATTGGAGGCTGGATACAGTTTTCTCAGTTTGCTGTAGCCATTAGGTCACTAACTTTTTATATTTTCACAGCTTGCAGGATGACTTCACACAGGCGCAGGTAGAATTGAAGCGCCTACTGAGCGACCGGCAGACTCAGCAGGAGAAACTGCAGCTGATGTTGGCTGAGCAGCAAGCAGAGCTACTTGACAAGTCCAGGGAGCTGGAGGAGCTTCGACTGCAGGTACGCTTTTATCAAGAGAAGAGGAAATTTTTTTGTCTCTACCACCATCCGTAACATTACATTTACCACTAGATCATTTATTAATTTCTTAATTTATGTGTCACACCTTTGCAGACTTTCTAGGAACAAGCATTGTGATTGTGTGTATGTGTGCACTGAACAGGTGATGACCCCTCAGCGACTGGAGTTGCTTAGAGCTCAGGTGCAGCAAGAAATGGAGGCTCCTGTCAGAGAGAGGTTCAACAAACTGGAGGAGGTTATTTATTTATTATTATTTTTTAATAACAAAAATGTTATTGTCAGACTAAAAGCCTTTACATAGCAACAAGGACGGAAATAAGCCACAAAATCGTGAGCAGTTTAGAGATTTATCCACTGCCTTCGGCAAATTATAAGGACAAGAACAATAAAAGTTAGTGAATGTTGATGATGAGCTGGTGCTTGGTCATTTTACTTAATGAAAAGAAAAGAAATAGTTTGTTGCAACCAACCCTGAAGAAGAGAGGTGAAATTGTTGGGTTCTGGGGCTTAAATATGAACTTGATGTCATAGTATCAACACAGAGTGGGATTGCTAACATGTTTACCTGTCATAAATACAACATAACATTCTGTTGCAGATGTGAATATTAATATAAAATATAGCTGCAAGCAGCAATATAGGGTCCATGAAGTATATGTTAAAATGCCTTTCAATGACTAGGTAGTAAAGTCTGGTGGTAGATGGACCAACATTTTTATTTTCTTCCTAAGGTCATGTAATCATACTGTCAACAATCTAATTTACATGCAACACATAGAGTACACAGAAAATATTGCATATCATAGATGTTGCTTGTCACAAAATGCAATTACTAGTGTCAAATCACTGTACAGAGCTGAGCAGCTTGTTAAGTATTTAAAAGAGCTGTTGTACATTACTGTGACTGGCAGAGCTTCTCTTCTGTTTCTGGTTTTCTGTCGTATTTGGATAAAATAAACTGTTTCAACCTAGCTAATCTAACCTTGTTTAAAAAAAAGACGATGTACAGTAGTTCATAGCAACAGTCAAGAGAATAGTATTAATGGCCTTTTGAAAATAATTTGAAAGTGTTTTTAAAGTGTATAGTAGTTAATGTTCGTGCTTGTTTTCTTGATTGCTCCCTCTCTCCTCTTAATGATGTGTGGCTAATCTTCACAGGAGACAGAGAAGTACAGGTCTGAGTTCAACAAGCTGCGATATGACTACGTCTTCATCAAGTCCCAGTTTGAGCACCAGAAAGAGGAACACGCTCGTATAATGGAGGAAAAGAGGATTCAATATGAAGCAGAGGTGTGAGTTTGAGTCATGATTATAATTACCAGTAAGAAACAAAGTGACAAAATAAAAACAAAAACCTAAATATCTAAATATTTCACATCGTGTTTGACAGCTGTGTCGTCTGGAGAATGATCGGAAGGAACTGGTGACTCAGTACCAGAGCTCTGACCCAATGCGTGATGGGAAACGAGTGGAGGCTCTGCTGAGGGAGAAAGCCCAGCTCCACCTGCGGTTGAAGGGGCTGGAGGCGGAGGTGGCCGAGCTTCGAGCCCAGAAAGAGAACTCGGGTCAGCAGGCAGAGAGCGTCCAGCGTATCCAGATCAGGCAGCTGTCTGAGTCTCAGGCTGCAGTGAAGTCACTGGAGGTGAGTCCACAGCTCCAAGTCATGTTTGCATAGAAACTGCAGTCTTGTTTTATCTGCTGTGTTTTTTGTTAATGTTGTATCTGTTTGTATGTTGGTTTAACAGGTAGAACGTCAGTCATTGCGCCTTCAGCTCGAGCGCATGGAGAGCGAGCTTCATCAAAGCCATGAGCAAAACAGTCAGCTCACAGGTCGACTGCACAAAGCTGAGCGAGAGGTCAACTCCCTCACCCGTGAGGTACACTGCTCTTTGACCTGTGACATGTTTTATTCACTGAAATTCAGCTGTGTCTGGTTCCCATTGATAGTTTTTAAGATCCAATGTGTATGGTTTAGGTAAGTTTAAGTAAAATATTTATGTTCTTTTGGACACATTAATTTTTGTTTTCATCACAAAAGAGCCTATTCTATTTAAGTCAGAGACCACCATGTTGGACAAACAAACCCCTTTTTTTGAAATGTAATGCTAACTGAAGGCTTCCATAGGAAGCTAACTCACTTGGAAGGGAAGGGTGAGGTGAGAGATGTTTAGCTGCAACATGCAACTTCACCAGTAGATGTTGCCAGATCGTGCACACTGTACATTTAAAGTTGGTTTATATTTGTTTGAGTAATTGAACTTCCATTTAAATAATGAGACATGTTGGTTTATATGCCTTACGTGCATATAAGAGGGTTATTCTAAGGCTACAAAAACCAAAGGATTTTTATTTTAAAGCAATTATATAAATTATACACAATTATAACATACTTGTTATAATTATATACTTAAGTACTTATTAGTAGTATTATAACAATATAACATACTGTTAATCCTAACAGTGGACCTTTAGGGGCCAGTCACATGCAGAGTTTATAACGTGTAAATGTGTGGAAGGAACCAAAGGTATTTTTAATCAAGGCTTGTTTGCAGCTGTGTTTCCGGTAAATCTGTTGTTACTAAGCATCCAAAATTTGAGAGCTGCTGAGATGACCATGAAAACAATACAAAGAACATTATTAGTACCTTTTTTCCCCTCACCCCAGCTTTTTTGCTGGAAGGGTGTGTGGGTAAAAACAGAAAAGACAAGTCTTGGAGAATCGTAACTTTTACCTGCAGATTCAGAAGCTTCGTTTGGAGGATGGAGGTTTTAAAAAAAAAAAAAAAAAAAAAAAAAAAAAACTCGACCTTTCTTGGCTGGCATATCAACCTTGCTGAAAGTGCTTGTGGCATTCCCAAAAGTTTTGATATTTTCATCTTGGTGCAACATGCATGCACCCAAGGAAACAAGTGCATTACAACTGCATTGCTCTCATTTGTGCATGCATCTGATGATGATGATGATGATGTCTCCATTGGCACTAATGTATTTGTGCATGTGAAAGACACTGCAAGTGAACGCCCCCTCTTCGGAAAATAATTGAAAAAAATGAAACCTTTTTTTTCTCTTCAGGTTTAGAGCGTTAACTTATTGATTGGCTCTTCCTTTTATTATTCTTCATACCATGAATTTAATTGTGTTTCTTTTGTTAGGCGAATCCACTCAGACCTGTTTCTCTATAGATATCTGATCTAATGTCTCACTTACCTGCTGATTTGAAGCTGTAAGTGACTGAATCTTCTCCAGACAAAGTCCAAAGTAGATGTCATTGTGCCAAAGACATTTAAATCAGCCTGTTTACAATAAAATATCTCCAGCAACAGACAAGGTTACTCATCTAGACCTGTGAGTCGTACAATAAGATGGATTGTTGAATGTTGACCAAAGACTGTAAGCAGAAAATGTGGATGGAAACAGAATGAGACATTTTTGCTGACAGCATCTGATAGGTGCTGCTGCTTGTTCTTACTGTAGCAGCAGTCTCACTTTTTCTCTCCTCTCTGGTTTCAGGTTGAAAGTCTGAAGCATTCACATAAGCTGGATTTGGCCAGTGTTAAACTGGAGTGCACCCGCTCCAAAGCAGAGCTGGAGAAGGAGAGAGACGCACTGCAGGGACAGATAGATGGTTTGGATCTCACACACATACAGCACTTTGTTTACATTAGATGATCTTTTCCTTTTACTATCACAGCATGTTGTTATTCAGGTTTTTAACTCCCATTCAACCTCACTTTAAGACCTTATTTATTTTTCACTTCCTTATCCTGCTGAATAGAATAGCATAATTACTTCTAGGGCTGCAACGGTTAGTTGACACAATCAATGGTTAAAATTCATTGATCAAAATTTTTCTCGTCAATCCGTAGTCACTTTTAAAACAGCGCATCTCAGGAACCATGTTCCATTACTGCAATACACTACAGGAAGTGCTGAGTGCAGTAGGACTACTTTTCCCATTGTATACACCTATTGGATTCTGAACCAACGAAGAACAACATCGCAATATTGACCGCTCTGCTAGATGTTATCCTGCTTGTTACACTGCTTCTTACAAAGAAAACAAATTATCACAATGTATTCATTTGAGAGTTATTTTATTGATTAGGAAAATGCTGTTTTGCTCACTCATAGTAAAATAATAGTCCATTAGCTTACGTTGGGTTTGAACTGCAAACTTTGATAGCAACATATACTCAGCCTCTATAGGCTAGGTGTATGTCCCTAAAGTATTTTTTTTTATTTCTTCTCACTGTGGCCTCGTGTGGCTTATGTGGAACTACTGCGACGGTATAGAATTAAAAGGTCACCGCAGGTAAACAATGAGCATTACTCAGAGAGGTGTCATTCTACCGCCTAAGCTAAGTGGCACTAACACTGTTACATAATGACACATAAACCATAAACCTTAGTGGATATAAATGAGACTGACAATTAGTCACACTCTTTGAGCTCCTTCTCCCCACCTGTGTTTATGTTAATATTAGGAAAAAATCCTACTGTGGCAAAAATGTCTCTGACAAGTTACAATTTGATAAAATGACCAGACATCTGCCCATTGATACATAGTACATTTGTATGGGCAGACATCTGGCTCTTCATGTGATTAGTCCTGAGCAACAGTCCATTACACGTAACAACTGTCTGATATACAGAAATAATAGATTGATGAATGAAGCTATTGAGCAATTAGAATCAAGTATTAAACATATGTTGGATAAGTCATGGTAACATGCAGTCTTCCAACAAGCATTACTCAATACTGAAGCTACTTCTTTAAAACTTCATCGTACAGAATCGGCTCATTCATAACACTGTCACTCTGAGCACACTGAACTACAAAATACCACCAACAGAATTATATGAAAGACATTTTATCTTTAAAGCTTGAATTATTTATTTTCAGATAAATCAGTATTTTATTATATAATAGCATATTGGCTCTTAATTGAGTGTACCAAATGACTGTTTATTGTAATGTTACTGGCATTTATTCAGAATAAAATAATCATGACACTTTTGGAAAAAAAAAGAACTGATTAGTCAAAGTCCTTTGCTCACACCTCCTGCATAAGTGTCTTAGAACTGTAGAGGCCTTCTACTATCGCACTCTATTTTTCCACTCTCTCCCATTTCCTCCTCCTTCATTGGATTATGTATCAGGTTAATGCAAGCGAAGCAGTTCATCATGTCAAAAATGAAAGTGCAAGATGGTTGCCCTTGCTTGAATTACATGCATATAAAGTGGCATATTAACAGGCTACAAAGCAAAAAAAATTTATGTCATTATACACATAAAAACATACTTATGGGTAGTATTAGAATTTCTGCCAATAAACCCACCTAAATATTACAAACTTTTAAGATTGCAGAGTCATATTTTATCCATTTTGCTCTGATTTACATTTTTTGTATGACTAAAAAACCCCCACTGTTATCTAAACTGACGTCTTTGCCTCCTAAGAGAGAATAGCAGCTCAAAGCACATTGTGTTAATATTAGTGATCACATTTTATATATTTTTATTAATGTAGAAAACCAGGAAAGTCCAAAGCATTTACATACATTTTCTTGCCATTGTGCACCTTGTGTTTTTCAGTTCTGCAAGCTGATGTTGATGTGCTAAAAGCTACAGTGGAGAGACACAAAGATGCTCTGGTGGACAAGGAGAGGGAAGTGGTTAAGAAGGTACAGTTTGCCCGTGAGGAGGAGTTCCGCAAGACAGCAGCACTACACGAGGAAAAGTGAGAATCACCTTTTTATATATGAATCCTTGATAATGCTTCAGAAGGACAACAGCACGTTCTATCCTCTGGCAGTGACTATTCCCAATAAGTGGAATCTATTTTAATGTATGTTTACTGTTAAGTCATAATTACTATGTTGATAAAGGGAAAGTCAGCTCAATATTACAGTGTATCTTTAAAATAAATAATCCCCGTTCAAGCTATTTTTATTGTAGAAATAATCTGTTTGTGTTTTATTCTATTTATATTGTGAGGTTGGAGTTGGAGAACCGTCTTGCCACACTGGAACAACAGATGGCGTTGCAGGATGCTGCAGATCATGCCCAGAAGGAGGAGTGGGAGGATCGTGTCCGTAGTGCTCAGCAGGGCGAGGAGTCTGCCCGCAGAGAAGTCCAGAGCCTGAGGTCAGTTTTATCACAACCCACTATTGTGTTTACACTCCAGCGTGACATAACCTGAACCCCAATGTTTAAAAACCATCAAATATTAAACGTGTATACACAGAGAGGCCAACACCTTTTATTCATGTTTAACAAATGGAGCTGAAAGTAGACCAGAGAGTGTGAGATGATATAATTTCTGTGGTTTTGTTATAAACAGTATACATATTATTATTTCGGCCTCTTCACCTCAGTTTCTGTTCCTGTTTGCACACATACACACACACATGAGGAAACAGAAACTGAAGCACAGAGGTCAACTTTCAAAATCAGCAGTGTTTAACTTACTCAACACACTTTGAGGACTTTGTTTCTCCACATTTCATTGTAGTACAGAATGTTTTATCTCCATTTGTGCAAAAAAAAGACACTTTTTCTGCATGGTGGCATTAAATATAGTTTTTATATTTGATAATCAGAAGCAGAGTTCAGCAGCAGAGCTCACAGCTGGAGGATCTGGAGAGACTGAAAGCAGAGGTTGCTGAACTACACAGAGTAAGATAAGATCAACACAAACACTAGACACCTGATATATTAGACAGAAACAAAACTAAAATAACTTTTCAGAACTTAAATTTCTCTGACACATCATGAAAAATGTATAGTATATTAAAGACATTTATTTACAGTAGAACCGAAGTGATTACTTAATTCCTCAGCTTTGTCTATATCAGGCCTCTATGTGGCACTGCAAAATACACCAAAAAGAGAGAAGAAGCTGCTGTTTTTCCTGCTTTATGCCCTAACCTGAGATTTTGTCTCAACAGAAGAATGAAGAGCTTGGTGTCCAACTCGGGACATTGTCACACTCTGAAAGTGACTTGCTGGAGACGAACCAGCGCCTCCGACAAACACTGGACAGAGTCAAGGATGAACTGAAGGTAACCCGAGGTCAGACTGAGAAGAGTCGGCATGAAGCAGAGAGGTACACCTGTCTGTCCATCTTCACTTAAACTTAACACAAGATATGAATTTCCTCTCACTTGAAACACGTTTGTTTGTCCAGGATGCTGGAGAGCCGTCAGGTCGAGTGGTTGGAGGAGAAACACGAGCTGCAGGAACGAATATCTGAGCTGCAGCAGAAGTATTCTCAGGTCAAAGAAAAGCTGCAGAGAGCAGCGGCCGCGCAGAAAAAGGTACTGCTGCTGCCTACACACACTTTTATATCAGCAGATCAGAAATGAGAAAAAGGGCTCAGTCAGTATTGGACCCAGCCCTGGACCTATTTCCAACAATCAGTGATAGTTGCCATTTTGTGACAGAGCATGTGTTTTAACTGGTGTAGCTTTTCTAACCAGAGGTCCAGGAAATACAGACCAATTACATGCACTGTAAATTGTCACATGATGCCACTTTATCTGTGTGACTGATTAGATAAAAGTATGATGCACGATCTGGAAATCCAAACAAGAGTAAGGAGGTTTTAGTTAACTGAATTCACTAAACTTCAGCACTTTAGTTTAAGAGTCAATCCCTGTGATCTAAAAGCTAAATCTAAAATGCTTGACTTAAATCTTTTTGATACATTAAAGATGCAGAAACAATAAGTCTTACCGTTTAATAATCATATTACTATCACTGTATCTGTTACAATAGTGGCAATGTGGATTTTCTTTTGGACCATATTTGGCTCTAACCTGAATTTTGTGGCCTGTCAGTAACATCACACTCTGTTGTACAGAGGAAAACACAGACTGAGGACAAAGAGAAGAGACTTCAGGATAAAATCCAGTTACTGAAGGCAAAGATAGAGGAACTGGAACTGGCAGTTGCTGCAGCTAAGAAGTAAGTTCCAGTTTTCTCAGTAATTTGTAAATGTAATTAAAGGATTAGGCCCAGTTAAAATACTCAATTAACTTAAACTAATTTTCTTTGTTTAGTCGTTCATCCTTTTCAAAAGAACAAGCTGAGCTCAGGAGACGGCTCAAAGAGCTGCAGCAAAGGCACAATGAGTTTCAGCGCCTCCTACTGGGCAGCCAGGTTCCCTTCAGTGCTGCTCATCCTGCCTTCCTGACATCCTCACCCAACCCGTTCCTCCAGCCTGGGACTGAGAGGCCAACATCCAACATCCCGGTAAACAAAGCAGTGAACGCACTTAACATAACACGCACACACAGAGAAATTAATGCTACACCCACAGGAAACAGGCCAGAATGCATTGCAGCAAACAGGAAGTACTCTCCATGTACTCTCAAAAAAAAAAAAAGTAAACGGTTGTGGTTCACTAGTGAAGATAACAGGTTCACCACTGTAAAATGTCAATATAGTGATGATGGCATGATTTACAGAGTGAAAATCAAGGTGGTAAACAGCGAATGACTTTTTAGAAAGATGACTTGTTTATTATATAGAAGTATAACTGGACAATTATTTGATGTTTCAGTCCTCAACCTTTTTGATGTTACTTAATTATCACAATATTGCATACCAGGCCTTTAAGTGTATAGGGGTGCAACTAAGACCACATCATCTATCTATAAGCCATGTTTCCATCGAGTGGATCAGTTCAGTACAGTACCAGACTGAACTGTACCATGATGGAAACAGTCACAAAAAGCAGGGCTATCTAATTTTAGCTGGAGTTCAGTTTCAGATTTTGAGAGTGTTTTAATAAAATACCCTCTTCCTGTTTGCTGCAGATGGAACAGAATCAGAGGGAACTGTCTCTACTGCGAAGGAGGATTGAAGATCTAGAAAGTGTTCAGGAGCAACAGCTGGAAGAATTGGGCTCACTGGGGCAGAGAGACAGAGATCCCACTCTGCAGCATGATCTATGATACCACCCTTTTACACTTGCCCCTTTTTACAATCATGAACTGTGTTTTTACACAACAGCAATAACATTTTTGGCATATGTTCAATAAAATTGAGTAATGTTTGTGTACATTTGCATGTATGACTTCTTATCAACATGGTAACCTGAATCTTTCAGATTTAAGATTAAATTCAGATTAACACACCTAAATAATGCAGTTGGGAGTTGAATTATTTCACATATATATATAAGTTCAATTGGATCCAAACTGACCAAAATAGTTTCTGTCCCTGAGATTTGACACTGAAATAATAGAATAAGCCAGTACACAGAAGAAGCAACTTCTGACTGGACTGACAAGGAGAACAAATAAATTGTCAGAAATAAGTCTTTTGAAGTTGAAGAAAATGCTGTTAATGTTAAAAAGTCTCCACCTATAAATATGGTAACAAGTCTCTCTATAATTGCTAACAAGCTGAAAGAACGCATACTGCCAACTTAACATCAGAGGCAATAAATTGATTCCCCACTAGTGCTTGTAGACTGACAAGGACAGTGGTCCACCACGCCATAACCATAGCTCGACCTCACTGTGCATGAATAATGTAATGACCAGTACCTTCATCATTAGTAGCAGGGGAAGATGACGATGATACAGTACATGCTTGTCCATATTCTCCTCTCTGGTCATGTGACAGCTTCATCCTGTCATTGTTAGATCAGCTCCAGGAGCAGCTCTTAAGTCCATCAAACAAGTTTTTGACTTGATGCAGTTGCTCCATCAGCTCAACAGGGGCGCCATTCTGATTCAGTTTCTCTGTTATCTGTGGGAAAACAAATCCAGGAGAACTGTGTTAATTTTTTCCTCTTCTATTGAAAAACACACGGAGGTTGATTTGGTGGCTTATGAAAGAATTAGTGACTGCAGAGCAAAACTTCTTTAGTTATTGCATCAGATTCATTTGAGTTTTCTTAGTAATCTGCTTCAAATTGCATGTCCATTCAGGCTACAATAGAAACATGGGGATGCTATGTCACTTTCCTCAAATACACATTAATGCTTGTTATACAAATAATTATGGGAAGTATAATCAATAAACCCTCTGAAATGTTTCACAATGCACCTTAAACTTGTGCACATAAACATGAAACAAAGCAAAGAAGAACCTGAGGTGCTAGAATCTTATTTCCCGTACACAGTATCACATAGGGTGTGTGAATGTAACACCATTATTACTGTGACTGAAGAAGCTCTGCTGTGTCTGATCAGCTGTCATCTGTTCTACTGTTAAAAGACCAGTGTGCAAGATTTAGGTTTATATCATTTGACTGAAATTGGAAAAAAAAAGAATTTGATGGTATGAATTAGTGTTATACCATCATTACACCTGAATGAGTCTTTTATATTTATATCAGGAGTTGAGGCAGCTCTACAGAGGCAGCCATTTTACACCATCATGATTTTACAATATGTCACAATGAACAAACCAAACATCTTTACAAACAAATTTTGCTGATTCTTTTTCTGGCGGTTACACTCGATGTGAAAATGTTTGAAATTTCACAAACGTACAGTATTATTGTTTTAGCAATGATCATATGTAATTATTTGAATCTCTTCACTTCCTGTCTCAAACTCATGACCCGACACTTATTTTAAAATTAGAATGAAAACTGGCTCAAACTGACCAGTCAACAGTCATTTTATAATAATATTAAATTGGGTTATATATTTATCATTTTCAACATTATATAAGCTTGTTTCATATTTTGATTACAATTATCTACATGTTATGTTGATTTAATGTTTTGATTTTACTTTGTTTTTCTTATCTACAACCCTCAGTGGAAAATGAGTGAGAATATTTATCATCATTAATATGTTCTTTTTTGTTGTGAACCATATATAAAAACATTTTTGCTTTGAAATGGTTTGCAATATCAATCTAAATATTTAATTAACATAATAATGGATTATGAGGATATCATTTTAATTTCTAATCACTAAAAAGTTATTTTCCCCCCAAAGTTATTGAGTTCCAGCCCTGTCCTGACCAGACTAAAGGTTAACTGGCCCCCAGGTCATTTTAAGTTTAAGAACTGACAACCAGAAAAACACAGGGCACATGTAGTTTTCTTTAGGAAAAAAAATACTTCTACAGGTTAAAGTAGCATTTAGTGGGACGTCTATTTAATACTTGAATAGCAACTCTTTTAAACCTGAATGAAATCCTAATTAATTGGTATCACACAAATTTTAGGTCAAACTTTTGCACAGCACTCTTTGCTGGAAATGGCTGTTTCTCTCTCTTATTTTTGTATGTATACTGTATATATTTGCTCTCAAAGAAATCAGATGAGGAAATTTACAATTTTGCTTGTGTCATAATTCAGAATTTATATTAGAACTGGGTAGTATTTTGTCATCTTTAAAAAGTGGATCCCCATATAAATAGTTTGGGAGACACTGCTCCAATTGAATCAGTCCAATTAAAAGCACACTTTTTTTTCAATTTACAGACAAAACCTGATCTAAATAGACTGATTATATTCTTAAGTGTCACTGTTCACCTCAAACTGTTTGACTGGGAGGCGTCAGCACATACTGTATGTCAACTGAACATGAGGGAAGAGGAAGCTTGTGGGTTTGAATATCTCTTAAATATCTCAGTCAGTTCCAGTGGAAATCATCATCTAATGGTTTTATCTCCATACACAGTCATTGTGTTCCACTGTGGAGGCAAAAAACAAAATGCCCACCGAGTGAGACAGAACTGACCTCTGTGAAGTATCTCAGCATGAATCTGTAGAGCTCTCTGAGGGCCACGGCTTCGTTGAATTCATTTACGTGTTTCTGAAATCAAGATGAACAGTCAACCTTTCTTTTGCCACCTCTTCTTTTGAAATTTTGAACAAAAACAAAAATACAAAGAGAATCTTACCTTGGACTCCTCCTGCAGGAAGGCCTTAAATTCAGAGCGAGTGATTGGTGACTGGTCTCTGACCTGCTTGTAGTAAGCCTTCACTTCCTGTTTGAACTTGGGAATATCTTTGGCGTACAGGAGCTTGTTTGTCGGTGCATGCTGGAAAACAACATTTCAGTGTCAACATTTTTCTCATTTGCTTTTATAGATGCAAAACTCTTGTAAGTGAATGTTGAGCTGGAAAACATGGCCCAAAATATCACAATTTTTTAAAAATGTCAGAACAATTAATATTAATATTGATAGTTCTCACCATAAATGTCACATAATTAAAGTTTCTGTGTGTAAGTTAGGTGGTCTTTGGAAATAATTCTGCCTCTGTTTGGTCTTTGTGAACAGATATAAAGACAAATGAATATGTTGCATTGAATCAGCAACACAGAGGTGTAATAAAACAGATTTCCTGTGTGCTGCATGGGCATGTTGTTGCTGGGTGACAAGAGCTAAACACTGCTATACTGAGAAACAGAGAGTTATGTGAAATTTGCACTGTGTGAACTCATTTGACAGTGGGCTGAATGTAATAGACATTGTTCACATTAAAAAATATATATACACTACAGCTTTAATACTTTTTTTTCCCTTCAGAGTGAAATTTGTATAAACTAGTTCATTGAGGTTTTAAACTTTGCTAAGAGCAGAAAATGACAAACACTTGATAAGAAACAAACAGCTCACATCAAATATTGTTTTGATTTAGATCGTTTCTTCTGTTAGCACATAATCAGAATTTATAATCATGAAAACATTCTTACTTTACAGCATTTTCATACCTGCACAGTACTACACAGTCACCAGCCACTTTAATAGGTACACAGGAAACACAAAGTGACACCCTAGTGTGGGGTCTTCTGCTTCAAGCCAAAGACACTGAAACAAATGGATATTTAACCGTTGCCTTTCCATTATTTCATACAGTCTGGGTGAAAATGACCTGTTGATGCCAAAGGTCAGAGGAGAATAACCAGAGAACTGCTGCTCATTGGACATTTTCTCTTTTTCACCGCTCTCTGTAAACTCAAGAGATGACTGAATCTGAAAATCCCAGTAGATCAGCAGTCAACCATGGCACGTTCAAAGTCACTTTAATCACATTTCTTCCTCATTCTGATGCTCAGTTTGAACTTCAGCAGCTCGTCTTCATCACGTCCACATGCAATGAGTTGCTGCCAGGCGATTGGCTAATTAGATGTTAGCATCAACAAGCAATCAAGCAAGTGTACCTAATAAAGTGGCTGGAGAGTGGACAGTAATTTGTTACCGAATTATTTTCACTCTCATTTTCCACTTCTTAATTAGAATTTGAATATCCTTGGGTATCTTTTTATATCCTTTTCCTGTTTTATAAAGTTCAACTACATTCTTCCACATATTTTTTACACGCAAACAGAAAACCTGTGTGTTAACTGTTATCAGGCCAAAACCTCCAGGGTATGTAAACTTTCAATCAGGGTCATTTGGGTAGCAAAAACAGTTGTTTGATGATAAATGGCTTCAACCACTAATCATGAGTGAAAGATGGGTTCTGTATTATTCATATTCTCTGAAAAATGACCAAAATAAAATCTCACCAATTCTGCCTGCTTATGTAAACTTCTAAACAACCACATGTTGGTTCTGGGCCTTTACCTTCCCCAGCTGAGTCTCACTGAGGGAGAAAGAGTCCATGAAGGCCTGAGCGATGACCGACAGGCAGCCGTCTAACTGCGGACTCTTCTCCATGTCGAATACAAACTGGGGGTTTTTCAGGATGTTGACCCAGAAGCGCAGCGGTAAACTGTGAGACATTGTAAAGACGTGTCACGTTGAGGTTTCACCAATTAAAAAATACATCAGTAGATCCACCCGTTTCTTCTGACCTCTGTGCTGCCTCACAGAGCTTTGGAATGGATGACCCTGGTCATACCTGTTGGTCTTCCAGATGTGCAGGACATCTGGGTCCACGATCTTCATGTTGTCCGCCTGAGTGTCCAGGAAGTCAAAGAAATACTTGACAGCATGCGGCACTCGGCTCTGTGGCGCCCCCCAGATCGACCTGAACAGGTTCTCCACAAATGAATGCACTGCCACCTGACAGACACAGGAAAAAACATGTTTTTTTAAATAATACCTTTTGTGTATTAATTATAGTTTATATATGATTTACTTAAGCAATTATAATTGATATTTGTTTTACAGTAGCACGGCTTTTATTATTGGATCCTTAGCACAGCAGGCATTTTATTTCAATTATCTCAAGGCACTGTACATAGTCAGGCCAAAACCTTTACAGTATTACAGAGGGAAAAGAAACCCAACAGTTCACAATGAGCATCAGTGGATCATCACTGATCACTTGATCAGAGCATCAACTCCCTTTTAACAGGAAGAAATCTCTGACAGAACCAGGCTCAAAGATGTGCGGTCATCTGCCTCCAATCCTTAGCACAGCAGGCATTTTATTTCAATTATCTCAAGGCACTGTACATAGTCAGGCCAAAACCTTTACAGTATTACAGAGGGAAAAGAAACCCAACAGTTCACAATGAGCATCAGTGGAGAGGAAAAAAACTCCCTTTTAACAGGAAGAAATCTCTGACAGAACCAGGCTCAAAGATGTGCGGTCATCTGCCTCGACCGGTTGGGGCGAGAGGAAAATGGGGGACAGAGGAGAGGTGGGGGACAGAAAGGGGGGAGAGAAAGAAAAAGAGGGAGGTGAGGGAGAGACAGAAGAGAGAGACCAGGAGCAAATATACATCAGTTGTATCAAGTTTAGAATCAGTTCTGTCATGTTTATAGAGCTACAGTGTCATTTATACAAGCAGCAGCAGAGATTATTGATGAGAAATTATACTGATGAACTTTTAATCATAACATAATAATAAAGACAGCGGTCAAACAGGGCTAAACCTTGTCAATGATCAAAAAGTGAACAAGTATGCACACTGGAACTGGAGAAGCTAAATGGAACTCTGTCATGACCCTCAGTTGGATTATTTAGAACTGGGATTTTCCTTCTCCGACATACCAGAATGTTTTCAGTGCTTGATTGTCTTTAGTGATGAAGTTGTGCTTTGACAACACATGTGAATCCCAAGTCTTTTAGACTAGAGTTTTGCCTTTCACCCATTCACTCTCACTTTCATCTGAGCACATCTATGTGTGCCACAGATTTTCTATCACTTATCTTTCATATCCATTCAAACACCGGCATAGCCATCAGGAGCAACGTGAAGTGTCTTGGCCAAGGACAGACTAGCAGAGCCAGGAATCAAACCCACAACCCCTGAGTTGAAAGACAACTTGCTCTACCATTGCCGCTATAGCATACTGAAATTCAAAGCACTGAACTGAATGAGACAGAATCAAGGAGGTGAAAAGGTCAATTCAGGCCACTAAACATAGGCAGACTCTTGGAGGAGGTGGACGGCAGTGCCCCCAGTGACTAAAATACACTGCCTGGCCAAAAAAGGTCACACAATCTATTTCGTTGGACCACCTTTAGCTTTGATTACAGCACGCATTCGCCATGGCACTGTTTTGATAAGCTTCTGCAATGTCACAAGATTTATTTCCATCCAGTGTTGGACTGTCTTGCACAGTGTGGGGCAAAGGTCTGGACTCTGTGGTGGACAATCCATGTGTGAAAATGACGTCTCATGCTCCTCCTCACAATTTCACAATTTGAGCTCGATTAATCCTGGCATTGTCGTCTTGGAATATACCCGTGCCATCACAGAAGAAAAACTCCATTGATGGAATAACCTGGTCATTCAGTATATTCAGGTAGTCAGCTGACCTCATTCTTTGGGCACATAATGTTGCTAAACCTAGACCTGACCAACTGCAGCAACCCCAGATCACTGCACTGCCCCCACAGGCTTGTACATGATGGTGCATCACTTCATCTGCCTCTCTTCTTACCCCTGATGTGCCCATCACTCTGGAACAGGGTCAATCTGGACTCATCAGATCACATGACCGTCTTCCATTGCTCCAGAGTCCAATCTTTATGCCTTTTTTCCTATTGGTCTCACTGATTAGTGGTTTTCTTAAGGCTACACAGCTGTTCAGTCCCAATCCCTTGAGTTCCCTTCACATTGTGTGTGGAAATGCTCTTACTTTCACTATTAAACATAGCCCTGAGTTCTACTGTTGTTTTTCTATTATTTAATTCACACCAAACATTTAACTGATCGCCGATCACGATCATTCAGGATTTTTTCCAACCACATTTCTTCCTCAAAGACAATGGTTCCCCACTATCCTTCCCGATCACGATCATTCAGGATTTTTTCCAACCACATTTCTTCCTCAAAGACAATGGTTCCCCACTATCCTTCCGTCAATGATTTGACCCTTCTCAGACTAACATCTTTTCCACATCCACAGAATGTGTCTTTCCACATGGTTGTTGAAGAAATGAGAAGCTGAATTATCTTTCAGTTGACAAGTTATTTAACCCCAACTGATGCAATGAGGACATTGCATCAGTTGGGGTTAAATAACTTGTTGCCAATTGAAAGATAATCACTCATGCAGTAATTATCCAATAGGAGGCTCTTACCTATTTGCTCAGCTAGTAAAATTAAGTGAACCTCTCTTCTTTTGTAAAACAATATCTTCTATTTAGCAAAGCTGTTCTCATATTGCAGGTCACACACAAACAGCTTTGAGTAAAATGATGTTGCCTTGCCTTTGTGGAGAGCAGTTTAGTCAGATGTACTTCCTTCAGCTTTAACTTCTTCCTCTCTGGGTTCCTCTTTTGGTCCTCATCAACATCCGGATCAATCTGCAGTTTAAAAAAAAAAAAAAAAAAATTCAGTCAAATGAACTAATCTCAAACCAAACTAACGCTCAGCTCAGCAATGTGTAATTCAAACAGTATCTGAAGGCCCAGTGTTTAAGTATTAGTGACATCTAATGGTGAGACTGTAGATTACGACAAACTCATGATGACTCCTCTCACTTCCTCCATTTTCCAAGAGTGTTTAGGGAACTACAGATGACTTTCATACTAATCTTTCTGCCATTTGTTGGTTTATGCATTATGTTTACGTGCAGATCCAGTCTTCACATAAACACATCCATTTGGGCTGCTATACAAACATGGCAATGCAAGATGACGGCCTCCGCCAAGCTAAAGACCTTAAGAAAATATAAAAGGACTAATATAAAAGGACATATTAAGACCAAACAATTTTTATTTAAAGCAATTACATAAAAAAAATTATATATATATACACACAGTATATTTCTACCAGTAAACTTGCCAAAATGTTACACGCTGGGCCTTTAATGATTCACTTGAGAAAACAAAACTGCCTTTTACCAGGTGGAAGTATTTCCCAGAGAAGTTCTCGTCATCTAGAGTAAAAAATGAGAAGTGAATATTCATCAGCATTTGTAAGATTTGCATCTTTAAAACACTTGTTTACAGCCTTTGTTTCATCAGGAGGATCTTGGATGCTGACTAGAGTTAAAACATTTTACATCTGCAACCATTGTGATAATTTCATCACCTCAGTTGTTTTTCTGTTCTGCAACGAGTACACAAATAAAGACTAATTAAACACTGTTCAGCTAAAAAGATCACTCCAGCTCCATTACTTATATTTACTGTTGTCACATCATTTAGTTGCATTCATTTTATGCCAATTTCTGGTCAGTGACTGTTTTGTCATCTTAGACTCCTCTACTATAATTTATTGATTGATAAAAAATGTGGCAGATTAATCTGTGATGAAAATGATAGTGGTCAGTCATCAATTTTATTTTTACAAACATACTCATTCCACAGTGAAGTATGAACATGTTTGGCTGGTGCAGATTGGGTCTAAATGTTTGGTTTGGTTTCAGTTTAGCTAAGATGAACAGCTCTCACCTTTCAAACTTTGCTGTGGACTTAGAGGAGGATGAGTTTTCTTAGAAAGCACTTTGATTGTTGCTCCATCAGGAACCTGCAGGAGCACAGAAAGACAAAAACAATCATTTAGTGTTATTTATAGAGCACTTTTCTACATCCACGTTGCTAAAAACATGGACGCAAACAGGTGAAAACACAAGGTTTCAGAAGTGAATTCTACTGCTCAAAAACACAATCAGTTTGATAGCATAAAAACTTTCCCCACCCGGCAGAATAAGAATAATAATCACAGAAACTTCCACATTGCACCTTTAATGTCATTATATTACAATTTAATATAGATGTGAGAACTTGTGTATGTGAACGTATGTTGCACAGCATCATTTATAGTACTCTTTTTGTAGCAATTAAATAGTTTTCAATTCAATATCAGAAAAAAGATTAGATTAAAAGATTAATGACTTATGTTATTCTACTCATTTCCTTCGACAAAAGTACAGCAAAAACTAAGACATGTGTTATCAACCTTTAACAGACATTCAATGCTTTTTAGCCAGCGTGTTCTCTCTTTTTATTTTACTGTGTGCATTTGTCACTCCTTCATCATGACTGCATGTTGCCGTTTGCTGCTCATTCTGCTGACAAAGCTCACACCTGGTGTGTTTGTGAGCCACAAACACACCAGGGTGTGATATCAGTGTTTTCAAAATTTTGCTTGTGTTGATGAAGCTAAAGTAAATTTAAAAAAGAAACTGATGACATGTATGGTTTAATCTGCTTATGTTTAAAATAGAACCGACTGTTTTTGTGATTCACATTTTAAACATAGATATGTTCATGTGAACCACCTCAGATAAATCTACAGTACATGTGTGTTATTTACCATTAGGCAGGCATAGTAGCAGCAGCGCTCTGACAGTGACCTGTGGCCAGTGCAGTTGATTGAATGCAGCATTATAGTGGGTGTGTCATGACTCACCTTGTAGTGCTTCAGTGTGTTGAGCATCGTCACCTCCCCGATAACCTCCGAACTTCTGTCCACTTCTTCCAGAGGAATAAAATTTCCATCTCGCTCATACTCTACAAGGACAAATGTTACGGTTGAGGAGCTTGAAGAGACATTTTTGAAGATTTTAATGGCAATTAAGTGTCAAATATTTATTTCATTTTAAGGCATATCACTTTACATGAGATTTGTTGACAATAAGAAAAAATGGTTACAGTTTTTCGGTTACTGACCGATATGAATGTCCCTGAGGGAAATGTTGTAGGGGAAACCAAACTTGGCCTTGAAGGCGGACAGGATTTTCTCTTTAACCTGCTCCACGGTGTCACAGGTCAGGCTGTTGACCTCCAGAGGCTCGCTGACCTCCCCATCACTGCCCACTGCAAACAGCACCTTCAGCTTCTGCAAAAGACAGAAAGAGAAGTGGACAAAAAGAAGACATCAGTGTACAGAACTGTGCAAAAGTCTAAGGTCAGTTTTAGCAATTATGTACATACAGTGAAAACAAAATGGCTTCTACAGGGAGAAGTCACTATTAAGTGTGACCTCCCTTAGAAAAGAGCAAACCTTAAGCTCTTTTGAGGAAGTTGTTGCTGGACATCTTCTGGTCTCTCACAGAAAAGAGAGTTTTCTCTGTTTTCTGCTCCTCAGGGCTGTGTTTTGCTTGTCCTTGCCTCTCTCTGTTTGCTTGTGTGTGTGACGAGCTGCAGGTGTGCCTTTAGCTCATCACACACAGTGTGTGTGAGTGTGTGAGTGTGTGGGTGGATCCTGCGAGCTGATTGGCTGATAGCTACAGTGGAATTCCCTTGAACCACTTACAGCCAGAGAACCAGCACACTTTTGTGTTTGTTTTTTTTAAATACTAAAGCTTTAAAAATGGTTTGTTTTGTGTGTTGCTGGTTGTTCCATCCAGGCCCTGGGGAAAAAATTCTTATATATAAAAATTCTTTATTATTTTTTTCCCCAAGGCCAGGATGGAACACTCCTAATTATTTATATTCAAATACCATATGTTGAGTATCCTGCAACTGAGTGTAAGAGAGTCAACACAGAGCAGTCAGGATCAGACTGTCTCAGATTAGATCAGAATCACCAGGTCATTTCTTCATGCACTATTGTAGGTGTGCACTTCAGGTGCAATGCTTTCAAGTCTCACAATGGTGGACATTATTTACATTGTATGCACTTAAATCTAACTTATATTCAGCATCTGCAGGTACATGTGCATCGTTTACTCTTTAGTGATGGTAAATGACTACAAAACTGATCACTATTTTGACTGTTTTGAATTTAGAACATTTATTTATTAGGATTTTTTAGTAAACTAAACTGGAAATTTCTTAATTTGCAGTTCAGTTAATTAATTCCATGTCAAAATGGAACATGTGAGTTGTTGTCATAGCTGAAGTAAAATGTATTGAATTTTAGGGTCGCACATCATCAAAAACAGGAGATCATTGTAAACTGAATTACTCAACTCGATGGAGGAACTCAAGGATGGGCTGAGGACTCTGATGTACAAATATAATGTAAAAAGGTTTTAAGAACTTTAGAATTTTTTCTAAATTGTTATCAATCATGCAATTCCCCCAGGGAAGTGTCTAAAGGTTTCATTCTGCAACACAATCAAACTAACAAGTAGTCGGTGTGGGATCACACAAGGAAAAGAAGACACAAACATAAAAACTTGAGGGTAATGAACAGAGGAAGTTGCACTTTTTTTTACCGATTGTTAAAAGTTAAAAGGCCAGTGGATTAAACTTATCGGCAGAAATTTAATATACAATCCATAACTTTGTTATGAATAAGTGTATAGCTGCTTTAAAATAAAGGTTTCTAGAGCCTAAGAAGCAGCCTTATCACAGGCTGTGCTTTAATGTAGTCCATCATCTTGCACTGGCACGCTTTTACAGCAACACAGTCAGCCACAGCAGGCATTATGAGTTCCGATGCAGAATCTCAGCAGAAGCAAACAACGAGAAACGGCTCTGAATCATAAGTCAAAAAAAGTGTTAAGTAAAAAAATATTAATAGCATTACTTTAAAGAGAGCACTTGACTTTCTCTGCACTGGGCCTCTCTGACTACATCAGGAGCTATTTCAGTTCACTTCCCTCTAGTGCAATGTCCAGGAAATAAGAGTCTTGAGTTGAGACTTTTTTTTTTCTTTTTTTTTTTTTACAAAACGTGCTTTCTGAGTTCAAAAAGCTGTTAGTACATGGAGGAGGAAGTGGTTCAGTATCAGCTGCCACCATGCTCTCTAGATGTAACAAACAGTCAGATCTGAGAGCGAGGCCTAGTTGACACATACTCACTGTAGGTGGGTATTTGTGTGTGTTTTAAACTTTCAGACACACAAACTGGAGGTTAGGATATCACATTTGACATCACATTTGTTGCATGAGAAGAAATGTGTAGTGTTAGGCAGCTCATGGCCAAGAGGAGCAGATATTTGCTGCGCACTGCTCCTTCACCCACCTTATGTGTTTTCACTACTGGTGTGTAAAAAGGATGAGTTAAATGCAGAGGTCAAATTGGTGTGTGTGTAAAAATAACTAATTCTAATAAATGTAGCCAAACTTGTGTGCTAGTTTTAGCATTGTTAATATGACTTTGAACATGGATACACACAATCTATCCTTATATATTCTTACTGGAGCAGGTAGTGAAACTTATCTCTGCTCTTATTGGCCAGTGAAGCTTTACAGTCACAATTATATTGCCACATGCTGACTTTTCATGCTTTTTCAAAGCTCCTAACAAAGGGTTTTGTGTGTTCGTGTAGACCAAGATGTGTTTGAGCATGTGTGGACTGGATTATTTCATTATCAGGGAGGAATACTGTAGTTTTGAAAATTCCCCACCTACATGTGAACTAGGCCTACAGTTCAGATTTGAGGTAAGTGTGGAGGAAAACTGACCCATAAATTATCATAGCTTGTGTTTAAACAAAGTTTTAAAAAAAAAATCCTTTTCATTGATCTGTGTCTCCATTAACTGCTAAAAAGTGAATACTGAGTTAGATCAAAAGTCATCACTAAGGTAAAACTGTGTGCATGATGGAAGAGTTTTATGAACATGGTAATGTTCACTGTTGCTTTAATTTATCACTACAGTAATGTATAGTATATAATGTATAGTAATGAACAGTGGTTGGCTGGAGACTCCTGGAATCCTGGAGCACAAATAGCCTGAAGATGTAACAAGCGTGTATCCATGTGAGCGTTTACCAGGGAGCTGAAGTCCTGGGCCTGCCAAAGCAGCCAGTCTTCACTGAGTGTGTAGAGAGCTTTCTGTGTCACACAGTCCACAGGTCCTTTGGTGATCTGCTGTGTGAGAGCACTAACCATCAGGAACAGATGCTGACCAACACTTTCCTGAGCAGAAACAGAAACAGGAACTCAGTCAGTCAAATGGGGCACTGTGATGTTTAGCTTTGCACCATTTCTGTATCTGGTTTATTCTGGTCTATACCAATAAAAATCAATGCAGGGCCTGTAAACCCCCATTTCACAGGCTGAGTTGATGCAATACAGATATATTACTAAACACATTTATGAATAAGAATCAGTGTGCATGCATCATGCGTGTATGTTGTAGGATTTAAAGGAGCTGGTTAAAATAAACTACAGTAATGATAGCAGTATAAAGCTTATGTCCATTATCATGGTAATGCATCTATTGTCTGCAAAACAGGTAGGTTCTACATCCATAACCTGCTGGGACTTCACAGAAATATCCTGATAAGAGATGAATAACTAATAACACACTGACAAAACAGTAATTTACAACACAGTTGAGTATTTAAGAAGGACAACACACTGTGCCTTGCTCTTGCTTTCAATGCTTAGTCTGTGTGTTGACTCCACACATTGTATTCTGGACAAAGGTACTACCAATGCATCACATGTGATAAATAGCAAGACCAAAGTGACTCTGCATGGCTCTATACTCGAGAACCACATTACGTTACTGTGAAGCAAGTAAAGCAATTTGTTTTATACATGAACAAAGTGAACATGCTCGTTTAATTTGATCATTTAGAGACAAAAAATAAGTATTTGACATTTAACATTTGGCTGATGGATGATGAAAAAACTCAAAACTCAAGGAGTAACAAGAGTCTTTAGAGGAGGGAGAAACTGACTGTACTATGCAAACCTATGTCTTTACAACTGCGTCAAAATAAAAATTGTTTTGTATTTGTTGCTTTAAAATAAACATTTTATATGTATTTTATTCTAGGTGGAGGTCGCCATTTTGTTTCTACAGTGGCCCAAACAGTCACGCGTTCCATGTTTTGAAGTGGAATCTTACTAGACAAAAAAAATGAATGGTTCTGTCTGTCAACCAGATACATAAACCAAAGAATAAGGAGGAGGAAATGGCAGAGAGAGTAGAAGAGAGTTGTTAAACGGTGTTTTTACACCTTTTCTGGCATGTAAAGATCAGTGCAAGTTTCTCATACACATGGGAAAGGGAGGGATGAGCACAAGAGTCTCCATTTTGTTGCACTTTGCACTTAGGGTTAGATGTCGCTAATTATTTTATACAATTCATATTCACTGGACCTTAAGTAGATATTGAGCTATTTGACTTAATAAGTGAGAATTTTGAACTGCTGGTGGCACTGGAATAAAAACTAACCAAAACAATCCTCTTGTAATCCACTAGGGGTTAGAATTTTTACTAACAACGGCAAATAAAGAAATCAAGACCAAATGTTTCAAGATAAGAGTAACAAACCCGTAGGAAGCCATAAAGGCATATGGACATCCAGTTTGTCAAGAGTTTCTCCACTATAGACTCTGTGCGTCGTAGCAAAAGTTTGGGCTGAGTATTGCTGCTCTGCTGCATCAGATCCTGCAGCAGAATCTCCATTATCTCTGTCAGGTACAACAAGTCACTGTGGAGTGCGACTGTCAGTAGAGACGCCAGTGCACACCTGAAACATGAAGACATGTGAGAGTAGATAAGAAGTGGATACAACTGAGCTGCTACTCAGACATGCATTGAAGTACAGAGACTGTGTGTGAGAACACAGCAAGAGAAGCAAGTGAGTAGGTGAGTATCCTTGATTAAATGTTCACGATATACTCTTTCGCTGTTATGAACACATCAGTTTCAGTCAATCTCCTCCTGCATTCTTCATGAGTGATAGAAAATATGACCTAAAATGTATACTTCAGTAGTTTTTTTTCCTCAATAGTACTATATCATGGTTTTACAAAAAAATATATCCTCCATTTAAAATATGATTTCTTAAACTTTTCATTGAATTGGCAAAATATTATATACTGTCTGATGTATACTTCTCTCTCTTTCTCTCACTCAAAGTCAGTTATTTTTTATAGGGTTAAATATTTGGAATTGATGATTCAATTTGACTGCACTGCGAAACTAAGGTCTATGAATTAAAATGTTTTACTCCCCTGAGTGAGAATGCAGTTAATGTTTGGTCCAAATCTGACTCATTAGTGCCCAACTCAGCTCAAGTCATACTAAAGTCCAGGATCAAAACCAAAACACATGATGGTATTGGAAAATCCATATCATGGCAGAGCATGACACCGGTGACGTCATCACCGGTGTCATGCTCATCATGTGAGCAAGAATTACTGACACGGTAAAAGATGAATGGACAACAATAAACAATAACAATAAAACAGCAGTTGATAAAATAGTTAAAAAGACTATGAAATATTACAATATTTTCCTATTAAAAATAAGTAAAAGATGTCAAACTGACTTGTGTTTGATGGTGAAACTCTTCTGCTCCTCTAGAGCATGAACCATAGAAGTGAGGAAGAGCTGATTGTGGATCAGTCTGGACAAGCCATGGCAGCACTCATCAAGCTGAACCTTTATAGCATCCTGGTCCCAGGTGAGATACAAAAACATTCATTTACACTAATTGTTATAAAACTGTCCTGAAGTAACCACAGATGCTATTGAATATTACCTGATTTATGTCTTTGATACACAATCTCATCAAATCTTCACTCTGGGAAATGGTAACAAAAAGGAAGTGATATTTTATACTTATATTTTACAACATACAACATCCGTTTTTCAGCTCTGAACATGTGCTTTCTGTACTGCACCTCGGGAAAAAAGATTCTAGAAGCAAAGTGCTTGTAGTCCAGGAAAGGAATGGCTCCAACATTTTCCATCAGCTCAGCGTTCTCTGTCTGCAGATCAACAAAACCTGTGGTAAACAGTAAAGTGACACTGGTTTTATGGAGAAAAGATCTAAATTATGAAACAGGTTATTAATATTTTCATGCTGTTTATCCAGTAGGATTTTTGAGACCAGGACAGGCAAAATTAGGATTTAGTTCTCCCCAAACTTTTAAGGCACTCATTTTGATTTGCAATCAGCTGCCTCTGTAACAGGTTTTAATAAAGCAAGATTTTTGTACCAGCAAAAATGTTTTGTTTATTCTGTATTCCTCTTTTTTAGCCTTTTGCCTTTTGTGGTTGATGTTTTAATTTTAATTGAGAGATGCTATACAAATTAAATGTCACTATTATTATCGTAACTGAGGTTTTAACTTAACATTTTATTCAAAAAAAAAAACACGATAACAGATTTATGGTAATAAGTCTGGGTTCATATATGAAGACGTCTGGGTCTGGATCTGGACTGGGGTCTGCCTATGAGTGATATGGACTTTACAGTAGTGAGTGAAAGTAAAATATGCGTCTTTGTCTGTGCTTTACTGTTATAGTAGAGTGAAACACTTTGAGAATTTAACACAGACCTTGTCTGATATCATTCCTGATGTCAAGCTCCAGATTTTCCAGGCGTTGGTTCATCTCAGCTGTGAACTTCTTCTGTTTTCTTCGGTAGGTAAACACCACAGCTGAAAGACATAATAAGGATGAGAAGAGAGAAAAAAAAAGTGTTTTTCTGGTTAAGTCCTGTAAAATAACAGTTTAAATCACTGTTCTACTTTCTGTACTCACAGAGAATAATGAGAATGATCAGCAGAAGACCAAGCAGGATCCAGAGGAATGATAATGAAGTTTTAAGGTGCAGTGTTTCAGTCTTGTCTCCATATGTTATCTGTAAAAAAAAATGTTTTGACATAATATATTTGAAACTAATTTTACACACAACAAAAGCATGTTTACTGCTTAGACTACATCTATACTAATGCATGTTGGCGTATGTAAATACGATAAATTGTACACAACAGTGGTGAAATACACAAGGTCTGATTTCTCTCACTGGACCAATGATCAGACTGAACAGCTACAGTTTACTGTGTTAACAGAGCTATTTTATTCACTGCTGCTGTTGAATCATGGATAATGAGTCAAGATATAAGGTTTTATTTTTATTTTGATATTTGTTGAAGCACAGTTACTGTGCAAGTGACTAGGAAATTTGTTACGCAGGAGTCAACAGTTAAATACTTGTATTGCACATTTTTCAGTTATATTGCATTTGTTTTTATCTGATAAAGAAATTGTATCCTGAGGTTGAGATTCTGATTATACACATATATGTGTACCCAAAACTTTAGTATCTTTATGTCTCCATTAACGTTTATAATCCATGTATGTTAACCATTACATACATGTATCTGTCATGGGAGAGGGATCACTCATTTTTTCCCTTTATTGGTAGTTTCTCCTCATCCTTGTTAAGAGTCAGTGACACAGGATGTTGCACAATATTAAGCCTTATGAGGTAAATTGTGACGTAGGATTTATTTTTTTTATACAAATAAAATTTGATTAAATAAATCCATGATTTGCTGTCAAACCCAAACGTAGCAGTATGGAAGTAGCCTGACAGACTTACCATCAACTGCTGAAATTCAATATCTGATGTGTTTTTAATTTCACAGATGAAAACATCAGTCTCTCTGTGGGTCTCTTTGGCCTTCATGATGCAGGGGAATTGTTGTCCTCTCTGAACACCCCATGCTAATAATTCTGCTGTTGTCATCTCCAGATTGTCTGCCTTTTTCTGAAATGATGTTTGCAAATGTATTTATTATAAAAGCATTGACTTTGCAACAAATAATAAAAATAATAAAGGTGTAGCAAAAGAAAAAGCAAAGAATGAAGGCAAACTAAAGATATAAACCATAAAGTTTTCCAACATGGGGGTTTCCTCTGTGGCTGATGCTGATATTAAGAAATTAGTGCAGCCAATGGTGATGCCATTTTTTGGCTTATTTTCCTTTTTTCCCTCCATCTAATAAAATATAACAATCTAACAGCAACAACAACACATAATGGCTTAAAATGTACAGACATTTTCTACAAATTGCATTTAGTGTCTCCACTGAGTGCACTTGTATGTATTTTAAATAAAAAGTAATAAATAAACCAAATATGAAATCCATGGAGCACAGAATCCAAAAAAAAAACAACAAAAAAAAACAAAAAAACAACTGAACTTTGTCAAAGCAACTTTCCAATTAAAGAATTAAGTTTGACTTAACAGCTTTTGTCAAATTTCTGAGCAGAAAAATGCGTAAACTTACATTAATAACTACTAGTCAGATTTTAAAAAAAAGGGCAAAGAATTGAATTTATTAGTTTACCTCTAACAAAACAGAAGCAAAAAAGCTGCAAAAGCAATACTGTTACTTTTTGAACCATTATTTGACAGCCCTATGTTGTCAGACAATTCCAGAATGTTACGGAAAATATAGATTTATTAAATACTGATTTGAGCATTTTAATCTCACAGTAAACAATCTGACATCATAAACATATGCTGCGAAATCCCTGGGGTTAGGCATAGAGGCCTGTGTTCAATCTGGGGTGATTGGGTGGTTAATAAGGCTTAAAACATTATTAACGATCCAGTTCATATACTGGCATCTGAGTTTAAGTTGCTGTCCTCAGGTTGCTGGTTTCTCTTCCCCCTGAGCAGGACAAATAGATACTTTTCTCCTTTGTTCCCTCAGCCATCAGACAATTAAACCTAGTTACTAACTTATTTGTTTTCTTTTCCTATGTCCCTGTTGTCTGATGCCCAATGCCATGTTGCTGTGCGTTTATTTGTGTATGTGAGAACGGATGATTGTGTATAGGAAGCTAATAAATGGATTGCCCTTCTGGCTCCATAAAGTTTTCTGAATCTGAATCTAAATCTGAACATCTAGCGCAGTATGTCGGCTCTACTGCATCTGTAGACGACGTGATGCAGTGATACAGATACAGGTTTTATTTAGAATTTATTTTATAACAGTTAAGGTTTGATTTATACTTTTTTAAGCTATTATTGCTTTTTAAATCTCAAAAATGAGCCTATGGTGATCCCTCAGCTTGGTCTTGATGTTTTTATTGATTGTGTGACAGAAACATTCCTCACCTCGATGGTGATGCGCACGTCGTCTCCTGCTCTGACCGGCTTGAAGCTGATAAACGTTGGGTCTGGGTAGTAGGTGATGGTCTTGGTGCAGGGCAACATTTCATTGGCTACTTTCAGAAACACTGAGCTGATAAAAGACGTCTGTGTGTCTTCAGCTGCAAGTGTGTCATAGGTGAGGTTCTGCAGCAAAGTTGAAGGAATGTTCTGTGTTATTTAGAATATTTACTATACATGTCATGTTACAACGCTAGAGGATGACATAGAATGATATGAGGTGACATATACACCCTGTCACAGCCTGGACGAGATCATGAAAATGATAGTGATGATAATTGTTATTAATGTTAATGTTATTGATTTTTGAAACACTCCTGGTATATAACTCTCCTCTACCTTCTTTTCTCCTTTCCATTCTTCTTTTCACCCAATTCTCCTTCACTAACCCCCTTTCCTTCCCCTTCCTTTCACTTCTCTCTTCTGCACCAAAAGGTGGAGGCAGATGTCCATACACTCTGAGTCTGGTTCTGTCAGAGATCAGATAAAAAAAGGGAGGTTCTTCTCTCTCCACTGTTGCTCATTGTGTTCCTGTTGGGTTTCGCTGTACTAATTATAAGATCTTGACCTTACCATGTAAAGTGCCTGGAGATAATGTATGTTATAAACTGGTGTTATACAAATAAAACTGACATTAATACATGTACAGTACATGGTCATTGCTGATTGGTTTATTGAGTTAAATTTAATTTTTTTCACTTTTTTCCTCTGTATAGAAGTGCTGTATACCATAATACTGTATTTTTTAAACTTTATTTAATTATTATTAGTACATTTAATTCCTTTCTTGGTATATAGCTATTTTAAATCTTCTTCAGTATTTCATGTATATATTTTATTCTTCTGTTTACTTGTATATTTGCATTTCATAGCTCTCTGTATTTTATATTTATGAGTTGACACCATGTCCCACTTTTAGGCCCACCACTTAAAGGTCACATAGAATGGTCTTTTTAAAAAAATCAAGATTACTGATGTCTACTTATATAAATTAAATAATATTTATGATCAAAAACCTCATACCTCAAGCCTCATTCAGATTAAGCCAGTTTATTGCTGCTCTCTGTTATTGTGAAGTATACTCCATATCAAAAGAAACACTTTTACTTTGAAAGTCTGTGAAACATCATCATGAATCTCTTAATTGCGATATCAATGATGGAATAATTTTAAGTTCAGATTGCCCACCTGCCACTGAACAGTTGTTTTTACCCCACTTTTTTCTCTACACCGGCCCCCTCTTGACCAGGTGCACAATATATGGCAATACACGTAAGGTGACAACAAAGTGGAAGACTGAGCTCATCTACAGACTCACCTGATATTTGCTGGTTCCATGAATTGTGATTTCCTGCGAGGTGTGACTGTGTCTGATCCCCTCCACAAAGTCCAGGTGAGAGCCTATAAGTGTGATCTTCCTCTTTCCACTACAGCAGACAGAGAAGCAGCCCATCAGAAGGGAGGAACATGTTTGTTTTTGTTTTTGTAACCAGAGCATTTATTGAGTGAAATCTGAGCAAAGCAGCCACCACAATGTTGACAAAGAATTAGAGTATGTTGGCAAGACTGTTTTTGTCTCTTTATTAGCATCTTAATTTATGTATGGATTGGTTTATTTACTGTTTTATATTATACGTTTCTAACCTTAAGTTTCCTAATGTGTCAGAACTGTAACAGCGGCAGAAGTGGAACTTTTAGCTGCTGCAGCTAAAATGTGAAGTGGTCGACTGGTTAAAGATGTTGCTTGGGGAAGTTACTTCATTTCCTCAGTTATTAACACTGATTCCAAGAATAGGTTGCAGCAAAGTCTATGTCAGTAATACTAAAGCATTTGCAGTAAATTCAAAAATATCTAACTGGCATTTTTGGTGGTTTTCAGTGTTCAAAGAGTCGAGGGGGAGCTGAGGAAACTGTGTTGTTCCCAAGAGAACATTAAAAATACCATTCAAACATAATTTATCAATTTTTTAAAGCACATGAATGAGATGAAAATATCCACCTTTTTGTTTTCCTTTAATTAAGGTCATGTTTACTTTCTGTAAGCATCATCTCAGCGCCTGTCTGCATTATAAAGATGTCATTGTTTGTTTATATTCTTCACTATCTCAGTATTGATTTGGTGATTCACTGATGTTAGCTGCATGTCTTACTTATCTCCTTTCAATGATCAGCAGTGTGTCATGTTTCTTAATTTATCATTAAGAAACATGACACACTGCTGATGACACACTTACATTTTTTGGCCTGGTAAAACATTTGTGCATCATTATACCTGATGGAGCATGAGCAGCATTTATAATGTGTGATTCAGTTATTCTTGTAAATTAAATCAATTCTTTTTCCCATTAACACCTGTGAGTTGGGTTGCAAAATCACGTTTTTTCTAAATTGGAAACTTTTCACGGGTATTAGCAGGAATCTATGGGAATTAATGGAAATGAAATGGCAATTTTCAAAATTGATAGTTGGCAACCTAAATATAATTGGTTGGTATAGTTTGGGTTGGGGTGGGGGGGGGCTGACTGTTATTTAATAATTAAGCATTGATAAAGTTTTACCCACAAATTAATCTGCATCCTCTTTTTTTAATTATTCTGCATGCATGTCAAATTTCCAGTTAATTCTTATTATTCCCATAATTCCCATGGAACATTTCAAATTTGAAATGTTTCCAAAACTCCCAAAAATAACTTCCAATGGAAAGTTAGTGAAAATGTAGCAGGACTTTCTTCGTTAAAGTCCCAACAACTCGAAACATACCTGACCCATGTGCTGCTTGGCTCGATGTTGGTGCAGGATGGTGATGAGTGGTAGGTGATTTTAGCACTGCCATAACATTTTCCGTCTGGGAGGACAGCACATACGTTGACTACACCTTTACTTTCTATGCTGGGAATGTGAAATGTCAGATTCTCCCCTGTGTTGTTCCAAACAGGAGATCTGGCACAAAAGCACAGAACAAGAGCGTATTCAGTTTAGACATATCAGCAATGCAGTAGATATTAGACACACTATAGCTTTATACTTGAGTTGTACTGTGTTGTGTTTTCATGAACTTAGAACATCTTAATTATAATTATACTTATAAATGATCAAACACATACAAAGATACAATGAACTCTGTTGAATGTCTGAAATATTTGGATAAGACAAACATGTTTGCCTAAAAAGATGGCACAATCTTATACAGAGCATGAAAACAAGCATGTGACACTTAACTGAGGTTTATCATCTTTGTTTGCTTGTGGGTGTCAACAGATCTCACATAAAATGTCAACCAATGTGTGTGGAGCAAAAGCATATTTTACACCAGTCTCCATTTTGTGGCTTTAGTAAACAGAAATTATATGTGTGAAACCATATTCACATGTATTGATTGGGCACGTGCTGTTGGTACTGTCAAATGACATAATGTGTCACTTTATAAAACCTATGGCATTTTCTTTGAATGACAGCCATTATTTGGTGAACATAATCTTTGCTGTGCATGAGCTGACTCACTCTCGTGGAGAGCAGGCTGTGTGTCCCTGTATCCTGAGTCTGGTCACATCACTGAGGTTATAACCTGACAACACTGCATAGTTTCTTCCATGGAAAGACACCACACTGGGAGTGATGGAGGAGATCTCTGGCCTCTGAGAGCAAAACACAAACAAAAAAACATTGATAATAATTTTCAGTGCTTCTCTCGGTGATGGGATGTCCCAATCAGCTATTTTGCCCCTCAATCCTGGTCAGGTTTTATGACAGTATCTGTTGATCCTGACCTGATACCTAGGTAGAAGAGATGCACAGTACACATTTTGTCATGGTGTCATGTCTGGTCTGGGTTTCCTCCTTGCCCTAATTGTGATTTCTGCTTTTATTTGTGTGTGTGTTCACCCCACTTCTGGGAGTATTGCTCTGCTCCTTACCTGCAGGAGGTTGGCTGACAGGTGGGGCGGAGCCTTCAATCTGCACAGCTGTTTCCCATCTCCTCATCAAACACCGGCTACTTAAACTGTGATTTCCTGCTTCCTGGTGTCAGCGCGTCTTCTCCAGTTCTACCGGTAACCCGTGTCATGTCGATTAGCCCGTTGCTCTGATTAGCGTTTTTCCCGTGAGTTTTCAGCATAAGTTAATGCTCGCTTTTTGTTCTTTTTTCCAGATCTGGCAGGCGGAGCGCCTTGCCAGTCGGCCAGCCTCAGCCCTTTTAGTTTTTCCCTTTGACTGGTGTTTTTTCATTGTAGTTTTGTAAATAAATCCTGTTACCCCTGCTCTACAGCTCCATTTTCGCCCCGTCCTTTTTTCCCTCTTTTTTGATTTCTCTGAAATCATGACACATTTTTTTTTATAAATGCTCAATGTCAGTTAAGTAAATAATATTACAAAAACAAACAAATATCTTTGTAAATTGGAATTACAGCAACCTTCACCACGTACGTGGTGTGTGTGTGTGTGCACAAGGTGCAGAATGAGGCATTGTATTAAAATATTATTACATCAAGCATGTTATATGAAATAAATGTCACTACCGCAAATAAAACCATGCTACAGTCACAGCTGATCTACATGAGGACCCTCTTCAATAAAATAACGGACAGCTGGAGTAAAATGCCAATATCTGATCAATTAATAGTTAGATCAGCTTTTCTCAAATACTTTAGATTGGGATCGGGACATCCCTAGTTTTCACCTCTGCTTAAAGGTCCAGTGTGTAATGTTTAGGAGGGTTTAATGTCAGAAACTAAATATAGTAAAATAAATACCTTTGTCTAAGTGTAAAATGGCTTTTAGCTGTCATAACCTCATTGTGTGGTCATACCGAATGCCAATAAAATCTGTTACGTGACCATCTTTTCTTTAGCAAACCAGTCTGCATGAGCTTTGAAGTGGAATTTTAATAAAAAATAAAACCAACATCCTTTATGGTATGCAAACGTCACTAGAGTTCCCTCACACAGATGGGATGGAAAAGGTGAGAGGAGTTGCCTTCAGTTTGTTGCATTCTGCTCTCTCACCTTTAGATGTCACTAATATTTACACAGTGGACCTTTGATGAGAATAAGGTGAACCTCAGAGGAAGAATGTGTGTGTGAGAGTCGGTGGTTTGGACTCACAGTGAAGTTAATCTTTGACACCATCATATGGCAAACACTGTCCTGCAAGAAGAAGAAACGCTGCAGTAAATGCAATGTAATCAGCTAATGTTAGCACAGCTCAAGTTATACTCAAACAATTATGGTAAATTGTAATGTCTAATTGCAGTTTTTCAGGAATATATTGCACAATACCACATTTAAAGTCAAGGTTCAGTTCAAATTGACTTTATTGATAGGTTTAAAATGAGATGGAACATCACCACATGAGATTCCATCAAAATATTAATTCCTGTACTTTAACACATGGATAAGAACTAAACATATTAATTATTTGCATCTTTGTTCAGATTTTTTTATTTGCATTGAAAATGGAATATATGAGATCTGAAAATTAAACTGCAGCTATCTACTAATCGCATTGTTTCAAGTTGTGATTTCAATTTAAAAAATGATTAATTGAAAATAAGGCATGTTTGGTTGACTAAACATGTAACTTCTTACTGCCAGCCTTTACACATTTAACTCCCTTTCTGTGAAGTTGCCATAGTTGTACAAATGTCTTAAAATTAATGTGGTACACTACATGTGTGAATAATAAGCTCATTGTATAAATATAAACGTGCATACTTACTTTTGTGACTCCTTGATTTGCCCAGGAACACTTGTTATTTTCCCAGCCACATCCAGCTCTGATACACCGCTGACACCTGAGGGAAAGACAAATCATACAACATATCATTGGCACAAAGACACTAAAACACAAAATAAATAGATTTCAGTGATATGACATTAGTAAAATATGAATTCAGAGGACTAATCTTTGATTTGTTGGAAACGGCAGTGAACTTACAGGACATAACTTGGTGGTCCTCTAATGTCAGAACAGTTGGTTAGTGAAAGATGTTCCAGTAACTCTGTGCTCCCAAGTCTGATTCTTACACTGACTGCCAGACCTGACATACAAATAATACAACGAACATTCCAGTTACAAAAAGGTCTGCATTGTCTTGTCACCAGGGCTGCATTGATTAATCTGTTATTAATCGGCAACTGTTTGAATGTAACAGACGTTTGTTTGTATTTAAAAGTTACAAATGACAGCTTAGTTGCAGACACATTCACATTTCTACTATTTTAATTTTTTTAAATGTCGTTGTCTATGTTGTTTCTGTGCTTTTCGCTGTATATTGTTGTAAATAAGGGTCATTCCCGCAATAATTTCTCAGTATGAACAAAGGTTCATTATGACAATGTTAAGATCTTTTTTTGCAAGTATTCAACTCAAAAATGACTAACCTTCCTCAGAAAGTATGGTATTTTTGAGGGTGCAGGTGCATTGTGGGAACTGCGAAGGAAGGCCATTACTGTTACAAAGCACACCGGATCCTGCAGAAAAACTGCAGGTGAAAACAGAACGTGCCATGTGGCCTACAGTCATGTGTGTCCGGATGTTCAGCGTGATCTAAAAAAAAGGTTGGAAATTGAATGTTTAAAGAACAATAATATTGATGTGGTTAAAAACTTGTGCTTCATCTCTACCTGTCCTGTTGGCTCCTTTGCAACTCTGTAGGAAACCATTTTCTCTTGGCATTCATCAGGAATGGACAACCAGTCAGAATCTTTACAGTCATCTTCAAATTTGCAACTAGGAGATTAAAAGTATGTTATGACAGCCAAGCTTATACATGTTTAATGACAATGTCAGACGCAGACATTACCCTCACCTTCTCTCAGAGCCACACCAGACACAGTGAGGATCGTGTGCAGACCAACAATCCTGCACATTTGTGTATGTGCTGCATTTTGACACAGGTACACGCATCAACTAGAACAAAACACAAACTATTCATAACCCTCAGTTCAACAAAGACTTACATGGATATACACATACTGTACAATGAACCCACCTGGTTTCTCAGCGGCACATAAATATGTTTATGATCTACTTGATCCAGAAGTATTTTATGAAGCACTGAATGATCGTCATTGGCTCTGTAGAGAATGATGGGACAGGAGGCGTTATGGTTCTTGTCCACAGCAAGCTGAAAACAAGAGTGAAGCCATGGTTATATTTTTCAGCTGCTTTTTTTGGTTTAATACATATGGGTGGATTAGAAAAAAAGCAGAAGCTTCACTGATCAAAAGAAAAAAGGCCAACAGAGAAAAATGTGAACTTCAAATTGTTTTTTTTTTTTCATTGTTTTTGCCACTAGCACTTGGTGACAAATCATTATGTTTTCATGATTCTTTGTTCCAAATTGATCAAATGTGATGAAATTGGTTAGAACAAACTCGCTGGGAATAAAAAGTGGCAATGTTTGTTGATTAAGGAATTCGTTTCTGGCTGATTTTAGACAATGACTTAAGTCTTAAATGATTCTGACAGCTGAAGTCTGACTCAAATCTGTCATGTAACTTAAATCTACATTCATAATTCGTTTGTAATTGTTTTTGTACAAGATTTGAATTTACTAGGACAGATTGAGTAGCTCCAGATACCAGTTAAGTGGTGTTTTCTCTTAATCGCGTTTAGAAAAAATTGAGCTACATCGGGCTTCAGACAACACAAAGTTGCAGGCTCAATGAGGCTTTCAGTTTTTAGCTGTACACAATAACAAAATACAGAATATCACCAGATGTCTTTCTACTACTATTTTACTTGACTTACTCCATGGTCTATTCACAGTGAGCTTAAGGGATAATACATTTTTACATTTTAATTGAGATTTGGGTCAAACTTAAAGGGCCATTATTGTTTAACTAAAGGACTTATGGGACTACAAATACAACAGAAGATAAAAAAGTTTGAGAATATCACAGTATCACACTGTTTTTTGCTGCTGCATTCTGCATTCAGAGACGGTGTGAAGCAGTGGACTTGCGTTTGTGCTTGTGGTTCACTCTTCGTAAAAGACAAGCCACTAGCTAATGACAACAACCATTATGGTTGTTAAAGGAAAAACCTTCATCCACTGCTGCTTTCAGGCCTAATGATTGAAAAAAAAAAAACATGTTTGCTCTGACACCACTTACAGCTCACATCATCACAGAAAAAAAAATGCATTATGTCAAAATCATCCCGCCAACACTTTTCTGCTGAGTGTTCCACACCATGTCACTTCCACCATGTTGTCTCACTGGACCATTAACCATTCATTTTTTTGCCATGAGTTCCTCTGTAGGATCTCACACTCATCTGCACACACAGTATGATTTAAATTACATAAAATAAATAAAATGCAAAACTAAAATCAGCAGTTTTTGGCAGAACTATCAATTATGAAACAAGTGCATTGTCCATACTAATCTGATTACAGGAGCTCAGGACAGAGAGCAGCAAACCACCTCAAAAAAAGGAACCTGTGGATAAAACTACTACTTCAATTCTGATGTGCTTGCTGGCTTGTCATGAATTCTTTTATCATGCATGTATAGGTTTCAAAATTTCTGCAGTTTTATCAGGGAGATGGAAAGAACAAAGAACGGTGTGATGTAAAAGTGGCAGGATAAATAAAAAAGTGACCCGCAGGAAACTGATCACTGTCATGTCAAAGTAATTCAATCCATGGTGTAATATTTCACAGGATGTATTAGATAAGAGTAGAGTCAGTGCTTCTGCCCTTACTCAGATTAAACAGAACTACAATATGGATCAAATTCAATTATCTAATGGATCCACTCCAAAGATAAGGATAATGGCAGCATTTTTTCGAGCAGCATTCTTCACAAATTGTTGTGACAAAGCAAGAAATGTCTTTTTGAATGGCAATTTTACACTGTGTGCAGAGTAAGAATGATGTCTGACAACTTTCCCACATTAACGTGACATTACAGGCCCATTAGGACCTGGTACAAACACCAGTCCTCAGCGCTGACTTTTATGGTCTGATGCTGATTTACTCACTCTTTATTCAAATACACAAAGACATCATGTCTGTTCACAAGAACAAAATTAGGTTTTAACAAATCTGTCTGTACAGATGTGTCTGATGTGTGTTTTTTGTGACTGTATGTGAGGATGCATTTATGTACAGAAACAACATTTTTGTTAGAACAACTTAGGCTGATTAATGTGTTGTGTATTAGAAGTACTGGATCAAATAATGTTCTATTTTCCCAATTAAAAAAAACATGAGTTCAGGCACACAAACCTTAATGAGCTGCCCATCTCTTGTCCCGATAAAGAAAACCATCCAGGCCTTGTGCCTCGCTGCCAGCACGGAGGTCATGCCATTCTGCCTGAAGATCACTGCCTTTGGCTTCCGAGTCTGCACCTGGGAAACACAGACACACTGATCATCAAACTAGGATGCACAGAATTATTATTAACATTAATTATTGTTGTTCTTCTTATTATCACAGTACTTATGACTGTACTTCCACTTTGAACTTTAAGTTGAAATTGGAAGTTTTATGCTAAGTTAAAAATGTATTAAAATTTATGTAATCTTTGTTTATAATTTTATGGATGATGCAATATGATAAACGTATTGGTATCGGTCCAATACTAGTCAAAAATCACTGTTATGTTTTTGAGAAGACTGGTTATAACTTAACAGTTAGTGCATCTAAACGTGTGTTATATATATGATGTGAAAGACTGCATCAGTAGAAAGGATGTAATATTGGTGTCAGCCAAAGAAAGTGGTATTCAAATTCCTTGCATCCATTGCATCTTCATGGATTTGTAGATATAGACGTAAGAAGTAAAGGTGTAAATAAACAACCTGAAACTGAGTCAGGAGGTGAAGGACTCTGCATTGTTTTGACTCTATGAACAGATATCCAACCTACACAGCCTAAATATCAGTAGTTTTCCACCATGCAGTTCAGAGTTGGAGAAAACTCTTAGATGAGAGGTAAAAAAAAGTCTTAAACCTAAATAAAGTCCAGTTCCCTCTATCTAAGCCCTTGAAGGTATAACATAAAATCCTTACAGACTCACTAAATTAAATGCATGTCGCTAATTAATAACAAGAATTAACTGTCTAATAAAGCTTCATACTGCATCCGTTGCCTCTTTGACATCGTTCGAACAAAAGCTGCAGAAGTCTGGATCTGTATTGGGCTTCCTGGTGAGATCAGGACTGATATCATACACCACCAGCTCGGTGTTGCTCTGTGATGCGTCCACGCGGAATACTCCGCTCCACAGCACCGGCAGAGACGCGCTCGGGATCACCGAGGAGGCCATGAGTTTGGAGGCTCCACCACCAGAGTCGGAGATCCCGAGAGTCACACCCCGCAGTGATTTGAAAGTCTCGGTCTTACTGATTTTGCCCTCGAGCCAAAGTAGACGCACTTTGTTCCCTGAAGCGTCTACGTTGGAGAGCAGATATATGGTTGAATTGATCTGAAATGCGTCCACAAACTCCACCACGTCGCCTCTCTGTTGGATGTAAGGAGTGCCCTGGTCATCAATGAGAGAAAAGATCCCTCCTTCGTGATTTTTATCCGCGTATTGCAGGTTGACAGTCCGGGTGTCAGAGGCGCAGCTGCGTGTCATGGGTTTGCTCTGCTGCATCGCGGTCAGAATGTAAGTGTCGCTCTGGGTTGGATTTTTCTTCTCCACATTTACCAAAACTGCGACGGACGCTGCGTCGCCATCATCCCACTTCAATGATCCCACCTGGACGCTCTCATTGTAAGTGAGGTTAGAGATGTTCCTCAGCTCCAGGACCTCACAGTACCCACACTTGTTGTCCGTCACCCCGCAGGTGATCACAACGTTGTCCTTCACGAACGGCAGTAAGACGTTGATCCTGAAAGTCGCGTTCCACTGTGCAGCCTCAGAAACCCGGTAAAACTGGAGCTCGTCCGCCTGCTGGTCCCCGCTCTTTAAGACCCCTCTCTGGCTCACTTTCTGGACCAAAGTCAGGTCATGGCTAAGCTGGTACAGTCTCTCGTTTGTGGCCACGAAAACCATGTTGTTGGCCACGGCGTACTGGCGGATATCAGCGTCAAAGATGAAGCCTCCATCCTTCCTGTAACTCCAACACGGTTCTCCAAAGAGAAGACTGAGGAGCAGCGCAGGCAGCAAGATCATTGTTCAGCTGTGATGAGAAGTGACACTTGCATCACTCAGAGCCTGCATGACCCTCTACAGTCCTCTCTACTGTCACCAGAGCCGTGCGTAAAAGCGCAGCGAGCATCAGTAGAAAAGAGAAGTACTGAAAGTGGGAGGAGGCGCGCATCGAAAGTGAGAAGTAACAGTGAAATAATGACTTTGCATGACTACTTTTTGTACTTAACTCATTCGGCTCCCCCTTTTATATGTTTTAAAGCATTTTTTGGGGTCTGATCGCATAATGTGTGCGCAATGACACACGCCATTCATTCAGTTTTAACGGTTGACATAATGAGTATCCATCTCAAGAAAACCACAAAGCAGTGCTGTGTAAGACAATGACAAATAAGCACAAACCTATTAATCTACAGTACAGTAGGAGGCAGAAGAGAGTTGGGACTGGGACTTTTGTGGCCTGAGTCAGTCCATAATGAAAACTAATTTTTGACAGATTTGGAGAGTCAAAAGTACAGCAATGTCACGTGAAATTCTCCTCAAACAGCAAACATTGTAATCCACACAAAAAGTTTCACACAAAAAGTTTCACATTCACAAATCACAAATCAAATTTGTCAATAGTATACTTACTTCACGTGTCACGTGGGTCGACAACTTGTGAAAAAGATGAAATGGTTGCTTGTTTGACAGTGTAGTTTAAGTTAACTGGCGTTTACTGTTTATCATGAAATTATAGCTCGATACTGGTTGGCTCCAATCAATTTTATAGATTTTTTGTAAATTCTAACTTACATTTACTGCTTTTGGTTTAAGAATAATAACAACAAATAATCGCCAGCCCAGCAGAGCCCGGATAGCTCAGTCGGTAGAGCATCAGACTTTTAATCTGAGGGTCCAGGGTTCAAGTCCCTGTTCGGGCGAAGCTTTTTTTCCCCCAACCATTGTTGGTAAGTTTTCTTGCCTTAAAATAGTAACAAGTGTCACGTTCACGGTTCATATGTTGTTGTCGGGTGTCACATTAGTTGCGCTCGCTAATATTCTTATAGATGAGCCTGCTTACTAACATTCTGACATGTAAAGTCTGCATTTTCTTTCTGAAAATGTCACTAACCTAATATTTCCAACCGTTACAAAAATAATCATTGCCGACATTTGTAAAAGGAAGAATTGCATACTGATTGGAATACATTCTGCAAAGAAAACGTGCATAAATAACGTGCTGTTATCCACTAGGGGTCGCTGGTGCCTATCTCCAGCTAACATAGGGCGAGAGGCAGGGTACACCCTGGACAGGTCGCTAGTCCACCACAGGGCCACACAGAGACAGACAACCATTCACTCTTAACAGAAATGATATTAATAAGACGTTTTTATTAATTAATTGTTATTATTAGTTATTATTAATTAAAAGCTCACACCTGTTGCACATCTGTACTGCACAGTGACTGGATTACTTTATGCAATCTATCTAAGTGCTATTCTAAATATAATTAATTCAGTGCAGTAGTGACACGTTTGAACTGTTGAGCCTTCTCTGCAGGACTCTGTGCTTTGACTTTCTGCCACCAGAGGTCGCTGCCGCCCTGGTTATTGACGTGCAGCAGTGACTGGACTCGGGAACTCCGTCGGCTCCAGTCCATATATTTCTACTGACCGTGGCTTTCAGAGATTCATTCATCCCAGTCCGAGCTGCTGCTCGGTCTGTCCATTCACCACCGCCGCATTCCTCTCTGTCTGTGCACCCAGCTGTCCGTCTCTGTCTGTCTGTCTGTCTGTCTGTCTCTCTGTTTTCATCCCGTGCTGCGTCCGCGCGCGCGCACACACACACACACACACACACCGAAGATCAGACATCTTTTTTTTTAAACCAGCGGACCTGACAACTTTTGTTTTTCAAATGAATCTTCTGATCTGTGTTTGAACATCGGGACACCATCACTGCTTTCAGCGGTCTCAGGTGAGTCTTTCATGTAAAGCTCTGCGACATTAAGGTGTGCAAAATGTTACATCTCTTCCTGACTAAAGTGAAATCTGGAGGTAGATGACATGACATATATTTAAAGTAATTAAGTAATATGAGATTTTTTAATTGTTTTGCTTGCTCTTTTTATTTTTCACCTCAGGACTGCGATGTGTTATATTATTATATATAATACTTATACTATTTTAATAATACATTTCTTTAAAGGTCCATTTCTATAATGTCAGTTTTAAATGCGAACATATTCTGGCTTCTTTGCTTCTCTGTGACAGTATCTGAATATCTTTGTTTTGTTCAGATACTTGATCATGTCATTATTTTGAGGTTTGGGAAACACCTACTGATCATTTTCACAATTTCCTTATATTTTATGGGCTGAGAAAATGATTAAACAATTAATGGAATATAATCATTATATTCCATTAGGGAATATAATGATTATATTGTTTTACATTCTGGGGTTTAGTAGTATACTCTATATTGATTTTTTAAAGTTGGAAAAATATTTCAATCCATTTACTCAGGATGGAATCAAACTGCAAGTTGAATAAAACCATGCCAAAACAATACTCTTTAAAACCCACCCACATACACTGTCATGTATCAGCGATCGTGAATATGCAGCTTCGTCTTAGTCAGCTGCTTGATGTCCCTCCACTTGGGTTTGGAGGATGTGATCTGCATTCATTAGCAGCTCTGAATGTTGCATAACAGCCCACGGCTCAATGCGATTTAGGGCCAGAGTCCAGGGAACTCTGAGAGGTCTTGAGGATGGTTTTAGAGAGGATGCTAAGAAAATGAAGATTGGCTTGATGTCCGTGCTGGTGCACTCAATTCAAATCAAGGATGAGCAGCCTCAAGAATAAGAATTGTTTGGTTGACATGAACCAATCAAGATAAGGTGTTGTTGAATGGGTCATAATGACTTGCACTGGAAAAATGTAACAGCATGCTGTGTGTTTGTGTGAAGTTGCTCTTTCCCTCACCAGAGAAGAAAAAAACTTATCTTAGAGAAGTGACTTGATCAAATAGGGGTCCAAAGGGTGATTGCAACTGCAGGAGTATCTTTACAGAAGCTGGGTTTCCATTAAAATATATAGCAAATTTTAACCAAAGATTAACCAAACATTTTTATGTGTTTACATCAACTGCTGTAAAACAAATACTAGGGGTTTGTTCTCCAGGATATGCATTAGGTGGCTTAAAAGTCTGTGTCACCACTGAAAGATAACGATAAAGAGCGACAGTAGCTGTTGATATACAGTATGGTTGTCTTTCGTTGCTGCTTCAGTTTAGTATTGCAGTAATATTTGTTTTCAAGTTGTGGTTTTCTCATCAGTCAACATATTCCCCCTTTTATCCACTATATTTGCCATTTCTGCTATTTCAAGTACAAAGAATGCAGAAGTGGAGGGACATTACAGTAAGTGATCTCTAAAGCTCCTCTTTTAGTTTCCATTGCACTCAAATGTAAAATCTTGAAGTGTTTTATTACACATATTAAAAACGGGCATAAACACATGTTGATTTAAAACCCCACAAACAAATATATTTTTTTTTTGCTTATTTCTTGTTAAAAATGTCTTAATATTCAAGGGAAATATCTGTAATATAATACACTTGGTTAGGAAACTGCAACATTCTTTCCCGCACTGGTTGTCATTTAGAGGCAGTGCACCAGTTTTCTATGTCTGCATGTTGATGACAGGCCTGTGGTTTTGCAAATCTTTCTATAGCCTGTGGAGCAGCAGGTCTCCTCCCAGGGTTTGGAGCTCAGAGGTCTGTAATCTCCCTCAACCACAGCACCACCACCCAGATTTGTTTCTCAGGGTAAGAACGACAAAGAATCCAGCTGGGCACAGAGTGGAAAAAAATACACGTGCCAAGAGTGACAGTTTGAATGGAGTGTACTGCAGACAAAAATGGGTTAAAAAAAAGTTGTGGATTTTTGGTGGAGGGTATCACGTCCATCCAACAATGGCATGGATTTCATGATTTCTGAGTGTCTGAAAAGCAGTGGTATGGTTGTGGTGTATGGTATAAATTGTCTGCGATTATAGTGTAACTGGTGTTTAAGTAATGTGAACACTGATATCAAGTATTTCACTGACAACAGCATAGCAATAGGATGCAACACACCTTGAGTCTCCTCACATTCATGAAATGTAGCCCGAGTACAGCGAGCAAGGCTCGTGGTCACATGATCACGTTGTAGTCCTACACCATCTGCTGGACAAGTCATCCTGCACAAGTGGGAAAAAAAGAAAAAGTAAACCATCAGCCTCACAATCCACTTCAGAAGGTTAAACCTCACCCGCATTTAGTTTGAAAAGATGGGTGTAGCTCAAGACAAATGTGCAAAATATATAACACTTACTAATTAACACAGCACGGCAAATAACTAGTTTCAACAACCACAACATTAATCACAACAAAAAGAATATGTTCATGCAAAACTGACCAGCCAAAGTACCAGCATAACACATGCAGCAAACATAATGAGTCATGCAGTAATAAAGTGACATATGACCAGAAGAAAGAGCAGAGAGATAAACACATTATTATCATCAGAGTCACAGAAAACAGAGGTATTATGTTTTTACAATGATATTACACAATATTACCTATGCTTCCTTATACGTAGTAACGTACCTATTACTAATGTTATTAAAACATTGGTTTTTGTATGGATCAAACAAACGAGATGAAATATGTCAATTAGCTTTAGCTGTTCTTCCACTCTTGGTCTTTATGATGCTGTAGCTTCATATTAACCTTCTGAGCATGTAGCTTCTATTTCTTTGGTTAAAAAGGTATCTTCAATTAACAAATTAGATAAATATTAATTTGGTTATGCATTGCAATAATTTCCTCCAACAACCACAGGGTTCTCTAGTGTCCGTGCACTGGACGTACCTCAGATAAAGTCAGTTTGACCATGTTAAGGTGGTAAACAAGTATAAAAATATTGAACTGGTTATTTAATTACATGAACTGCTGCTGGTGTACAGTAGTACTGCAATAGTCGTTTTAAAAAGCTTTGAGTTCAAACCTTTGCATTTTGTGAATTGGGAATGTAGCAGTATGGTTCATTGTACATTGTCACTATGAGTTCTTGTCTGTGTACTCAAGCAAAGAGTTGAACATCTTGCAACTTCATCATGTTATTGTATGGCTGCACATTTTAGGATTTAGACATAAAAGCATTTTGCTGGTGTGGGTGTAAGAGAGGAAGACACAAAGAGAGGTGTCAGGGTGAGGCCATAAATGGCAAAATGTAAAGAACAATTGCTGTATTATTTGGGAGACACTTCTGTATCTTTCACTGGTGTTTCCCTGATGCTGTGTAGAACAGGGATGGTTCACTGCATGATTGTGTGTGTCTGCTTACAGCTACAGACGTGGAAAAAATTGTTGGTATCCTTCCATTAAAGAAAGAAAAACCTGCAATGGTCAGTGGAAAAAAGTAATAATACATAAAAATGTACTGAAAATGAACTAATGAAAATCATACATTAATTTTGAATTATGGTTCAACAGAATAATAAAAAAACTAATTAAACTGGCCTGGACAAAAATGATGGTACCCTTAGCTTAATATTTTGTTACACAATCATTTGAGGCAATCACTGCAATCTAGTGATTCCTGTAACTCTCGATGAGACTTCTGCACCTGTTGACAGGTATTTTGGTCCAACTGCTCCATCTGTCTCAGATTTGAAGGTGCCTTCTCCAGACGGCAGCATCATGGTTCATAAAATGCCACTCCAGGTTCTTTGCTGTTTTTAGTGTGTAGTTTTGTATCATTATCTTGTTGCAGGACCCATGACATGTTACTGAGCTCCAGAATACCTTTATAGTCTTGAGATTATATTGTACCCTGCACAGATTCAAGACTCTCTGTGCCAAAAGCAGCAAAGCAGCCCCAGAACATAACTGAGCCTCCTCCATGTTTCACAGTGGGCACTGTGTTCTTTTCTTTGTATGCTTCATTTTTGCGCCTGTGAGCATAGAGCTGATGTGACTTGCCAAAAAGTCCAAAGGACACTCTCCCAGGAGCTATTTATGGCTCATTATGCATTTGGGCAAATTCCAGTTTCGCTTTTTTATGACAGTGCTGTCCTCCTCGGTCGTCTTCCATTAAATCCACTTTGGCTCAAACAGTGTTGGATGGTATGATCTGACACTGATGTACATGTACCTTGACCTTGGACTTCACCTCTAATCTCTTTGGTAGTTGTTCTGTGCTCTTTGGTTACCATTCAGATTATCCATCTCTTCCATTTGTCATCAATTTTCCTCTTGTGACCACATCCAGGGAGGTTGACTACAGTCCTGTGGACCTTAAACTTCTGAATAATATGTGCAGCTGTACTCACAGGAACATCAAGCTGTTTGGAGATGGTCTTATAGTCTTTACCTTCAACATGCGTGTCTATCATTTTCTTTCTCTCTCTAGCTTTCTGTGGTTGGTTTAGAATGTCCCTATGGTCAAATTATTTTCAATCCTTTATAGGGGTACCATCATTTTTATCCAGGCCAGTTTCATTTGTTTTTTAAAATTATTCTTTTTAACCGCAATTCAAAAGCAATGTCTGATTTTCATTAGTTAATTTCATAGCATTTGTATATATTGTTACTTTTGTCAGTTTCAAGTTACTGTATTTCAGTGACCATTGTGTGTTTTTCTTTCTTTAACGGAAGGGTACTAACAATTTTGTCCATGTATGAAACAAAGAGAAAGCAAGTGACAAACTGACAGGAAAGAGAAACCCACATCTGATGTAAGAGGAAACAGTCACCTGCTGTTTTTTGGGGTGGGAATCACCAGAGACACCACAATAAGATATTATCATGATATTTCACTCACAACACAATATTATCATCATATTGCAAAATACTAAGTATTTTCTGAATCATATATTGTGATATACTGTAATTTCCCAGGTTGGGATTAAAGTATATCTTTCTATCTATCTTTACCTTTCTTTCTATCTATCTATCTATCTATATACTCGCACAACAGCTCTTAAAAGAGTGAGCACTTCACACCATCTAGTGGACTGAAATGTCAACAGATTTCAGCTATCATTTCAGTTAAAAAAAATATGTGTCAAAAAAAATCAATACTTGCTGTCTCAAAAGCAATTGTAATATCACGATATTTCACTGTATCGATTTCCTGATCTCCCCTACTGCACTGAGGTATTGATGACTGGTCATAACTAATGGTCATTCCCATATTAGAGAATTTGTGATACTCACGATAATCGGTGATTTTCATTTTATTTCTTCCTGCACAAATGTATAAAGCCAGTGGCACTGCTAAAATGCTTTCACTATGCACAGACTGTGAAAATGTGGATTGTTTTTTTTTCTTCTCTGTAGGAGCTGGATTATTTGTTTCACAGTTGCTGTGTTTTGTTTTTTTAGATGGCTGGTTAGTACTAGGGGGTGAAAGCATCAGCACAAATGTGTCATTAACAGCTTTTCAGTTTAAAAGATGTAAAAAACAGTAGTATTGAACTGAAATCAGTGTCAGTAGATACTCATGATGATACTGATACCTACCATAAAATATGAATAATTTACTTCAAGTGCTACTGAACAATCATACACTTTTGTTTATTTTGCAACAGTGCACTACAGAGACTCATGAACTACTTTGACTGTAGCTCTAACAATTGTAAGTGCTCATTTTCCCTCATTACAGGGATGTGCAGAGTAAATGACTGTTGATACACATATAGTGTACTGTAAACAGCTGCATAAGCCCAACCATGTGACAAAACTCAAAACCTAAAACTGATTATAATTTCAAAATTAGTTTTTGTCCCTTTGTGAGCAGGATACTGCATGCGCCAGTTGCCTGACAGTGCAGGGGAAGAGAGAATATGTCATGTTTATCATGATTAATTTGCTCTCATGCTGAGATACTTATCAACAGTCAAAATCACAATTAAATCACAAAAACAAGAGAGAGAGTACAGTCTGTACAGACAAATCATCTGACAAGAGCTGCTTCATGCGTTCTCAACCTTTTTACTCACAATTTAGAAATATGCAGGATTTACTGTATACCCTAATTTAACAGCTTTAGAGTCACTGTGATGGTCAAATGTCTTGTTGCAGGGAAATTGGGGGCAGTTTCCACTCCCCTTACTGTCTGTTAGTGGAAAACCTGCTTTGCAAGGGCCGGGCCGCTTACCCAGAGTCCTCAGAATCAGGAGGTCTTACGAAGTTTTGGGTCGCATGATGCAACACAAGTTGCTTCATGGCACTACATTAAACTTGCCAGGTACCGGCTATAAGATCAAGCAGCGTTAGCGTTATTTTAGACAGTCATCATATTAGAGCTGGCGAAAAAGAAGCAGAGAACAATGTATTTTCAAATAGCTAGAACTGAAAAACACTGGCATGGACATGGCTTCACGGCTTGTGTTGGCCGGCTCCATTGAAAACAAATGCACATGGTCACATGGTTAGTTTATGTTGAGTATGGATATTTTCTGTATTTTCATTTTGACACTGTACTGCAGCACAGCACTACAAAGAATTGATCTATAACTGCTACTCAGCCATTTCACGGTTCACAGCGGTGACCTTCCAGTTAGACTGCTGCCATTGTTTTGTAAAATTAATGAAAAAAAAAGCCTCACGGCAGTGCGTGTGTTTGTTGTTTTAATATCTCAGTCAGCTTTGCAGATAATTGGAATGGCATTGCTTACACATTAGCAGGTCCTACGATTCTCCCGTAGTCACAGGGTATGGATTTCAATTATTGTATCATCACTGTCTGTTTGTTTTTAGTTATGAGTTGGAACAGCACACCAGACAAAAGTTTTAACTGCACAGTGGATTGTTTTCTCATTAAACAGACTTGTTCTCCGTTGTTTTATTGGACTGCAATCATGTTTTCGAATATGCATGTCCAGCTCTGTAGAAGCTTATCTTCATACTTTCCCACTGTCTGCCTTCTACTCCAGTGTTTGTCATACTTTTTATGTGGGGACCCACTTTTTAGTTATGGCCCAAATCACAACATAAATCATGTCAAGAGTAAATAATATACCATAATATATCAACTGAATTAAAAGCCTGTCTGTAACATTTAATATCATTTTGAATTGGGAAGTGAATTACAACTTTTTATGCATTCTATTTTTTACATAAACACATTCATCTTAATGAAAACGGGAAAGTTCTGCAAATTTGTCTGGGGACCCCAAAAAAAATCTCCTGTGACCCTTCTGTGAGTCCCAACCCAGTCTTTGGTAATCTCTCTTCTACTCTACTGTTTTGCATCTGCCACATACCTGTTTGGAAGGCAACAACTCTGAGAGACCTCTCTGTCTCTGTGCTACATACTGCTCACTGTGGGGTTTTACAGTGAGACTTTTTCTCTTTTCTTCTCTTTGTGTGGTTTATCTCCTGCTGATAGACAGTCAGAAGTGTGGGAGGGTTATCACCTTCAACTTATTAAATTTCCACTGCAGGAAATATTAGTGTGGGTTTAAGCTGTGGTGAGATTATAAACGACATGCTCCTGCTCTATATGACTGTGCACATCTAAATGTACCCATAAGCTGAAATACTGTATATAACATCACAAGTATTACGGCTGGCTGAAATTACCGTGAAAATAAGAGTATTGTTATTTATGTTCAAACATAGGGAGGAGAATGCTATGCAGGAAGTTAGTTCAGCAGAAAAGCAAATATCGCTGACAGACTCCACCTGTGACTTCCTGCCATTTATTTGCCTAGCCATTTCAGTACAAATAATGTATTCAAAAAATCTTGATTGCGATCAGAGTTGTTATATTCTGATGAACATGTTTCTGCACCTGTCCTGTACAATTATTCAGAGCCATGTCTGTAAATTAACAGCTCAGGTAAAAGTCACTGAGTCACTGTGGGGAAACAAATATATCCTCCTTTGTTGGGGTAAAAGCTAGGAAAACCTCAATGATATATAACTATCAACAGTATGCTTTTTCACATGTGTGCATATGCTTCATGTTTCCTCAGACACTGCTGGATGTATGGCTGACCTCGGAGCTCACTGATTGGCTCGCCGAGCTTCTGTGATGGCCAAAAGCCCGGAGGTTAAGATGGCCGTGTTCGGCAGAGCTGGGGTGGGCAAGTCAGGTAAATATTTATTTATATATGAAGAACTTCTTTCTCTCAAAACCCTTAGTTTTTCTCTCTGTCTTCATATGTTGTTTTACAGCTTAAAAAACTTTTCTTCAGTGTATCCACACTGAGCTGAAAAAACATTCCCTAATGGCGGATTTCAAATTGATTTCCAGCCAGCATTTCTTGGACAAACTGCTGGTTATCACCAGCTTTCAGGTTGTGTATGTTTTTATTTCTTTCTGCCTAATTGATCCCATCTTTGTGAACCTCATCATGACCCCTGTGTTTTTCCTCCATCAACCTGGCAGCATTAATATATTTGCCATATATTCATAACCAGTTTGTTTGTGTAGTCAGCATTTCAGTGGGTGGTTGTTTTTGGTCTGCTGAATACCTGCACTCCCACAGATAAATCTGGTGAGTCATTACCTATTTGGGTTTAGCATTCCTCTGTCAGCTGCAGCAGGAGCAGAGCAGCCTCAGCTGTCGCCTTGTCGGTTTTCTTCAGTAGCTAAAACAATAACACAGACCATATGTTTCCTGCCAGATTCAAATCAAGATGTATTGCTTCTGTGTCTCAGTCAGCTGTTTGAAAACATGCGTTGGGATGGCGTCCAGTTGGAGGATATTAAAATGCCGGAGGTGGTCAACTCAAGTTCTGCTCTACATAGTGTAATAAATGAGGAGTTTGTAATCTTCAAATGAAAAGAGCGGGGCTATAAAATATGGCATTAAAGCTTTCAGGGTCTGACAGAACTCCAACTACATGATTGGTAAACTGAGACCTTTAGATTTTTACCTTCAAATTAAATAGCGTACTCTGAGCCCAGCACATATCCCTCATCCCTCTTATTTAACATGTTACTCCATTTCTCTCAGCTCTTTATTTCTCTCTCTAAACAAACCCTAAATGAAAAGTGAAATGTGATATATTTTGGTGTGTTATTTCTGCAGTGGATTAAATGTTACAGGCTATCTTAAAATAAAACCGTTTCTTTCTCTACTGAGCAAAACAATCAATAACAGGTTTCACAGTCTAGAGTAGACTGTGCTGTTCTGATATTTCACTAAGGATCACAATTGTAAACTCCATCTGTAGTAGAAGTGTCACCTAATGCTGGGATCAGACTACACAATATTTTTGTCTTTCACGTTTGGTCACCATGTTCACATTATCAATCACAGTGACTTGGATTCTTGCCATGTTCTGTTTGCAGGACTAGCAACACTAAATGTATGACCCTGGCCAATCATCATTCACAACACTGCCAGTTCATAGGTCATTGGGGCAGCAGGGCAAGGAGTTGTCTATCATGGCTACTGAAATGTTGTGGACATGGATGTATTATAACAACTGGATAGAGCACCGCCCCTTTGGTGTATATGGTGTTTTGGAATATGCCGAAAAAGTTTCTAACTTCTGGGTTTTATCTGGGTTGTACAGCCAATAGAGCATTCACAGTAGCGTTACTCCCATAATGCCTATCAGCTATGTGAACCAGCCGTCCATGTTCTCCACTTGCTCAGCATGTTCATGAACAGCCAAATGCATGATGGGAGAAACGTGGTAACAGCTGCCATGAAGGAAGATCTGTCACTGTTTACTGTGACATTAGAGCATTTAATACAAAATGTTTAGATTAATGGCATTTTTATAATGATATATGTAGACTTTACTTATTTGTAATGTCTTTTAAAAATGTTAATCCGCATCATTTCACAGACATATACTGTATGCTAATAATCAAAGTTGCTGTAAAATACTGTTAGAGGAGTTTATACATTATTGTCCAAATAATGACAAAAGTACAATTTTGACAATTAAAAAAACAATTCCATTACATTTTACTCATAAATAAACTTTTTTAGTTGTTGTCTTGTGGCTATGCTTTTTCTTCTGCTTTGTCTTTAGGTTGAAAAAATTCTAGTAATTTGTAGCTGCTTTTGGAAATCTGCTTCACAAATAAAGCTCTCTATTATTATAATTATTATAATTACTATTATCATTATATTGATATAATGATGATCATAAAAAAATATTGCAGACTCTAACAATAACATAAGTTAAAAGTAGTTTTACTTTAACCTCAACATGTTTATCTTCAACTCTAATGAATTTGTTTATCACATATATTTGTTACTTCATTAACTGATGGTGAGGATAAGACAACCAGCCTCCCCAGGATTCAGTGGTGAAGTGACAGTGACGCAGGTCTATGTGGATCGCACGGTCACAGCACCACAGTCCACGCCGTCATCTGCCCCGTGTCACTGCAGCTGCTGACAGTGTACGATGTCCAGGACTGAAGAAAGTGATAAACTTCAGCTGAACTATGCACTGCTGACATTGTTAATAAGTTTGAAAATAAATGCTAATAGGTCAATGAATAAATAACTAATACCCACTTTGTCGTAATATTCTAAAGAGTGTAAAAGAAAAACATCCCAGGCTTCATTTATTCACATTTCCTATAACGTACGATTGTACAATTCCCTACCACCACATGGCTGCACTTTGAATGTGCTCGTACACAGCCATGCCTTCACTCAGAGAAATAAGATTTGCTTTCCCTTTAGGTTTTACAAAGATGAATCTCCTTCAGTAAAGCTGCAGCAACTTCAGTCAACTGAGCAACTCCCAAGTTTGGATTGCTTAGTAATGACGAAAGTGACAGAAGTGCAACCCCAAAAGTGACCTGTTTAAAAACACTCCTGGCTTCTTCCCCTTTATGTCTCATTTTTAGACACTGCATATGAATGGCCCATAATTCAGTTGCACGTGTCCTCTGGAGACACAAACACTTGATTTTCACGTGGACAGTTAATTCAGGCAGCTGTCCCCTGCTGCCCCTTTAATTGACAAAAACCGACACACAGCAGAAGAATATTCATTATTGTCACATCTGAGTGAAGCATTTAATCACTGTACCAAATGAGGATATAACCAATGTGACGCCGACACAGTTCATGCTCAGGGACCTTGAATGTCTGTACTAAATACCCATACATTAGTTTTTGGTACTGTCTAGATAAAAGTGGTACTAAATGCCAATGTGGCTCTGCTATACAAGCAGCTACTGTCAAAAATGACAATCTTACAATCCACACACATACATTTGAATTCTCCCACAAATCACACTTTTATCTATCATACATGATCTGAAATATCCTGGCAAAGGAAAAAAAATACTTGAAGTAACAGTGGAAAATGCAGCCACATGTTGATTAAACAAAATCTTCCTTACCAAAGAGCAGTTATGTGTATGTCAGTCAAGAACAAACTACACGATTACGTGTTCTCAAATCCTTATGATATACAAACTGTTGACAAACTTGAATATTTGGTTCAGTTTGGACAATCGGTGTTCTTAATCTACCAACTATTTCCCCTTTACTTTGGACAGCAGTGCATGTAATAGTGAGCATTTACATCCAGAAGCTGTTATATTCCCACAGCTCACTGGAAAATAAGAGGGCACCAGACGCACTGAATGTCTTGGCGTCTTCAAGGGTTAGTTGGCTTCTTTGTAATGGTTTGACTTGGACTCCCGCAGAGAGATCCAGCTACTAACAATGAGTGTATTAACTGTGGTTGTTCTGGCACGTACAGCCCTTCTGGCTTATTGACTCTGCTTAGGGAAACTAGGGTTCAAGAAATACAATAAATTTGTCCAATTACTATATCTCCCACTTGGACACTGTCAGACACACACTTTTGTAAAAGCACACACAGACACACACAGAACTGATGACCACAAACCTAAGTATTCAGTGGCAAATTTTTACTAGTCTTGCCAGTTGAGTAAACTGTACTCAAAAGGCAAGGAGAAATATGAAAAGAAGAAGGAAATATGTCTATAATAACATTTATGAAGGCTCATGCATAAAGAAAATATACTGTCATTAAAGCTGCAGAGGTGAGGCAAGCACAGAACAAACTAAACTAGAACATCTTATCTTGTAGACACAAACATACAGAGAATAATGTATTCTGACTCTGCAATTCCCCTCAACCCTGGGGAGCATTTTAGCATATTACAGCTAATTGCCTCGCATTTATGTCCCATATGTGCTTTACTCTTGCTGTTATAACCTTTACTTTTGGCAGCAAGCATTCTACCAGTATTCTTCTCAGGTATTGACTGAGGTTTAATTAGCGTAGGTGTGATTCGGACAAAGAAGAGAAAAGCATCAAGGACATGAATGGTGTATCAGAATTCTTTAGCCTTGGGTGGTGTTTGCATGTTATATTTTGGTGATCTAACAAAACAATCATTTCTTGTTAAAATGTTGTGAGCCAAAAAAAAAAATATAGTAATCAATCAGTCAAACAACATTAAAGCTGCACTAGTCTGAAAATCTGTCCGAGTCTTTAAGGTCACAATGTATTAAAAATTGATTGTTTTAACTATATTCAAGTATCAGCATCAAGCCTTTTTGTGAACTTCAGCATTATCTTGATGTGCAGACAGTAACAGAGACAAATGGATGGTTAAGTATCGTCCTACCCTTTGGCCAAATGTTCATCACTGAAAACACTTATTTCGTTTGAGATAAAATGATCTAAATGCATTGATGATATTCACATATATTGGATAAACAGCTGTATCCCCTCTGTTATTTTTGCTAATCCACTCATCTATGTGATAATAATATGGAATTCACGAGCTTCTAACATCTAAAAGGACATTATCAGGTAATTTCAATTAAAATAAGAGAAAAAACTGTATACATCTAACTTTATGCTGTCTTTATTAAAACAAATGTTGTCGAACTAAGAATCAGGGCTTTTGGATCGAATAATCTCCTCTGTCCTCCCACAGTCCAAAAACATGCAGATTTGGGGACTAGGTTAATTGGACACTCTAAATTGCCTGTGGGTATGAATGTGAGAGTGAATGGTTGTCTGTCTCTATGTGGCCCTGTGATGGACTGGCGACCTGTCCAGGGTGTACCCCGCCTCTCGCCCTATGTTAGCTGGAGATAGGCACCAGCGCCCCCCGCGACCCCTAGTGGATAAAGCGGTAGAAAATTAGTGAGTGAGTGAGTGAGTAATCTCCTCTGTTTCTGCAGTCTAACAATAGAAGTGTTCTAGCACTCAGGGGTGATGACATGTCCATTTCTGAAACTACAACATGGCAATGAGTCACGAGTGACATTGCTAAAATATAGATCATCATGTGCAAGTTGAAATATCCCTTCCTTGCAAATTTGATGCAACACTGCATTTAACATGTTTGCAATGACTTTGTATGTAATTTGTGATTTTTAAAGGCATTGCTAAATTCCCTCAGTTTGACTGCACTCTGCTTATCTTTCTCTATCCTACACACTCTGCACTTCCTCCTTCACTGAGCACACACATACTATACATAATATCTGAAGTTTGCCTTTGTCCTCAGAGGGAAACAAGGTGCTTCTACAATTCACTTGAAGCTCTCTAAAGGACCATCTACCCACTTGAGTGTCCAGACTCCCCTCAGTTTTTGTTCACCAACAATCCTTCACTCGGCACACTCACACTGGGATAACTAATATTAGGTTCCAGCATAAAAGGTATTTATTTTTTTCAGCCGTCTCTTTACAATTGAAAGTGCATTAGACACATAAAGGGAAATAAATGTGTCATGGCAAGGTGGGTTTCTGGAGTGGGAATGTCTTCTTTCTCCTGTTATTTTTAGGGCACACCTACAACTCTCCACATCCTCCACATATTGTCCATTCTCCACTTGTTTGCTGCTGCTGTACTCAACAGGCATGAGTCATTGCTGGATATTTTCTTCCTTGCTTTTAACAACCTTACTCTCTGGAGATAATCGTGGTCTTTTAAAATTTCATGATGGATCCATTAAGTATTTCCATTTTTTGCCTCTGAAGCTGCTTTATCAGCTGAAGTAGTTATGATTAAAGTTTAATACTCAGATTAAATAACACTGTTCTTCTGTTAATTATCTGCAAATGTAAAAATGTTCAACCCAATTTTGCATAAATATTTTCAATGTGGAAGTATGTGCCCGCCAAAGTGTGCAGGGGCTCCAACAGAGACACTGATTGCCTGTGTTTGAAAGTTTATAATGTTGTAAACATTTCTGGACTGGTGCTGTGATTATGTATTTGACACTTCCTGTTTCACTGGTGGAGCCTTTACCGCTGTCTCTGCCTGATTTGTGTTGCTATTTGATTTATGTCAGAACTACACTGGATGTGTGTGAACAGCTTGGTACGAACCACAACTGGTAAAAACACCTTTTCTTTCTCCCTCTGCAACTTTTATTGATAAATCAATACTGGTGAATACATTTTCGTATGAACACTCACTCATCTGCTACCGCTTTATCCTCCACATGAGGGTTGCAGTGCTGGTGCCAATCCCATCTGACATAGGGAGAAAAGCAGGGTACACCCTGGATCGGTTGCCAGTCCATCGCAGGGCCACATAGAGACAGACAACCATCCACTCTCACATTCACACCTATGGGCAATTTAGAGTGTCCAATTAGCCTAGTCCTGAAATCTGCATGTTTTTGGACTTTGGGAGGAAGCTGGAGAAAACCCATGCACACATGGTGAGAACATGCAAACTCCATGCAGAACAGCCCTTGTTCTGAGACCGGAAGAAGGAAAAAAAAGCATATAGAAATTAATTGTTACTAATAGTGTTAATTGTCATTTTTAGTCATTATTGTACTTATGTAATGATGTAATGATTGATGTGTGAAATAATTGTTTTATTGCAAGTCTCTCTGTTTGTTCTTAAGTTCTTAAGTTCTTGTTTATGTTTAAATATAAGCGCTAAAGTTAAAGGACCAACATTGGTTAAATGTTATTAAGAAATAGCAACGCTCTTTGTTGTCTTTGTCAAACAAATCAATCTATTGAAATGAACTTATAACAAGCCATGAGAGTGGATTTTAGCCTGGTTAATTCTCTGTGTGCGAGGCTGCACATACCGTTGGGGCTGTTGGGATCTTTGGCGCAAGGCCTCTAGTTCTCATTGCACTATGTTATATACCTCAGTATTTTTGTAACTTCATGTGCTGCATCTGCAGTGGATGAGGGAAAAATTGGCCAGGCTGATGTGTCTTAAAAAGCAGTTGTATGGATCAGAGATGATCACACGGCTCTGGGGTCTTGGAAACGAGTTTTTATGAGATAATTAACAAAGCAACACAGAGGAGGAGATACATATAAACTGAATTAAACACTGTTTGAGACACAGGGACTTCCCTAAGCTATCACTCATCTCTCTTACTGCTTTAATATAGCTTATTATAGGGGGTATATCAATCTCGATTATAAATCGAATATTGATTAAAAGGACGTCACGATCTTGGCCTTCAAAAGTAAAAAAAAAAATTAAAAATTAATAGTGGCTACTCAATCAATTAATCAATTAACTGAAGATTTTAATAGTCTGAGTCAGTGTGTGATAATATTTTGCCACTATGCAAAGAGGCAAAAGCAACATACAGTACAACTGATCCAGATTTAATACAATGTCAGCTACAATAATGAGTCTCTTGCTCCACAGCACTTACACTTGCAGCTATACAGACAGGTCAGCCTTACTGGTAACACACAGCTGCTTCTCTTTTCCTTAGCCGTTCCTTGTAGACTCTTTTTTTTAACTTTTAACTTTAACTGCAGTGAAAATCTCTCCAGGAGGTGTGGTTGGGCATCTCAGCCTCTATCTGCCCCACACATGGCTCTTTGTGAATAATGCTGTGGGGCTATTGTTAGACTAAATAAAAGGGATGAATGCAGCGTCTGAATCCTCACGCCCTTCCCACTCTAACCACACAACTACAAGCTGCTGCCCTTTTGCATCTTCCGAGATGTGAAATCAAAGCCTCTCTGGTGTCCCATATTTACTGAGCCACAGGGCCCTCAGGAGAACAGCTGCTCCACCCCTCTCTGCTATTGTGTGTGCACATGGAGTTTGTCCAAAGTGGAACAAATGCAGGGGAGATTGTCTGACATTTACTGTCTTTCAACTTGAAGTTGATATTTACTGTAATTTATTTGTTCAAGCGGTGAGACACCCAACTTTGTTCTGCAAAGGCAAGGTGTATCAAACTAAATCTGTGTATGAAACCTCCTACTGTATGAGGCAGACTGGGCAACACACATCTCAAGAGATTGAAGGGAGTCAACCAGCAAAAAAAAAACAAAATCAAAAAACAAAACTGTTTGTGTCTAAACTCTATTTTCACCAAGTTATCTTTCATAGTTGGACCTGCATTAAAGACAGAAATTATTTCATATAATGATTTAAAACTCAATACAAGTGTATACAAATAAGTAGAGACTGGTAATAACAATAAGGTGATTAGATCATTCCAGCACGTATTGGGACTGAACATTTAAAAATGTTTTAAATCAAAATTTGAAACAACACAAAAAGCAAATCACAAAGGCTGCAACTGAGTCAATCTCTCAAGTAGTTCGTAGTAATAGTATTAGTGGCATTTTTGCTATTGCTCCATTCTATAAAACTTCAGTATTGTTCTGAAGCTTTTTTCTTTCCCTATTTGGGCATGTTTTTCCTATTGATCTAAATAAGGGTTTCACTTATTCACCGCTCCGACTGAAACAATAGTCATTTGTTCAACCATCTGTGTTTATACTGTGCTTTTCTTGTCCTGATGACCAATCAAAACAAGTCAACACTCCACTCTATCAATCATCACTCCACACTACGGTTTTGCTATTCAGCCATTTACACATATTCATACTGTATGTATCTTTCACACTCATAAACACTCTGCTGGTGCAAGTGGAGTTTTTTCCTGCTCGGTTTGTGGCTGTTTGTCTTAACAAGACGTCAAGCTTTGTATAACAGACTATGGGCATTTGCCTCGACGTCCATGGGGTATTTAAATCAATTGCAAGTAGGTGACATTGTGGATGGAGCTAGACCAGCTGCACCCACCACAGCTGATTGGGTTGTACTGCGGCATTTTATTCTGATACCCTAAGGGAAGGATACTGATAAATGGAGTGACTGTGTCACATTTTGCATTTCCAAATGGAAATGCAAAAAAATATGTAGCATGCTGTACCAAACGGAAACTCAGTGATAACACAGCCTTAGAGGACTAGAGGAGCAAGGGATAGAAGTGCTCTACCTACTGACTGAGTCAAAGTCGCTCTAGCCCAAATGAACATCCTTTTTCTGACTAAAGTTCCTGCTGCAGTCAAGGGGGAAAATGGTTGCTAAGAAAGGGAAAATCCACTGGTCACTATTATTAAAGATTAAAGGTCTGCCTTAGCAACATTAGCAGCTCAACTAATAACACTCATATTTGTGGTAAATCCACTTTACATAAGAGAGAAGAATTAATTGTTCAGGATAGTAAAACACTGTAAGGCCTGATGTTTGATTGTGGTTTGATATATTGTGATATATTGTGAGAAATTTACAGAGCTGCCACTTTTGTGATGCAGTGACTGTTTCCTACAAAACAAATTTAAATAGTAGGCTGCCTGTGCTCACTGATACAGTAATACTAATATTCACTTCTCTGCAGGTCTCCTTCTCCTGTGCAGCATCATCAGTTTCATGACTCTGTGAATCTTCAGAAAGAAATCTGTTTTGATTGACATTTTTTAAGTGGTAATTTATTTGGTTGATTCTGGATAAGATACTATACCAGATGAAGCTAACGAAGCAAAGTAATGTGGAGAGCAATGTCAAACTAAAGTAGAGAACCAAGCAGATAGTTTACAATGTTTACATTGGCAGTGGAAACATTACTTTAATCAAATAATTAAGTAATCAGACACAGGAGACGATGTCTCTCATTTCTAGAGGACAATATTGATTCAGTCAGATTTGAGATGTGTATCAGCTGTAGCTAGGTAACTAATCTAATGACTAATGATTTACCTTTTCATGTTTACAGCTATCTTCCCCTAGAGAATGTGCTTTAGCTTTTAAATTTTCAATTCAAAAGGGGTTGTGAGGATTGACTACTTCCATAATGTACTTTGTCATTAAGGGGTATTGGTGGCTGAGTGGGAGAAGAAGCTGTTGCTTGACTGGATGGTTGAGGATTTGATTCCTGGCTCTGCCACACATGCTGATGTGCTCCCTCCAAGTAAAACATTTGTCTCTAATTGGTCCAGACAGTGATGCCATTTTCAATGACATGTTATTGTTACTTTGCTTACTTTAGCTGTCCTACATCCCCTTCTTATAGGTTAATGTTTAAAGCCTAGAATAAATATGGATGGAGCCTGATTGCGAGCTATAATCTGATCTGGTAAGGGCCAGAGACGATGAGATGTCTCACTCGATCTCATTTATATTTGGCTGAGGACCCAGATTGAATGTTTCCCCTGGGACTGTCAAGAACACTCCCAATAGTGTTGTTTCACAGGGATGAATGCATACATTTTTTAATCAGAAAAGTCATTTGAGAGACTTGGAGTTGTTTGTCTGGGTTCAGACATGCCCCAGGGAGAGACTAGTAGTGAAAGGAACTCTGGGAAAGCAAAGAGACTGAGGAAATTAGCCTGACTTCTTGTTCAGGAAGTGGTTTTGGGCGCTTTTGTAACTTATTTGTTTGCCTGCTTCTATCATCAGTGCTGCCACATCACAGTGTGAATAAAATCCCAAACTATAACAATACGGATGCATTTTCATTTTGTACAAACTAGAATTTAGTAGCAAATGATGTGGGATAAAAAATATTTTTTCTTTTTATATTTTAGAAGAAATGACAAGGAAAAAAAAAATAAAATATTTTTGCTTCTACCACAGGACTTTTAGACTCTTTATCTGCCACATTTATAAAAAGGTGAATAAATATGTGTGAACTCTGGAAGCAACAAAAAGGTCTTGGCTTTCACCTTTCACAAGGTTACACAAAGCTAACAATTTCTTACTGAAAAATATAGCTTTTACTTCACATTATGCTGAGTCTTTAGTTCTTAAATTCAAATAGTTTAGTCCTTTTAAATCTTTGACAAAATTAGCTGTAGGATCAAAATGTCTTAATTTTATATTTTCATTGTTGAAATGCTGAGTGGACTTACAGGAAATTATAAATCAATGATCACTGCATTGAGCAGTGCCAAATAAAGCCTGACCTCTAAAACTGGAACCAGTGCTGAGGATATTAATTAGAGATGAAGGCTGCAGCAAAAAGCTATTTCATTGTCAGTAATAGGACTCAGATCCTTAAACCACTGGAAATCACTGGAATAAAACTGTTACTTGTGCTTTGCAGTGTTTGGGAGAAGAATCATGACATTGAGTTGATGGCGGAGGGCTCCTCTAAACATCGTATTTCTTATGCCTCACTCTGTTACAAGCATTCAGGGCCACATCATTTTTTAAATTGTAGCTTTGTGTCTGCCAACAGAACAGCAGGACAGCAATCGTCTGCATTTCCTCTGACAGAATTGCAATAAAACCTCAGAAACTGCTCCTCTGGTTAATGATTCACCGCTCTACTATCACGTAAAACATGAGGAAAACAATGTTTGTTGCCAGCTGAGAAGCAAATTTACACCAGATATGGTGATTATCAACTCCATGTACCATGAGCATCATGTACAACTTAGTGGATTTTTCTGTCTCCTTGCAGAGTATTGTTTGCACAGCAATAGTGCAGTTCGGATTAATTTTAAATTGGTCAACAAGGTACTTTAAAATGCTATTTTTAAGCAGTATTTAGATTCTGCCACCCTTTCAGTAAGCCTCCCTCTTTTTCAGCAGTACTGGCCTGTATGACATGACCTGACATGACATGAACACAATAAGCACAGAGCTTAACTGCAACTGAACAAGACCAGGAGAGCCCAACCTGCCAGCCAGTAAAGAGATGTTATTGTGGACAAAGTGACCAAAGAGCTGCGGGTGTCTGTCTGATGACTGTGGGGAATGTTCAGTGAGTAACACTGTTGCACCCCTCTAATTGCTCTTACTTTGTTTGTAATTAGTTCTACATTCTGCTGCTAATGTGATTAGGCCTTTTCCGAAAAAAAGGCAGCTTTAGGCAAACTTCTGTGAATCTGAGAACTTGGTTGGCACTGCTCACTGTATCCACAAACAGCAGCTCTGTGAAGTCCAGACTGAGAGATTTGATAAAATCGGATCTGTTTTATAGCTCTGACTTTAGCTGCAGTATTTGTTGAGGAATATCACATTTCCTATAAAAATGTCCAGGTTGCGAGTAGAGAAACATGCCTTCCCCACTGTAGAAGAACTGAGCTGCTGCTGTGGAGAGGACCAAGCTCTGGAAAACTATTAATGAAGAACCTTCATCGCCACTTAGTAAACACTCAATCTAAGCCTTTATTTTTACTGGATAAAAACAAATAAAACTGGTGCTATGAGGGTGCAGTGGTGTGACAGGTACAAGGAAGCTGATTGTTCTTTTTTAAAAAAACATTTATCAGGTTTCTACTCACTGACCACTCAGTAAATCGCCTGCCTTTGTAACCTGGTCACCGTATTGCAACAGTGTACACTATTCCTTGTGCAAACCTTTAGTGAATCTGGGCCACAATGTCCATAATGACGCATGTGAACAAAGGCTCCTTTCTACTATGTGTACATTTCTTTCCAGTGGCAGTGAAAAGCAGGAGATACAGTTACCTCTAATGAGGAAAGGACTTCACACCCCATTGGTTGTTCTGTTCACCTGGAATTTAGACCACTGTAAAAGAAATGGCATGGAAGATTTCAGTGGGAAAATGAAGCACAGAAGTAGCGTAGTAAATGTGACCAGAGAAGAAATGAATGTGTCAGTCCATCTTGTCTCAAAAAGCAAGAAAAATAATCTGCTCTGCTTTCAGTGCATTCAGAGAATGGTCCAAAGTCATGCAATCTAGGAATTACATTAATATACAACTACTTAGCAGCAGCCAAGAATCCAGGGTGAGGCATTTGTACAGCTACTCCATAGGTGCTGTTAATAAAGTGAATCGTCAAACACTAACCTGAGCTCCAATGCTGGACTTAAGTGCTTTAGAAGCATAATGACATGTCTGGCTGATGTAACTGTTATTCTTCCCACTACATGTCTTGCCTAATTATAAAAAGAAAAAGGGCTTGGCTAAAATGGATGGTTTGTTTCCCTAGTTCAATAGCACAGTTCTTTCCTTTCCAATTGTCTCCTTTCCTCGAGCAGCAGCTCAAAAAGATGCAGGGACAGAGACCTAACCTAGACTCAAGTGGACCACTCAGGGTCATTCAGGAATGACAGCTCCTGTTCACTTGCTCTTGGTGTTAAAATTATTTAAATTAATTTTTTGTCCTGATAAAACAGCTGCAAAACTGATTCACACACCTTTAACAGTGACTTGCTGTAGGTTAAAGGGTGTAAAAATGATGGTGATTTAAATTACACTACAATGCTTAGCTTTATGTGCCTGAATATTATTTGGTTTCAAAATTATATAATAGAGTCCAATAATCTACATTTCAAATTGGTCACACTCTAGGCCAAGGACAAATTGCTTTGTAGCTGTGTGCAATACACATTCAGTGACCTCCTTCAGTCTAAAGGAAGATGACCAGCATCTCCATGCAGCAGACTACTTGTTGATGATGAGCCATCAATGGTGTGAGGCACTGACCTGCTGGATATGTTTATTTATACTGGTGATGAAGGCTAATGTTGTAAAGGGCAGACTTAATAGCCAATATAAAAGAAGCAGCTTAGAGAGCCCATGTCTCATCCTGAAGGCTGTTTGAACTCAGCCTTAATGATGCACTGTTACTGTAGTTATTAGCATTTAGATGAAAGTCTCTCCAAGTGTTTTGGATCTCACAGCCTCTTGAGGGCTCATCCACAATTGATTAGCTTCTGAAGTAGGACTGTTGTGGATTTGCATATTAGGACAACAAACTCATATGGTGAGCAATATTATTAACTCTGTCAGAACTCTGTCAATGTTCAAGACACAATATGCAAAACATTATGCAATAAAATAATATGTAAAAAAAAAAAAGTCCCGGTGATAATCTATTTGCTGCATGTATTGTGAAAACATTGAGGACGAACCTACTGATTGAACATGTATTTATGTTTCCTCTCTGCAGCTTTGGTGGTCAGATTTCTCACCAGACGCTTCATCTGGGAGTATGACCCAACACTTGGTAAGAGACTTTTCCATATCAGTTGTTGTGATAACTGACCACTGCAACAGTCAGTGCTGCTAACTACTGTACATATGACTGGTGCAAAATACCATATTCCACTACTACAGCTTCCACTACTGCTACATGTAGTAATGTATTTATCAATTGACATTTTCTTGTAGTTCAGCATCATTAACTCTACATTAACACATAATTAAAAACATGCAGAATTAAACTGCATTTGACTGCAGTTAAATCAAACTGAGGGAAACAAGACTGAAGGAATTCCAAGGAAATACATTGGACAATAAATGAGACTGAGATTCTGATAGATGACAGTCTGTAGGAAAAACAAAGTTAAAGCTATCATTAACCCTCGGGGGTCCCTCAAAAAGTGATCCAGGTCCCTCATGCACAAGACTGCCATAAGAATATTAGGTATCAACGAATTTTTACAGTTTTTTTCATGATTGCATCATTAACTTCATGACTTACAATGCATTTAAAATATTATTGAATTTTCAGAATTTTAACTCCTGGAATTCCAGATTTCATGAGTAAACTGCCATTTTTTAAAGCAAAAAACCACACAAAAGTTAATTTTCGATTCTATGTTCTTTTTTCAAGGATTGTCTGAGCCTGTGAGTGGCAAACATTGGCAGCAATTGATTTTGATCCATTTTTAAATTGAGTCAGGTTGACACACAAAAAAGCTCTATGACTGTCACAGAAATATTATATATTAATGTATTTTTGTATTTTTTGTTAATGATACTATTAACTTCAGTCCTCACCATACATACCGAATATTCATTCCTTTTCGTAATGTAACCATATTTGCAAATGCTGACAGCAGGGTTGCTTTGGCGCCAGTGTACCTGCGTCTGAGGCTGTGTATGCTCATCTTGACAGTCAGGATGAAATGTCGAGGGACCCAGAAGGGTCAATTAAAGAAAATCCAGTGTGGGAGGAGTCTGGGAAAGGTTGCAATAGCTACATTGCAACTAATGCACCAAAACATCCCACCCTCTCCTGTCTGCTCTCAGGTCAAAGCCTCACCCTCACAACACACAGAAGATAGCTTTGTTGAGAGTGAATAGATCATGTTTGAAACCCCTGTAAGAAATCACCAAACATATGGTTAGTGACTATGCCAAAGCTAAGGTATTTATTACAGTTTGATGAGGGCAACCTTTCAGTATTTTATCAATGGATGCATGGATTAGATAGTATTGGTTAATAAAGGAAATTTCAAAGATTAGTTTTTGTTTCTGTACAAATTATAGATTGGACCTTCTTATACACTGATGCCAACCAAGCCAGTTCCCCATAATATAGGGCAAAAAGGCTCTCTGTGAGCAGCTTTTCATTTCCTGGCTGTAGACCAGAGTTTGGAGTCCGCGGACTGCTGCTCTACACATATATATATATATATATATATATATATATATATATCAAGTGCAAAAAAAAAAAAAAAATCACAGCAGAGCGCAATTACTGGGAAAATCAAATCAGACCACACTCGGTGACATAGATGCTATTTTTACATCAGTCACCTCTTCATGGGAAAAACATGATGATCACAATATTGTAACCATTAGGCTCATGTGTCACAACTAATGACTATGACGATCACTGATATTTTTAGGTGTTGTTGGGGGAAAACAGGACTTTCATTGCACTGCTCTAACAACGAGACTTTCATTGCACTGCTCTAACAATGAATGCCCCTAAACCTGGTCCTAGAGGCAGCTATTGAAAGTTTGAATAGCAGTGCCTGTCATGGTGGACTTGCTAATGTTGTAACATCTATAAAGATGTGTACACTGTCACAAAAAAACCCACCAGCAACACGGAGAACTGTCTTATCCAAGAGCTCTCTTTGGATGGTGTCAGTGTTTGAGCTCAACCTCATTCTTCTTAAACAGTGATTTATCATTTACCTCTAAAAGGTCAAGTGTGTAACATTTACGAGGGTTTATTGGCAGAATTTGATAAACTACTCATAAGTATGTTTATGTTAGTCTCTAATTACTTTTCAAATAAAAAAAATGTTTTTCATGCCCAAAGAACAAATTTAGACCTTGCTTTACAAAGGTGTCATTTTATACACTGCCATGAACGCTTACTACACAAACAAGGAATGCCTCTTTCTGTATTAACTTGATGTTAAGAATGTATGAAGTATGTAGAAAGTATGAAAAATGGCAGAGAGACTGGGAGAGAGTCAAAGATTGGAGAGGAAACTGTAGAAGAGTGTTTACATCATTTTTGGTATGTGCAAGTAGGGAAAAAAAAAGAACTACAGTGGCCTATTCAGTTCAAATCACCAGTTCTTACACACTAAACTTTTAAGATGAACATGGACCATAAAATAATGAAAAAAAAAAAAAAAAAAAAAAGTTTAGCTTAGGCAAAGGTATCAAATTGAGGACCATAGAATTGTCCTTCAACCAAAGTCAAACACAACATTGTTATTTTAAAACATAATTCTGCAGGTTCAGAGTTCAGACTGAAGATGGAAAGTAAAGATAATGCTAACATTTTAAATTCAACAATTTAACCCCTAACCCTAACCCTGATGTATGGATACTTATGTACCTGGTATACAAAAAGAGCTTCTCAGAGCTGCTCCTCAGGCCTCCAGCCAAACAACTATAAATCGCCATGCTACTTCCGGCAACCAACATTACGGTAAAAGGTAAAGCCATTGTGATTTTCACTCATTTGAAATTTTATCACTACAGAATATTATTGTAGTGAACAAATACCATGAATTTATTGCATTCATATCAGTTTGGCATTATAATATTAACTGTACTTTAACTGTAATTATTACATTACTTGTGTACAGTAACACATTTTTAAATTGAAATATATGATGACAGAATGAACTGGCATAAAGGAACTGTAAAACTGGACCAGTTTCAGGGAGCATGCATTAACGACTGGCTCATGTTTTTGACACTTAAGAGTCTGGCGTGATGCTTGCTCTTTCTGTTGTGTGCCAAACAGCCTTCAGGCACTGAAGGGTTTTGAATTATGAGGGCTAAATTGCTTGCTGCCAGGAAAATGACTGCATTTGTTACTCTCCAAGACATTTAAAAAGAATAGCAGGGCTAGGTTAAATCATATTATCCCTGCCCACTGTCAGTGATTTTAGCAACAAATACACAGAGGAGTGGACATAGACAGATTAGGTGCTGTTTGCAGCTGACAGAGTGATGGCTCCTGAAATAGACTGTCCCATGGGTCGCAGGCACAGAGCTTCTCAGAGCTGCTCCTCAGGCCTCCAGCCAAACAACTATAAATCGCCATGCTACTTCCGCCTCTGGCTCTCTGTGACATTTCATTTTCGTCAAAGGATGCAGTTCATCCTGGAGGAAAGTGCACACCTGGGACACAGCAGGCCAGACATGCAGGGACTAGAGCAACAACAAAGATTTAGACATACTATTTTAGGCTCTCATTTCACTGAGAATCTCAGAAACAACTCTTCACCAATCTGTGTTGTGTGAACAGGTTCAAACATTTTTTTTATCAACAGTCGGGCAATTTAATGAAGTAAAAAACTTTCAAGAAATGACATATAATCATTTCAGGAATTATTAATACTGTAAATCCTGAATAATTTAGTATCAGCATGGTGCCAGGTGCTGAACTCTGCTATGCCATTTTGGTAAGAAATAAGCAGTTCCATAGTAATTCAAGTGTCATTTAGCCACATGAGAGACTACACAAAGATGTAAATGGACCACACTTCAGACATCAAGTTGACATTATATAATGAAGTTAGATGGATCAGTAAAGTTATGATAAGTTCTTTCAGTAAATAGCCATATCCTTAAGCTCTGAAGTTCAGCAATGACAAAAAACGCTGTTGTTCAAATGAATCTTAATGTGCTCTTTGTTAAAAGCACCAAATCATAAGCTTCATTTCTCACTGGCATACACTGAAGACCCAACCCCAAGGTATATTCAGCAATGCTGTGTTAATGAAAAACAAAAATGCTTCCATGTGTGTGATATTTCTTCAAATAGTGATTTATTCTTCTAATTTGCTCGCAAATGACTGCAGTATTCCGATGCTCTTCCTTCACAAATTAACCATGCATCAGCAAATAGCAGAGCAGGAAAAAAAAGCATAACTCACAAGCTGAAAGCGATTGTGTCACTGGGGTCAAAAACTCACAAAGCTTTGATGAAGTGTTGGCTTAAACCCTCAGGTCGAGGTGACGGCAAAATTGCATGGAATCTCTTGACAAGGAGGCTTTGGAGTTCATCAGTGCTCTCTGTGAGGTGTTTACACAGATGGGATTTTTTTTTAAACAAGGGAGCAATTCAGGCAGATAACTCCTGTGCTGTCCAAAGTGGAAAGAAAGGTCACAGTCACAGTTCACACCTGTGTTCCTGCGCCAGAATTAAGAAGCTCTTATCCTGTTTTTTTTTGTTTGTTTTTTGAGCCAGCTCACGGTGAAGCTGCGGTCACTTCAGGTAAATGCAGTGCAATGAGTTTCATCCTTGGTCAACCACAACCAGTGACAGGAATTCTGATCAAACAAAGATGCAAGCATATGACTAAATCATGTCTCTAGCACTAGGTGTCCCTATCACACATCTCTGATATCAAATGATGACTCATAGTGGACTGAATGTCAAAAAACAGGATTAAACCTTTGTTGTCTTTGTACCTTCCAGAATCCACATATCGGCATCAAGCCAACATTGATGATGAGGTAGTTACCATGGAGATTCTGGACACAGCAGGGCAGGTGAGAGAAACTATACCACCATCAAATCAAACAATTGTTTTGATCCATTATAACATAGTACTTAGCTAACAGTTTCTAAAATGTGATAATTTTTTTGTGATAAGTTATTTTTTTCATTTCTTATCCACACAAAAAACACCTGAACTCAAAGGGGACAGTTGACATGGGGAAAGCAGACATGCTGCATAAACCACAATAAAATTGTTGAGTTGTATGATGATTTGGTTCAACTTGTTTTTAATGCAGCCCACCTTCAGAAAGTCAGATGGATACCCAGGTAACAGCTTTCTCTTGTTGCGTTCAATGCAGCTATTTGACATTTACTTTGGAAATACACATGGGGACAAGCTGTGGGAGTGGATGAGATCGAATCGCACTTAAAAATTATTATTTCCTCAAGCTGCAGATTAAATAACAGTGGTGTGTGCTGTATGTGTTCTGCTGGCAAAAGATTTCTCCTGCAATGTTTAAACCAAATTACTTCACTCCAATTACAATGTTGCCTATTTTCAGCAGTCACTAGGCAAAGGTCTAAATGTTTCTAGACTTTCAGACTATCAAAGCAGCATGATTTGTGGAGCTGGAGTCTTCTAAGCTTATAAAATCCAGGTTCAATAGCTGGTCAGCTACACAAACGTCAAGCTCTCCTGGAGGAATGCTGCATTTCTAAGCTTCCTTGATTAACAACTAAGAGATCAGAATCTGTCTGCCCCTCTTCAGTTAGATTTACATGCAGTTTGGTCCCACTTAAAAGAGGGGGAAAACAATTTTACGCTTTTACATGATTGTCTAAGGAGCAGGACTATATTTATTTTGTCAAACATAACATGCTTCCGCAATGTTTTCCTCTATTTCACCAGGCCAATTGTAGCATAAAGAAACTACAAAGATTTCACATCCAAAACAACACACAGAATGACATAAACTCATTATCCACTGTGGCTGCTTATTATGATGCAACACATCATAACACTCTGAGGAAAAGTACATGTGTCATTACAGGTGTCTTTGCTACTGCTGCAACCTCCCTTATGACAATCACTAAATAGGAACCACAGGAATGATGAACGTTGTATGTTGCCCCTTTAATTCAGGTGTTAAGTGAGCAAAGGGCAAAGCACAGGGACTGAATATATTTGCTTCAAACTGCCACTTCTGCAATTAATTGAGAAAGAAATATTCATTTTAGCTTCTTTAATGCTGTGAGATATCTGTTTAAAAATGTTTAAGGCCAAATTTAAAGAGTAAATTTGAAACCATGCACATATTATACTGAGTATATGCACAGAAGCACTAACAACACAACACAAAGTCTGAGTGTAGAAACTCATGTATTAACAGCTTATACCTGGATGAATTTGCACAAAAACCTCAGTCTAGCTAAGATTTGTACTTGCACATAACAAATAAAATAATATTCTCTTCATTACTGTAACAATTTAGTTTCAGAGAGAAACAGGTGAAGCCACACTAAACAGCATGAAAAAAAAGCTGCAACGCAAATGCCAAATTTTCCTGCAATGCTCTTCTATCCCTTTGAACATCTTTGTTTTAATATGTTTCTTTGATTTCAGGAGGACATACAACTGAAGGAAGGTCACATGCGTTGGGGCGACGGATTTATCATTGTGTATGACATCACAGACCGAGGAAGCTTCGAGGACGTGGCGCCGCTCCGGAATCTGCTGGAGGAGGTGAAAAAACCAAAGAATGTCCCACTGGTCCTAGTGGGCAACAAGTCAGACCTGGACCATGTCAGGCAAGTTGGCACGGAGGAAGGCGAGAGGCTGGCAGCTGAGATGGCGTGTGCATTCTATGAATGTTCGGCATGCGCTGATGAGGGCGGCGCCGTGGCCGAGGCTTTCCACGAGCTGTGCCGTGAGGTGAGGCGCCGCAAGGCCGTGCAGGGAAAGGCCAGGCGCCGCAGCTCCACCACTCACGTCAAACAGGCCATCAATAAGATGTTGACAAAAATCAGCAGCTAGGGAAGAGCCACACTATCGTCTGATGACACAAAAACGATTTGTATGTAAATGTTTCAATTATTGAATCAAAAATGGACAAAATGTGACTGACTTGATGTTGAATGTGTTCTTTACTTATTTTTATTATCACTCTCGATCGAAAGACGACAAGTGCGACGTCTTGTATTCTTCCAAAGGTAACTATTGTTGTCAATGGGAGTCTGTACCAATAGTTCTTTGTCCAAACAGTTGAACCAATTTGGACCAAAGTAATTCTGGATACCAGTGAAAAATAAGATGTTTCATGACATCATTAAAAATGGAACTTCTCAACTATTTCCCTGCCAACTATTTATAATAATAAATATACCGTAGAGGGCAGCCTGAAATGTGTGCATGCAAACTGTCTCTTTTAGCATGCAATGTATTCAACCATCTCTTATGAGGAAAAATAGTTCTTTCTTCTCTGTATCCTGTGCCAATGTGTTTATCTGTTCTGTCAGCAGATGAAAATGAGATCAGAGAAGTGCTGTTAGATAAAAGTAGATCCACTTTCCTTCACCCGTGTTGGTCCAAGAAAATCACCAGAGGTGTTGATGGCCGTCCTCCATACCAGCCTTGTAACAAAGTCTTCTGTGGCTGCCTGTGTGTGTGTGTGTGTGCCTCCACTATGTGTGAACTCAACATCTCTTTCCTCAAGAAAGTCAAAGCACAGGTTCAAGGCTCAGGAGAGAACATTTGTACAGTTTACTCTGAGCATAAGAATAGAAAAAGAAGCCGTCGCCAGTTACCTTAACGCGTCACATTCCAGAGACACTTCTCGTGGCTGTCATGTTAATACTGTAAACTACAGTATGTATGATATTGTATGTTGCCTTAAGCACTGCTGTGTCTTAGTTGTGTACAAATTCCAAAGAAATGTACAGCAGGTGATGCTGTATTTATTCAAATGTAATATCTATTTGTTTCTCAAGTCATCTGACCTGTCTCTACACAAAACCAGTGGTTAATTTACAATTAAAACATGTATCCCAAATGTCTCTTAATGACTCTATATGTTGTGGTTGACATCAATGTAAATGTTTATGGACTAATAGGGACACCTTCACCAACAGAGAGCTGGACAAATACTAGATTACAATCAGTCTAAAATGATAATTATCATGATAAATATAAACATAAACATCAAATCTGAGATAAAACATCCAAGGCAATAATTATGTCTATAAGAACGGTCAATATATTCAACCTTTTTTCATGTTGCCACTGACAACATATTGCAATATATTGTTATTGATTTGTTGTCCAGCCTCATCGACACAAGTCTCTTTAATAAAGTTACTAGGGCTGATTTGGTTATTTTAATTAATTATCTAATTTAAGATTTTCTGATATGTACAGGGTTCCTACACTTTGGTTGACATTAAATTCAAGGACTTTCCAGGACCACTCCCCACAAGGACTGAATTTCCTGACTCAGCTTAAGATGGGAGGACAACTTGTAAGAGCCACTTAACCCATGGCGTCCACTTTTATTGATTTGCAGCACGCTCTGTATCTGGACAAGTGATTGTCCTTGAGATCTTGGTCAAGCCAGTCTTTGTCATTTTCTTTGGTGAGACAGAGATGTTGGAATTTCCATTTCCTAGGCATTATGTCATTTACTCTCTCTTGCTTAACATTATTCACTCATTGAAAGTGTACAGTGTACAGTGGCCACCATTAACATTATAGCTCATTGTGATAAAACACACTAAAATCAAAAACAGTCAATGAGTGGAGAAAAAACATTATTTCACGAGTGACTTGATCACTGATTTGTTTATTTTTTTTATTGCCAATCAAACAATTAAAATTTTAGGAAAATTTTAAATACCTGACAACTAACATAGCATCTCACTTGTCTCATATCACAGGTATCAACTTATTATTGAATGCTATAAACCTTCAAGGCTGCAACATTTTATTACAATTTTTTTCACACCTCTTTCTACATATAGTTGCCAAGAAAAGCCAAGCTATGTGTTACCCAGCATAATGTATTAAACAAAATCCTACCACTAATGACACCCTGTTATTTTAAATAGGGCACTGACTAAGGAGGAGGACATCAAAACAAAGACCGGCTGACTTTAGTTTGGGTGAAGCACACAGAAGTGGCCCTGCTTTCTGGTAGTTACTTAAACGAGGCAAAAATCCCATAATATCAGCAGAGAGACGCCAAAGCGCTGCATCTCAATCTGACCTGTGAGACTACCCCAGATTTTCCCACCACTGACCAAATACAGAAAACCATTGTTGGTAAAAGATTAATCCATGATAAAAAGAGGGAAACAATGTTGCCATGTCGCATATAAGATGCAGAGGAGTGAACTAAGCAACTACATCACCGGGAACATAAACACACACAGTTGATAAATGCAAAAACAATCTCAGCAAGATCCAAAATCTACAAAGAAAGCCTAAAAGTATCGGTGAAAAAAATTAAAGGATGTATAATCAATGTAGAGTCCATAAAAAATATATTCTCCTCATTTTTGATAACTTTTTCTTTATCTGCCTGATGTTATTCATAATCCTTTGACCCTCTCCTATACAAAATATGTAATTGACTGAATATTTTACAGTGTATTGTCACTGTCCTTTGATATGTGCAAACATCTCAACAACCTGTGTGCAGCTTTATATAGCCTTAAAATGCACAAATACTATTTATAAGCCATACTGCCCACCTTTAGGAGCAAGATGTGCCAATGTTACTAATGTGATCGCAAAGTGGAGGGCTCTGTTTGAACAGTGTATGGTGTGAGCTTGAATGCAAAAACATGATTTGATTGGTTAGTACTCGCGCAGTTGCTTGGAACGTTGAGCATTTGTCAACTTTAAAGTGTATCTAAACCCCTGAACCATTTCTTTTCAGGTGTAGTGCAGTGTATATGAGTATCTAGTAATATTATTATAAGTATTTAAATTATACATGTGATAAAAACCACTGAATATCTACTGCCTCTCTCTGGTCAAACTCCAGCTACTGATTTCAAATTTCACCACAGGTTATTTTTGTCCATACTTGCTTCACTTGTACACTCTTCATCACTGTCTTGTCTAACTGCGTGACTCATTTTCCCAGACTTCTCCCCCATTTTAAACACCAGAGCTGTTTCTCTGTCACCTCACTCTCTCTCTCTCCACCACATGAAGCATGAAGCACCTCGAGAGACAGCAAATTTCCCTACCAGACCATGCCCCCTCACTGTTCCACTCTATCCCTCCCTACCTCCCTCACTCAGCTCTCAGGCCACATCTTGGCAGTTTTCAAAATCAGGCAATGGGTGGAGTTAGCAGTAGAAGAGGGTGTTTAGTTACACTTTAACTGTGCACAATGGGAACAAAGCGAAATACAGTTCAGCAGCACTGGGACATCTGACCAGGCTGAGCAACACAGACATTCAGGAGTTCAGCTGGGAAATTCACATGCAAACAGCTATAAGCAAGTTAGTTAAGCTTATATAAGTTATAATCTAAAACACCAGCCACTATATTAGACACACAGGACTAATGTGTTGTGATGTGGCTATTCAGGTATGCTAATTGCATACCAGAATTGTAAATAAATGGTGGTTATTTGAGTAAATGTTGCCTTTTTATCATGTGAGACCAAGACCAGACTGGTCAGTCTCTTCTGACCTCTAGCATCAACAAGGAATTTTCTCCCAGAGAACCGCTGCTCACTGGATGTTTTTCCCTCTGTCAAATCTCTGTATATTCTGTAAAAACTAAAAAGATTGTTGTGTGTGAAATCCCAGTACATAAGCTGTTTCTGACATATTCATACTAGCCAGGTTGGCACCAACAACCGTGTCATATTCAAGGTCACTTTAATTATCTTTCTTCCTCATTTTGATGCTCAGCTTGAACTTAGCAGGTTGTCTTGACCAGGGACATGTGGGGAAAAAGATGAGGCTGTCATCATGAAAAGTAAAAAAACTAATAATTAGTCAACTTGTCTGTACAATGAATTTGTTTTCTGTTTGATTCCAATAATTTTGATCATTTTAATAGTCAAAATCCCTGAATTTGCGCATTTCTTGTTCAAATACGGGGGAGAAATGCAAAGGTGCAGAAGCAGCAAGCTGGTACGAGCCTCACACACAAGATGTATGAGTGTAACATGTAATGTTACATCATAGTGGCGTAAGAGACAAGGCATTTGCTCTGCATCCTCCACGAACAGCAGCAAGAAGCTCCTGTTGTGCCCCCCACAGTGAGGCAAGATCCTGTCTGCCTCGTCTTGTGCCTTTTTTCTGTGGTTTTATGTCCAATCGGCAAGACTAAATATGTCACTCACATTCATTAAAGATAATAGCCAGACTGTGGAAAGTTCGGGTGTATAATAAACGTGTCTGCAACATTGTTTCTTAGCCATATGTATCTTACCAATGTGTGTAAAGAATTCTGATGAGATATGAAACAATGAGTAGTCAATGTGCATGCTGCCAAATGAATAGTGAATAAGCTACTTTTTTTGGGTTCATACATTTATAAATCTGACTCTGAATGAGTCAGTGCCTCACTAGCCATGAACGTCACAGTTGTACCTAATAAAAGAAACACTTCAAATTACCCATGTGTCAAAACCTACAGGGCCTTGGTCTTTTCCCCTCAAACTTCTATTTTTAAGAACTTTAAGGACACATGAGAACATTCATAAAAATGTTCTATCCACTTTGGAAATTTGTTTAAAATTTGCTTAACATTTCAAATGAAATCAGGCTACAGGCAGTCGGTAAACAGCAGTTTTAAACACGAGTGTTCAAAAAGGCATTGTGTTTTGTGTAAAGCAGCCCTGATACTTGAAAAGAATATGAACGTCAAAAATGATGTCATATATAATGTATTCACACCACAACGACTACAAAATGTATTTCATTCACCTTATGGTGCAGTGTTGTTTACTCTCTGCATACTTTACATAAAAAGGGCAGTACTCACGGTTCCTTCAACTCAAATCTGGTCTCCATCATCATTGTTCAGACTTACAGGTGACTAACAAGGAATAAAAAAAACAACAACATCTTTTTAACAACATATGTCCACTTGTATGTTGTTATAAAAAAGCGAACTTACCTGTTTGAAAAATGCATAACAGCAGAACTGTCTCCTCTCAGCACAGCAGGTGAGGGCTGTCAGCTAATTAGCTCCTAATACAACAGCTAGTAGCCTAAACGCCTGATTTCCCGAATTACATTGTAACTAATTCATACAAAAGTGTCAAGTTTTGACTCATGTAATACAAAGTATATGATACAATATCTCTAAAACAAACATTTGCTGTAATCAATTAGCTTCCCTCTTTGTGTCTCTGTGGTCCCACCCTCGTCGACACTGATTGGCTACAGCAACATGACAGACACCTTTCTGACCAATTAACACCAAAAAGGTAAGACTTTCAAGGGCTGCTATAAGGATAGGAAAGTTGCGTTCTTCATTACCTCTGAACTGGATTACATGGTTTGTTTGTTTGTTTGTTTGTTTGTACAATGTGTACAATGAAATGTAAAATATGTTGACATATATAAATGCTTTCCTCAGTTAACTACATCCACGATGCACTTGTAAATCAAGTGTTCTCTAATCGGTCGTTTCTTGTTTCTTGTGTTGACAGTACATTAAAGTAGATATTGAATTACCGCAAAAAAAATAACTGCAGCTTTTTTGGGGCAGTGAACGCACCCGGTGGGTGTTGATGGAACAAGCGCATACAGTAACAGTGCAACGCAGACGCAACGCGCCGCATTACGCTTACATTTAGTGGAATCACGGGATTTTGATCACCGGATTATACACATTATTGAGTCAATATTGGAAAAAAAGGACTTTCACTGAGTTTCAAAAGTTCATCCTGATGTAAGTAAAAAAGGAATAAGCTCACATCAAAGTATTTTTGAGATAATTTTCCCACAGCACCTATGTTCATAAAGTTGTTGGCATGTACCGTCAGGTAAAAGTTGAAAACCATCACACTTAGTTTGCTTAGTCATATGAAAAATATGCTGAATATGCTGAATGATTACTTGTCAAAAGTTTTTCTTTAACTAACCACTGTGTCCAAGGTCAATAACCTCCAGAATCAACAATGATCAGCTGTAGGATTTACACATGTCACTGTTGTGGCTTCTCAGTGTGTGTCAGCAGGGGCAGGAAGTCCTTAAAGGTCCAGTGTGTAACATTAGACATAGTTTATTGGCAGAAGTTGAATATTTTTTTTGTACACGTGAGTATATGTGTATAATTTATATGCACTTAAAGCAAGGGTCTTTACAGAGGCCGCAATATTGAACAGCCATGTTTCTGTGGCAGCCTGGTCATATGTTTCACGGTTTTAAGTGAAACATATGACAGAAACAAAGAACAACTTTTTTTTCGGTAAACTAAGGAGACACTGAATCTGCAATCTGCACTCTCATCATTAGACATCACTACTTCTCATACTGGGACCTGCTTGGTGCTGAAAAAAGTATTAAAGAGCTTTTTTTGAGGTTTATTTATTTCAAACAGCTCCTCACCAGCGCCAGTTTGCCTTGTAGTGTCCTAAGTTGCCGGGTGCAGCTTTAAAGATAGCAATGTGCAGCGTCTGCTTAAGATGGAGGAGGAAATATTCAGCACACACTCCTGAAAAGCAAAATTTCTCTTGAGTAAAAACCAAAATCTGCAGAGTGGAAAATAATTCCCATATCCTTGCAGAGGCTGATGTCCCCACACATCCTGTTTAGATATGCAGTCAAGGGGAAAATTAGCTCTGCAGTGATTTCGGCAAACTCCCATAAATAACCATGAGAGAGCACGATGACTGACAGACAGTGATTGAGGTAAAAAAAACAACAACAACAACAAACAACACAGCAGAAGATACTTTGGGTAAGCAGAGATAAAAAGATTTTGGATGTAAACTGTTCACATTTTGCTCTTTTCTCCTGATATGTTGCACAGAGAGGCGAGTTTTTCAGCAGAGAAAATTAAAGACCTGCAGAAAGGGCCAACGTTCCCTCTGTAAACAGGACGAGTCTGCAAAGCTCTTCTCTCCCCTTCAGCTCAATCTCGCACAAACAGTCCATACATCTTTCCCTGATTACAGAGGAGATACGCTGACCCGCTCTTTTAAGTTGAACTATGAAATGTTTATTTCCAAAGAGCTATAAAGCTCTTCCACCATAATGATTTAACTGACGACAGTGTAGGGAAAAAAACTACAAATGACAACAAATTTTACAAAAAAAAAAAAAGAAAAAAAAAGCCGCCTGTCACATATGAAACCAGGGGTTTGTCTGCACGCATCTGATGACAGAGAGCCTTAAGTAATGTAGAACTGGCAGGAGAACCTCAACAATCAGCTGTTTTTATTTCTCTACTGCAGTGCCATGTGGGCATGCCGCAACTAGCCTCCTATTGGATGACACCAGCTGTCAATCACACTCGTGTCGCGATTTATCACCTATTTTGCTCTAAAAAAGAGCATAATTCATGATTGATATCATCATCATCATTGATATTGTGTGCTACTGAAGAAAAGCTGAGACTAGTGGTGAATGAGGCCATTTACTCTTGAGGAAAAGGGTTTGAGACATAATAGCATTTGCCAAAAGACCTTTATCATCTAATTATAGGAAAAATAAAACTTTTGCCTCAAGCAAAACTCTTCTTTAAATAAATTTAATAAATTAACACACAAGTGTTTTTAGTTGAAACACGTTCCCTACCATAGAGAAACACGAGTTCCCCCTGAATGGAGCTGAACATTTCATCGTGTTCAAATTGCAATCACAGTTTGAAAAATGTAGTTGCAGCAAAACTAGCAAATCACTCTGTTTTTGATTGTTCAATGCCAGTTTTAAAAATGCAATACTTTTCTCACTGTGATATTGCATATTGTTGGTTGTTTTTGTAGTTTTGTAGTGATTTGGCCCGACACGAATCAAACTGATTTAATATGAAAATCTTTGAGTTCTCATCCATGAAACTGAGCAGTGGATATTATGATGGTTTCTCGTGGAAAAGCTCAGTCTTCTTTTAAGTCTATAATGGTAAATACTGAACTGAAGCTTGACTTATAAAGTTATATCGCATATGAAATTGCAAAAAAGCAACTGAGTCCAGATGATGATGATGGTGGTGGTGGTTGATGATTTGGAAGATGAAGGATCAAACAATTACCACTGCAGAAAACTTTGTGTACAGTGAGAACTGTAGAGTAAAAACAACATGTAAACAACATGTCTTGTTTGAAGTACAGTGGACGTGACCGACATGGTCCCTCTCTCTTGCTGTGTGTGTGTGTGCGTGATTTGGGCGACCCTGTGGTCACGTCCCTTCTTCCTCCAATCACGTCTTCCTGGGAAGCCCTTTGCCTTACTCCACTGAATAAATCCTGACCTCCACTTTAGTCTTGACCCAACATTCTGTTGAAACAGGAAACAAGTGGAGTGAGATTGTCAGCTGTGTCTCAGTAGTTGGAGCATGTTGTCCACTGGTCACTGGATTAGAGGTTCAAAAGTCCAAACCCTCATTCCTGTTGTTCTGTGAACGTGTGTGTGTGTGAGAGAGAGATGAATAAGTGTGTTACAGTATAAAACCCACTGATTCACAAATACTTTGGTTCTCAAACTGTGGAACATGTGAGCTTCCTCTGGTGGTTCTTGGAGGAAAATCAGAACTACTGTTCTACTGTATAGACCAGGGTATGTGATCGGAGTGGAGCTGAGGAATTTAGACCAGAGTGTGTAGAAATTGAAACAAATAAAACTTTTTTTTTTTTTTTTTAAATAAAAATAAATAATAATAATCTGAAGCACCTTATCTCTCGCTCCATCTTTATCTAGTTTCGCTATATCAGATGTGAGGAAGAGGAGGGAACTTTATCTTATTGGGGATGAATCTGCCTCCAGGGAAAAGTCAGTAGTTGACTTTGCACGGCCTATTTACACCACTGTACTTTAACAGTGGCGATAATGGTGTTATTTCAAGTGTTCAATATTTTCCAGGTGGTACTTGGTATGAAACGTTTGAGAACCACTGTTCTAGATAACGTCTCATGCAATTTTACTATTATGTCCTTGTTTTTTTTGGTCAGCTCTGTAAAAGTGCAGGTGCTTTGAAATGTGCCATACAAGTCTGAATTATTCTTATTATTCTTATTATTAGTTAAAGCTGCAGTGTGTTACTTTATAATATAACAATTGCATACTATATTTAAACCATTATTAGCTAATAACTATTAGCATTGTGTTGTTAAAGCAGGAGGGCTGCAAACTGGTTTAGAGTATAAATAAAAAGAATTAAAACTGAAATAAAAAGAAGTGAATTGTACTGATCATAAAACCTGCACATTGACCCTGCCCGCCCTGCTGCTGTCAGGTCTGATGGTATTAATTAAAGAGGACATTCACTAGAAAATCAAATTTCTGATGTTTTTTGGTGTGTCCCCGTGTCCTTTCCATATCTAAACATCACTAAAGTGTCACAATAAACACTTCAGCCACTTCTGAGAAAGAAGGCCTTCTCTGTTTACCTGCGCTCAGCAAGCGGTTTTGAAAAGTGGAGTTTAGTTACGTAGCTAGCACATTTGCCGTGCAACGAACCCTCCCCCAACAGCTACTCCTGGTCATGGGCGTGAACATTCAACCTGAAGAAGAAGAAGAAGCACCGCGGAGCAGTCAGTCAGCTGGTAGCTGGCCAATCACAAGCCAGTGGGAATGTGCTTGGTAGCTGGCCAATCACAAGAGACTCAGTGTTCTAGGGGGCGGGCATTAGCTCAGAAACAGAGTGTCTGTTCAGAGGCTGGCAGAGAGCAGCAATAAACTGGCTTCATCTGAAGAGACGATGAGGTTGTTGACCATAAATATTATTTAATTTATCTAAGTAGACATCATTAATCTTGATTTTTGGTTAAAAAATACGATTCTGTGTGACCTTTAAGAGAGTCAATGAAGGACGCAGTAAAAAAAAAAAAAAAAAAGTTACATTGTTCCTAATCCCAAAGACCAAACAAAGGCAGTATAATAACTCAATGACCAAAGTTACAGCTGCATTGGGCAGTCGTTCTCTCTCTGTGCAACCACAACCATGGAAACATGCGGCAAAGAAATACAGACTGCGAACCAAAGTCAAGGATGGCCATCTCTCTACTTTCTCCCCCCTGTCCTTCTGAGCTTGGTAAAGCATCACAGTTGCCTAGACAACCAAGGCCCTTCCTTGTTTTAAAGATACTCACTATGGTGACTGAGTCATTGTTGTAGAGTTGCAGATTTGAGAGAGAAAGATGGGGGTTTCTTACACACACACACACACACACACACACACACACACACACACACACTGTGTACTAATGCAGAGCACTTTGAGGCTCCTACACTCAGATCCACCCACACATACTGTGTGTGAGCATGTGCTCTGATTCACACCTTTTAGAGACTCGTGCACTGAGACGAATGATGCTCTTCCGGTGGATTTATGAAAGAAAGCACACATTTCTGCCAAGGCTGTTCAAAGTGTCAGTATAGATCAAGCTCTGCATTTTAACCAAACCACACAGTAACACAAAACTACTTCATACTCAGTTTCAACATCTGATATGTTGCTCGTGTTCTATTGGGAATAAAAAAAAAAAAGGGTTTCTGAGATTTGCAAATCATTGCATTCTGATTTTATTTATATTTTAAATATAAGTGTCCCAGCTTTTTGGAAATGGGGTTGTACAATAAACAAATAATGCAAGTGTTATAGGAACTTGTGAACATAAAAACAACAATGAAATGAATAAATAAATAAAAACCAAAATTAAAAATATATGCCATATGGTAAAAGTGAGTTTTGAAATCAGGTCTAGAGACAGTTTTCCTGCCTGAGAATGAAAATTAAAGTGAAAAGTAAAATGATCTTTTTTTTTTTTCAAAGACGCTGCACCCGTATTTGTTGTTGACGTAAAGGACCTCTAATACCCTGGTTAAAACAAATGTAGAAATGAATGTGAATAATCACCATAGAGAGTGGATTTTGTTTCTCGGAACATCATAAAAACAAGGGGTTAAAGATCATGTCCACAGTGAAAAGGTCGGCATAATGAAGGGTTATTTGTTTGGGGGTACAACGCCCCCTCCTGGTTGGTAACATCAGAGGTTTTGCTCAATTTAGTTGTTTTTCTTCCCTCGTGTCTATTTCTTCCCTCACACATGCACACTCTAAAAGGTTGCTGTTACTTCCTGGGGCTGTTGAATGAAATCATCAACCACCGCCATCCACATCATCATTTGGACTTTGTTCACTTGCAGCAGTTGCTGTTCAGGTCAGATGCTTTCAATTTGAGCATCTCCCACTGAGTCAAAGCTCCAACGACTCTATAAAGACTTCATCATCACATTTAATTCATACAATCTGTAATAAACACAAGGTAGTTGTTTTCTTTTACCAACTTATCACTTCTGATGATTTAACCTGTCGTGTGCAAATCTGAACTCCACCTCAGAAAATGAAGAATTAGGGCATAAACTCCAGGACCTTTGATTTATACAAAAAGGATTACCATCACAGAGCTGGTATGGGGGCTGCAGGCAGGAGAGGCAGGAGAAGCAGGAGAGGCAGGAGAGACAGGTAAGGACCTGCGGCAGATGAGAGATTCGACATTCCATCTCCATGGAGCCAAAAATCACAGAGGCAGCAGATTAGCATCAGGGCGGCCTGCAGTCTGGAATTCAATAACATGTGCCTGAGACTGGGACACAAACACAAAGCGTAGCACGACTAAAGGCAAGTGAGTGAATCTCCTCATAGAAATCTTTGAAATTCACATGTGCAGCTTGAGGAGAATACTTTGTGGATATGGATTAAAGTGGAACTTTGCAAGTGTGGTCGCTTTTTGGCCTTTTTTTTCCCTCTATGGAGCTCCCCCTACCGTACTTATTTTTATGACATATTGTTTATCGCTTTATTCCCCCCCACCCCCGCATAGTTCTGCTTTAAAACAGGTTTAAAATTCATTGAGAATCAGAATCTATGATGTTATTGGGAATGAACTGATACAATACTCGGTATCGGTATTCATAGTTTAAAAGGTATAAAATGACTGAATTGGACTGATCACTATCAGCAGGTACTCAAAGCTTGTGATATTGGTGCAGTATTATCCCTAGATATTATGACAACAGTTTAAGGCAGAATATAACATTCCTGTAGAACGTATGTACAAACGTATTATTTCCTGTAGTTAGTCATAAAAAAATCAATTCAAGCCCACAATATTATTGTTATACATCTATTGTTTCAATTAATACCTTCAGTTCCAAGCACTTTTCACCTCCGGTTTGATCAAATATTGTCAGAAATATCTAAGTGATGATGCTGTTGTTTGAAAAGTAATAAAGTGTGCAGGTGTTTGCAGGGACACGCTCAATACCCAATGTGTTTCACATTATCTCTGTTAACATTCGGGCTTAACACATTTAACGTGAAGGCTGGACATGAAGTGGGCAGCAGATGAAAGGCTGCGTCTGAGTCCAGCAGATTTCCCTGTTGGCTTTTAACGCCACAAGCTTCATGCCAAGTGGAATAAAATATAGTAGTAATGCAAGATGAAGGGATTTTGGGATTATCACTACATTTTCGGAAAGTTGCGTGTTGCAGACAGGACATTTTAACTGGAGAGTAAAGAGCCAGGATTTCTCTTGGGGTGACCATAAATGGAGAAAACTGCTGAAATGCTCCCATCTCTGCAGATGACTTGTAGAAAGTGGAATGCGCAGCCACATGTATAGTAAATCATGTTTCTTTTTAATAACAGAAATCTTGAATTTTGGGACAAAAGAAGGAAATTACAGAGAACCAAAAAATAATCCTGACACTAATAAATTACAGAAATACATGAGATGCATCACACTTCTCACAAGTAAGCAATCGGACACTGAGATCACATGACGACCAGATTTACACACCTGAGGCATGGGGGGGGGGGGGCAGATTTACACACCTGGGGGGGGGGGGGGGGGGGGGGTTCATGCCACACTTACACCAATATATAGAAACATCACTACACCTAAAATATTGCACACCACCACCCACCATTCAGCAGAGAGGAGGGGACACAGTGGACTGAAGGGGGCAGCAGATAAAACCCATGCAATGACAGTATTTCTCACATTTACAGATATGATTGGAATTAGACTTGGTTTTGCTGGAGTGATATATTCAATTCATGTCAGGTCAACACACCCAAAGCTAGACCATGTCAAAATAAAAGCTCTTTGTAGCAGAATATTGCATTTTCTCTGTTAAAATGAGTGAAATCATAAACGGGATAAGTTAAAAGAAGGGTGAAGTGATTTTGTGAAACGAGCACCGACTGTTTAAAATAAAATCGTGGTGTTGGCATCTGTGACATCAACTGCAGTTTCTGGAACAGTTGATGGCACATAAGAAGATGTGGCGTGAGGAAGAGTGAGTGGAGCTGAGGATGTGATAGGCTCAGAAAGCTGCCCATCAAGGAAACAGCATTAAAGGACCAGTGTGTAACATTTAAGAGGGTTTGTTGCACGAATTAAATAAAGTACCTACAAGTATGTTTGCATAAGTGTTCACTCACTTTCAACATGAAAATAATTTTGGTTTTCATAGCTTTCAAATGAGCGTTTTCTCATGTACAAAGGCCTTGCTTTACAGAGGCCGCCATTTTGTTCCACCATGTTTCTACAGCAGCCTGCATGGACAAACATTTTGAAGTGGATGCAAATTAATAACTCTTTAAGAAAGTTTTCGGATTTCCGTAAATTTCCAGAAACATTCCACAGAAACATAAGTTTGGGAATATTCCAAACTGGAAACTTTCAACGGGAATAATGGGATTTTATGAGAATTACCTGAAAATTGGTAGTGTGTGATATTCAAATATATTTTTTCATGAGTAGACATGCAAGCACATTGATATGACTAAAGAAACATGACAGATTCATTTATGAGTAGAACATTATCAATGCCTAATTCTGCATGCTTTGAGCTCTGGAGAGATTTTTGCCACTTTGCAATATGCTGCTGCATTTACTGTATCTCATTCCACAATATTTACACATAAACAAAGACCTTCCCTCAACATTGGCTGGTGTGAAATACCTCCACACACTGGATGCTGTACATGGGATGTTTTTTTGTTGAATAAGATGAAAAAATCAAATGTGATTGTTTTATACAGTACTGTGCATAAGTCTCAGGCCACCACCAGCTTTGTTGTTTCTATGTCAGTTTTGTGATCGTCGGCAGTTAGATTGAAAAGATGTGACTAAAAGTCAGTCTTATAATATATCATCAACCTGACAATGAGTTGAACTTGTGCAACATGTGTATGTAATGCTCCAACATGTCTTGAGTAAAACAGGTATAATAGACCTTTTTCACAGCAGCTATTTGTTGGCATGAAATAGTAGGAGAAACACAGGTTTGACCAATAACATTAGGGTTCCATTCCAGGTTTTAGTGTAAACGTAGGTCACACTAACTATTTGATATTATAGAAGCATTTTTGTTGTTTGTTTTTTTCTGAAAAAATATGTTATTTTCAATATATGTTTCTCCATATATTCAGGATATGTTCCAATAAAGAGACTGAGAAATAATTGTACAGTATGGTGGTTATAGCATTGCTAAAACAATAAATAAAGACTTATGCACAGTACTGTATATATATGTAGTGTCCACTTTTTCCCAAAATTTTGCAACCCTTGTGTTTACACACCTACAGTACTGTTCGAATTCTTTGAGCGATGTGTTATACATGTGTCGGTACCAGCAGACTTCCTCACATTAACTCAAGCAGGTTTCCATGGCTACCATCTTCTTCAACTATCTCGTGTCTCTGATGATTTTCATGCACCAATTTGTCCACATAGGGTCTTAGTTGACCTGTGTGGAAATGTACATCTTATACATTTCAGGAATTAAAGAGAGTAAAATTTAGAAAACTGTAACCTCAAAATTTTCTCAGGTTGATGTCACACACAAACACACCAACACAGCACACACTGGCGTCCTCCTCAATCAAACAAAGATGCTCTGGTCAAAGAGGCAATTTTCCTCTCAGATATCTTGCACTGCTGTGCTCCTAGTTACGAGTAAAAACGCTGCTTTTGTCACAACATTTTCCAGTACTACCACTCTACAGTCAGTTTCTGCAGAGCACTGCTGAGCTTGAGGTAGTTAAGATGGTAAACTTGGCAGCTAAGTTCAAATACGGTCGAATCAAAAAACATATCAGGTGTGTTGAGTGACTACACAGCAGCTGAGTTAGAGACATACACATGTGAGAAGCTGAAATCATCCACTCAGTAATTATAATCTGACCTTTAGAGACTGAATGCAACAACAACTACAGTAGATCCTCAACTGCACTTTAAACCCATACTACAGTAGAGCTGCGAAACATGACAGTGTTCAACAACATCAGTGTTAATCCTGACCAAAATTATTCAACTGTGTGGCGATTTCATTACTGGTGGGTGCTGTGAGCCTGTGTAGGACAGGACAGTCCACTGAACACCTTTAAAGGTAACAGACACAGTGATCAACGTCAGCTCATTAGTAATGTCACAACTGTAATTGTGTGGCACCTAAGTAAAAACCCTCATGCTTTTGTATATGGCTTATCACACTGCAGTATTTATCTTTACAATGAGAATAAAAGGATGTGACTTTAACCAGGAGTGGGGGTCTGACAACAACAAAATGCTCATTTGGTCCATTTTGACATGGTGCCAAAGGCACTTGTAATATACAGCATTAACTCAGAGATTTCACGCTTCTAGGCAACCCTTCAGATGTACTGCAACCACAGCACTTCACAGGTTTAGTAAGAGAAAATAAAAGACAAGATCACTGGCGGAGACATCCTGGTGTTTGAAGGTGAGCGGGCTGAGTATTCGTTAGCTGAATCTAAAACTACGAAGTTTAAAGCTGCCGTCAGTAAGTTTTAATAATATACAGGTATTTGCTGAAAAGCTCCATATTTTGATGTAGAGTGTTTGCTCAGTGAAGTGTGCAGTCTTGGAGCCATTATGTAGTTTTTGTTATACGATTTCTTTTTTTTTTTTTTTAATCACAGGTGGCCATATACATGTATGCTGTTTTTACGTATGAACACTAAGTGAACACAGGTGTGTGAAAGGGGAAAGCAAACATTTTTTTTTGACTGTGTCCGTATGGTAGCGTTTCATGGACAAAGACATTGAAGAGTGGAATCTAAGGCCCTATTTGCACGGGATTAGTATTACTTGGGCACCTCATGTAATTCAGAACCCGCCCCCCCACATCTGTGATCAGCACGGCGCATTTGCACAGGATAAGCAAAGCCTGTGATTTTACTCCAATTTACTGACATTATCCCCGGAATAACATAAAGGAAGTAAGCTCAGTCAAACTGAAGACAGTTACTATAGCAACAGTGCAACAATAAGTGTAAACCATCGTGGTATTCAGTGTGTAACAACAGCATAGGCTTAAGGCAAACATTTTACTTGACTATTATAGCCTTTGTTGTTTTAATATTCATGGAGGACGTTACATTCATAAACAACCATTTTATGCCCTAACCGCAACAAATAACATACAGCTAATAATGCAACACAATAATAATTAGCTAACTACTGACCAAGAACCAACACAAGAATCACATTTTTACTGCAGCTACCATGGTAACGTGATCCAATACATATCATCCATCTCAGTCTCTTTCATTTGCCTTCAGCTTTGTCTCTATGCCGATATATGAAATAACCCTGCACCCAAAAGCTTTCAAAACCTCCAAAGGCAGCCTTCATTCTTCTTTTTGACTGGGAAAAAAGGTGCAATTGAGCCCTTCATATCACAGACACTTTGCTCAGGTTGCATCAGGAAAAGGCAAAAAAAAGAAAAACTTTCTGAGTGCCAGCCAAACAAAGCACATTAATGAAAATAAGCATTAACCTCAAACACCATACCTTCCAAATAAGCTTTCCAACATGGCTCTGCCCATTGCTTTAGTTTTTTAGTCTGGTAAGTTGCACCCAACAATGGTGAAAACAGCAGAGCTACCCATTGTTATAGCAACATAAGTAACTTCTTTGCTATGTGGTCGGCCATGAGTGGCCATGGTTGATGGTGAAATTGTAGCTATTCTCAGTTTTTTTTTTTTTCCTTACTATGCACAAAAATGCACTAAAGTGATCCCGTAGTGCGACTGACATGAATGGCACAGCGCAGTGCGAAAATCCGTGTTTGGCGTGAACACAGCATAAGAACACTAAGATGTGGTCCTCTCCGCTTGTGAGGTTTAGACGGTTTGTTGGTGGACAGATGTCCCCCAGTCACCAAATGCATTCACAAGCTGACATAAGGAGGACACAAAATAATACTTAGGATATTACAGAGAGGAAGTTAGCCAAAAAAGTTAATTTCACTGACAGCAGCTTTAAATATAAGAGACAACTGAATTACTCTGTCCATTTGCGCTAACATTAGCTGTAAATATTAGCATTGTTAGCCAGCTTAGAGCTGCTTACACGAATATAATATGACTTCAGAGTTAAAGGAGCATTCAGCTCTACATTATTTTTGCATTATGTCATGGAACCAGTTAGCGCTAACGTTATTAGCTTTTACTGTCACGGCATGAAAAGTGAAACGTACATTTTCAATACAGGTGTAGCAGCGTAGCTACTCAACTTAGCAACTACACAAACAGCTTGGCTTGTGGAGATGGGTCTCCATCTTTGCTTAGTGCAGTCATTGGTTCTGAGCAGTGTTGTGCGTGTTACAGTATCTCGAGCTAACACACACTGAGCTTTTTGGTGCTATAAACCAAACAGTTTTTGCTTCTTTACCGCCAGTGATACTGGATGACAAATCTCCCCACAAACCTTTAGGTAAAAGAAAATTAAAAGCTTTTAAAATTTCTAAAATGAAATAAAAAAAATGGGGTAACACTTACTTTTATCATTAACATAATTATTGCAAAGATGGGCAAATGTTTAGTGATAGTATTATTACTAAACAGAATTTTACATCTGTACACACACACACATCCACACACAACTATACAGCTTCATGCATTTGAATACATTTTACATACTAGGACCATATTATTATTATTATTATTATTATCATTATTATTATTAACGTAACAATGAAAACTTCTGACTCTGAAGTCATGTTTTAAACGTATTCACGTTTAAATTACTGAATACCACTAAAATATACACTTACTGCATTTTCTGATTTTTCTATTATGTCAAGGTTTGGAAAGAAATAAAATCTGGGTTTAGCAGATATGTTTGTAGCTCAGATAATCAAGGAGCCAACTATCTACCTCACATTTCAATCATTTCCTGCAAAACAGCTTGAGTTTCCTCTGCATGAAAAGAAACATACAGAATCTCATCACTCCTCATCACTTTCTTCACCAAGATTGCAGGAAATGATTTATTAAATCTGCTCATAATAAATATACTTTTACAGTTCCAAACTGATTGTAGCTTTCTTTAAGGTTAAGCTGAAAATGTATAACAAATATGATTGAAGAGATTCCAATTACATTACTTAATGACTTAAGTGAGGGCAACAAAATATGCAATAACTTTTAAAAACAATTTAGTAAATTTTAAACGTTACTTTGCAAATTGTTACATCTATATGATAGATTACTGTGGAAAATTGATGTACACTTCTCTTTTGTACCCTTAACACTGAAAAGCCTGATTCAAAATAATGGATCCTCTAGATTTGTGTGTCGATTTGAAGTATGCTTAAAAGATTTCAATTGGGATGTGGCATTGTTACGTTTGGGAAAGGCCGGCTTACAGAACATTTGCCTCCTTTAACATTTGAGTTAATTATGTCATTAATTAATCAAAACACCCAATTTGCACAATTTCCTCATTCTTCCCAGGAAAATTCTAAAGAAATTACCTGTACAGTCACTGTAAAACAAAACTAAATCATGGGCTTCAGTTGGTTTTCTAGAGAGAAAAAATCTACATGCAGTTCAAAAGCAGGATTTATGTTAGAGGAACAGAAATTGTAACTTCTATTAATGCAGATAAAACACACATGCGCACACACAGAGGTTGGGGCAGCTATTTTTTCTAAGGACAGCAAATCATCCCTAACCTTAACTAAAACCAGTTAATGCTTAACCATAACCTTAACCTAACCACATTTCAAATCTTAGCTCTAAATTTAACCAGTTCCTCAGAAATTAGGTTCTGCCTCATTTGTACCAGGTTTTGGTCTCCATAAGGACTACTGGTCCTGACAAGGTCAGTGTTTATCCCAGAGATCCTAAAGAATTAAAAAATGCAAAAACACAAACATACATACATAGGCAAAAGATAAAAAGTATGATGGGTAAATTACCTCCAATCTCAGCTGACACTCTAAGAGGATAAAGATATAAAACGCAGTGTTACAACTAATTCAAGCACATTAAATGTCTCAGATTTCACCTCAAGTAGTTCTTATTTTACAAGTCCCCTCAAACGTCCTCCACTGTGCGTCTCATAGCATCAGACAGAAGCGCGAGTGCAGGGGAAGATCTGAGCTGTGACGGAAGACGATGGCTGTGAGAGCCCGTTCAGCAGTTTGCACCACATGAAATCACAAGCTCGTACTGTAGGATTGATGACTCTCTGATTATTTTCCTGACCCAGTGCAGGTGGGGATTTTTCTTTCTCTTTCTATTACACATTATTAAAAAGCACTTTGGTAGTTTTTTTATGCCAAGGTTAAGGATTTAGCTATGTAAAACCAATATAGTGTCAACAGCACAGGTATGTGGGAGAAATGCAGCTGCTGGCGAAGATCGCTGGTGAAGCGTGCAGGTTCAGTTTCTCGTAGGTTAGACTGTGACTGTTTTCAGATAAGAGTATTGCTGTTGACATCTGGAAAACAGATTGGAAGCTGCGTGTCAGTTAAAGTTATGAGAACACATTTGAAATAAATAATATATAAATAAATCACACAACAAACTGTTTCACGGGTTGGACAGACAAATGACACCAAGCAGTTACAGCAAGATCATGATTATTTACTGCAATGATTTACCACCAGAAAGGCTAGCAGCCGATTGCTACTGTGACTGCATCAATCACAGATTTGTACTAGTGTTTTTCAACTGCACTTCAACCTAACACATGTCAAATGACTTTTTTAAAAGAACTAGTCCACCTACATAAACCATTAAGAACCATGAGTTAGACTGAAATGACTGAACTTATCTGGACCTATTAAACTGTATGTTTATGTAATCATGACTGAAAATCAAGAAGAAAACAAATGGAATACTCGAAATTTAAGACGCTTATCTGTAAATTGAGACAAATTGAAATAAAGTTCGGCCTTTCTAGTGATAAATGTACAGTTCATTTTTCGGCAGCGGGTTTTTCTGTCTTAAATTATACAAGCATGGAGAAAGAAGAGGAAGTTGAGCCTCAGTGGAAGAGGAGAGACCCCATAATAGTTTCACCAGTCAGGTTTTCTTTTTAACCCCACATCTGATGATTAACAGGAACAGGATGGATCTCCTGGGAAAGTTCTTAGTCAGAGAAGAGGCTGGCGAAGGACTGTCGGAGGCTGCGGATGGTCTCGGCTTTGGCCTCGTCGTCAGTCAGGCTCCCGCGTAACGTCTCTGTGAAGGTGTTGGTAAGTGACTGGGATTTGCTGCACAGTAAACAAACGAGTAATTGAGTTTAGAGAGAAGATGAAAGGCTGATTTACAGATGTTTTCCATTTTATTTATTTTTTTTAAATATGGTTGTATGTGGCGTGCCGCCATTTACATGTAGCAGCCAGGGAGGTGGATGCTTGCACTCACTGATAACATGGCTGCCATCAGGAAAAGATGGAAAAACTCATTTTATCCATTTAAAATATCTTAAGAATATGTTAATTCTTATATATATATTAAACAGCCTTTCTTTTTTTGGGTGATATTTTAAGTTTGTAAACTGCTCACTCTCCCACACCAAAGTTCATAGGCAGCAGTAGACCAGCAGCTCGTACAAGCTAAAAATATTGATTTTATCTGTGGACTTTGGTGTGGGAGAGTGAATGGTGTACAAAGGCTGTCTTTTGTATTACTAGCCATTATTTATTTATTGTTAGTATTTTTTTAGTATTACTATATTAAAAAAAATAAAATACTTTCATAGCAATTACTAAATTAAAATATAAAAATATTTAACTTGAACAACTATGTACTACCTATGTTTAAATACAAGTTGAAACAAATTTTGTGTGTGGACTGACTTTAGCTGTGGTGACTGTTTCTGAGATCCAGGACCGGAGGGGGCAGGGATAGGACCAGGCTGAAAGGCCTGACTGGGCGAGGTGGTGGCCGACCGGGCTCGCTGAGGTGAACCCTGTGCTGACTGGGATGGAGAGGTGGAAGAGGAGCGGTGTCCCCCTGTGGCAAAAAACACTCATTACATGCTCTGAGCATTCATTGTTCTATTGCATTACTGCAGAGGTGAAGTGTCGAGGCAATAGGAGATTTTCTTACCTCGTCTGGGCTGTGTGGTCTGTTGATGCAGAGGAATTCAGAGAAAAATGAAATGTTTAAAATGTTAAACAGTTAAATAGTATTCTCAACAAAACACTCCGTGTTCTGCTGGTACTTTGTACGACTACTTCTTTCATCGTCAATTGTGTTTATAAGAGCATTAGAATTATGCAGCAATTGTGCAGTATAGTAGAGGTCGCAGTATAGTAATAGTTATAGGAGGAAAAGTTAAAAAAGCAAAAGTAGTGGCAACAACATTTGCAGAAGTAACTTCACCTGACTTGCATTCACATCACAAATCAACACATTTATATGATTATTTGGTTAGTTCTCACTTACTTTCTAACAAGAAGATTTTATTCTTTTTTTTTTCCTCTTTTGGCTTCTCCCTCTATTGCACAGTGGGTGATCTGCATGTTTGACTTGGCAGAGATTTTTACAACAAATGCCCTCCCTGATACAACCCTCCCATTTATCTGGGCTTGGGGCTGGCACAGAGAGTACACACTGGATGTGTGCAGCTTTAAGTACTTCCTTGTTGGGCATAAAATACTCACATTTATGGTAAAAGTACCAGTAATGGCTGTGAGAAGGTACCTTGACAGAAGAAGGCTGAGGTGTGCACACTCCCAGGAGTGTATGGGCCATCTTGTTGAGGACCAGTTCTGTGATGAGCTGTTTATCTTCTTCCACATGCTCACCGATCAGAGGCATTGAGCTGTCCATCACCTACATTTAAAAAAAAAGAAGAAAAGAAAAGCAGCCAGTCAGGATCCTATGCTGTACTGTTTGCTACCACTGAATCCACACTTCATAATCCCGCCACTAGATGGCACTGCTGTATCTCTTATCTTGAAAATAGATACAGCAGGACCAAACACAGTCACCAGACAATGTCAATGATAATGGACTTGGTGATGTTTATGCCAGCAGTGATGAGTCATTTTTCAGGAGTCACATATACAGCAATGCTCCCCACCGGAATATGTGAGCTACACAACAATCTGAAGGCCTCAAATAACATTACTCATCATATGCACTGAGCATGACACTATGACACTTCTATATGTTTCCATGCAGTCTCATATTTCCCCACAAAGTCCAGTGGCTTGCAGAAGGGTAGAAGATAGATTAGTTCTCTTAAGTTTCTTTTGAAGTCATCATACATCCCCAGTTGCTCAGGCTGCTCTCATTAAATCACATGTAAGATCATGTACAAGTAGAAGGAGCTCAAATAAAAACTCATTTGTTTACAATGCATGTGAATCCTGGCATGAAGTATTGTTGCACATTCAAGCCTCATAAGATAAAAATGTTTACACTCATTGACGTATTCCCTACTTAAACCCGGAGATGAAAACAAAATTGTAGATTTTAGTTCATATCTTATCTCTTATACAGCTATTTATTGGCAAAAAGGAACCAGATTTAATACTTCCACTGAGCAGCAGATAAAATGTGAATCAATACATAAATATTATGTTGCCCTGGGTATGACTTGGAGGGGGCAACACATCATATTCACTGCCACACAAATAACTGACCTCAAAAGGGGAAAAAAACAACAACTTTCCCACCACTTGAGCTCACGTGCACACACACGTGTAACTCGCAGAACCACAGAGCACAAGAAGCTCAGAGACCCGACGTTCCTCCTTCCCAGAAGACCAAAACAAACAGGCAGAGTGTGGCTGCTGGTACTGATGGTTTGGATGCAGATGCCTGAAGTGTTGGATGAGGCCTCAGCACCGCGCCCCAGCCACAGGCTGTAAACAAAGTGCAGGGAATGCATGCATGCTTGTGCTGATCCTCGCGTACACAGTTGACGCCAACAGTTGACGGTGCAGAGTGTGTTCACAACTCACACTGTAAACAAACATCGTGCCAGCTCACTCAATGTGTTTCTCCCCCTTTTTTCTGCGGCTAAAGCTGTTTTATTGTGGCACCAAAAGGCTTGATTTGTCCCTCAAAAGGCAATTTAACTCGTTTGTGAAGTAAATCAAGGTGTTGTGGGTTTTCGTTAAAGTGAAATGACATAATCTTTATTAACACAACGCACCAGTGATGACACACACATCACCGAGACAACAGCCTGCAGTTATGATAATGATACAATGAGTAAAAACTTCCACATATCAACAGCTGTTCTTAAGCTTTGCATTGTTTAACACCAGTGGGGATATTTGTTGGATCATGCAGAACAACCTAGGGTTGCAAATAATGACCACATCAGTTGATGTAAAGTTTATTTCATCCTTAAATCGATTGGTTGTCTAGTCTATGAAAAAATGGAAAATAAAACCAATGCAAACTCCATTGGCCTGTGACACAATTAGTCTGAAAGAATCTTTAAACCCAACTAATGTAATTTTAAAATAACATTTTCTGAAGTACAGAAAGGTGTAGAAGAAAAGATGTATTTATCTTTTTTTCAATTATTTCAACTCCAGACACACACGAAGCAACTGGATTAAGCAGTGATTGGACAATATAAACAACTAGTTTAATTATTAACCTTACTAACTGCAGGGTTAAGTGAGCTTGACTTTTGACGGCAGGCAGAATATCATTCTTCAAAAACATCAGTTTGTGGGAACACTTCAACTGTGTTATATCATTCTTGAAGTCTTTTTGATTGCATTGTTTTCTCCCTCTGAAGTCTGAAAAAGTAAGTAGCCTGTTTGAGCCACGGGGCCAAATGAGGTCAGAGTGAAGCATAATTGAATCTTGACTGAATTTTCTCCTACAGAAACTTAATCAGACATAACCAGATTCACCTCAACTGACTCTACATGTCTGTGTATAACTACATCTATACATGGATCGTAGCTGGTACATTATGCCTTAAGTCTTAAGCCCAATACTGTGACTGTGTCTAAAGAAATTTACACAGCACATGTATTGTATAAGTACCATTAAGAGGATATGTAATGTCACTCAGTGTGTTTCTGTTCCTGAACAGAGAAATGCAATAATTATTTTAAAGCTGCAGTGTGTAACCTTTGGTGATTTTGGTTGTTGTTGATGCTGTTATTATTCTTCTGCCTTGGTTTGGTCTCAGAAATTATGAAACACCTAGAGGCTTTTATCCTGTCAAACTGCTGAGTGCCTAGGTTTTTAGTGCAGTACAATTCACTTTTCACCTGTTTGTGTTTTCAGTCATACTCCAACCTGTTGCAGCCATTTTGTTTTAGTACTGCAATGTTACTGTTACTAGTACTGTCACTTATTGGTTTTGACATAAATCTGGGATTGATGGAGAAAAAATCTCCAAACATCCGCACTGTGTTTTTATGTGCAAGAGTTAACTAGTAGTGGGTTCATTTGGTTCTACACAAAACCCTCACATCCATACTCTAGAACCCCTTAAAGCCCTTCCACTGCTGTGTGCTGCCAGGTTCTTGGCTATGGGATTGGTGGTGAGGTGGGGTGTGGCCCAGTGTTTTGGCCAGCTGAGTCATTATCACAGGGGACTGAGCAAAGGCCTGGCAAACGAGCACCAGGCTCCACTTCAAACAGTATGTGGTAGCGAGCAGAGCTGAGATCCACCCTGCTGATTTATTGGGAAACAGAGTCATTTTGCAGAAGACCGGAGCTGCCACTGGCCTTTAGAGTGGTGCAACACAGAGGTGTTTTTCTGCACTTTTATTGAGCTGCAGTGTTCTGTCTGGACAATGTACTGCGCAGCAGAGAGCACGACATGTGACATGTGCTCACTGAAAATTATGGTGCAGTCATGATTCAGGGGTAAGGGGGGGTTGGGGGTGGGGGGTTCTTGGGAAAACAACTGAAGCTGTAAGATAGTCATGCTTGTGCTCCTCCCTCTTGCCAGCTTAATGATTTTTATGATTCACCCACACAAGTTTTCCATATGTTGCTCTTCTTTCTCTGTCTCCCTGTCTCCGTATCATTCAAACAGCTGCTATTTTGTCCAATAGCTGCACGTACTGAGTGAACTAATGTCATGACACATCCCACATCCATAAGAAAGAAAAAAAATGTCACTTCCATGTTGTCACTTTGTTGATAACAAGTGTTAAGTACCAATCAAAAACATAAATGTACATTTATTTATAATTTACTCAGGCCAGAAAGGAATATTTGGATGTTTCACTTCAGTTAAAGTGGCAGTGTTGCTGTATTAAAAAACTTTTTTTTTTTTTGTTAAGTCAAAATAAATTATTAGCTAACTGTAAAGTATAAATAAACATGTAAAAAAAAGTATTTACAGAATATGTTAGCTGGATCATTGGTATTAAATTACAATACCAATGATAATCAAGTATGCATCATACAAAGTTTTGGAGTAAAAAGTACAACATTTCCCTCTCAACATAGAATAAATCTTTAAAGTCCTACTTCAGTTATCAATCAACAAACTGTTGTTGAAGGTCCAGTGTGTAGAATTTAGGGGAGCTCAAATAAATGTAACCAAGTACTTTTAATTATGTGTATACTTATTACTACCTGAAATTCAAGTCTTATGGGGTTTTGTTGCCTCAGATCCAGTCCTTAATTTTGGAAAGGGAACTGGTCTGTTCCGTGTTGTGAATTTACATTAGCAAACATTATTGGCACTGGACAATCCTGGACAAATGTTGACCAAATGGAAGGTGAAACAATTACAGAAATTATGAGAATTCCTACTGAGTGAATGTGACTGTTCATCCTATTGTGGCTAAAAATATCATCGTCTTATTTGATATTATGTTCACTTTGGTATTATTTATTGATATTATAGATTTTTTGATCTATAATATCAATGATATTCCAGACTGCAACATCACATTGTGATGCTATGACAAGTGTTGGAGATAACCTGTCAAAGGCCCATTTAAACTCCATTTTTAACAGTTTTGCGTCCGTCCATCTCTGTCACTACCCAACAGACCTCCGTGCATCTTTTGCATTTGTATGGGTGCTGCAATACTTCCTCTTCTTCATCTCCAAACATAGCGACCATTGAAGAGGTTATTTTATTGTGCTTGATCCGAAACAGACTGAAAGCTTTTCGAGATGGAATGAAAGATCACTGAATATGTCTGAATATAAGAATATAAGCAACATTGGTGTTGCCAACGAGAGAGATCAATGATGAGCACAGTTTCAATATTTCTAAAAGTGTCCGCTGCGACTTTTGACAACTTGCTTCAACAGATAGCCTCTTGAATCAAACCACAGTGTGCCAATGAATGAAGTCGAGCACCTGACAGTCACACTCCGTTTTCTCATTGCAGGAATTAAGGACTGACAAATGCTGCTTTGTCATTTTCTTGACTGATTTGACTATTGACTCTACACTGTTTCCACAGTTTCCAGTGGTATTGCTCTGTTTCGTCCATCATCATGAGCTCTCCTGCAAGGTGCATAATGATGGCCAAAATGAATGCACAGTATGGATGGAAGTCTCCGTTGGTCCGTCTCCATCTTTTGCACAGAGATTAAATGGGCCGGAACTTAGGGTTACTTGTTACATCAAAAAAGATATTCAGGCACTCACTTATCTAGATGAATTATTAAAATGTATTGTTTTTTTCCATCATTAATTTGCTGTACTTTTTGTACTATCACTATAAATGGCCAGTCTTTGTTCCAGACAGAAATCTGGATGCGTGCTGTTTTGTATATCACTGTGCTCATTACAAGGAAGATGATGATTGTTTCTGATGCCACAGCCCTGATAGCAGCAACAGCTAACTTTTAACTCAACAAAAGCTATCATGCCAAGGGAGATTAACAGCCTTTTAGGAGGCTAAATGGTAAAGGAGAAACTACCACTGTTAACAGTGTCTCCTCTATTTTCCTTAAGATTAACAGTAAAAGTCCTATGACACCTAATAAGGAAGGATGTGAAACATAACAGTTAATAAAGAGCACTAAAATGGGACTTTGTGTTTGTTAGAATGTAAGGAATTAGAGTATGGAGGAAAGCTTTACATGCTGCAGCCAGGCCTGCCTATGTGATGGTAGTAGTGTCATTATTTTTTTTTTTTTTAAAAAGGTCTTGACAACAAAACAACATGCTCAATGGATCACAAAGGTTTTTACATTTTTAAAACACAAATGTATTCTAATAAGTAACTTTTCACAGATGGTAATGCTGTAATGTAAAAAAAAAAAGGTTTTGTAGCTATGTCTTCATGTCAGTAATCACATATCATCATGCCTCTTGCACTACATGCTTATTGAGTTAAATTGTGTTTTGTTTTTTTTTTTGTTTTTTTTTTGGGGGGGGTTTTTTTGGGGGGGGGGGTGTTACATGTCAAACCATAAAGTCTAACACTGTCATTATGTCAGGGGACATTAGGCTTTTATCAGCTGTGCTGTGGAATAATTGTGACACATCATCCTCCACCAAACACATTTCCAGTCAAGTGTCACAAAGCTGAAGTTTGCTTCATGCAGTAAACTGTTCATGAAGAGCCTTCAAGAATCTTGTTACTTTTCTTTAGGAAAAAGTGTCTGATGTCTTCATCTGGAACAAATAACAAAGTCCCACTGTGATGGACTAACAGCTTGTCCCTGTTGTGGTTAATTAAATTCCATCTTGCCGAGGGGTTGGAGAAAGAGGGAGAGAGAGAGAGACAGCTTGATATGGATGCGGAGGAGGAAGTAGATCATTGAGGGAACATTGTTACTTGACTGTGTCACTGGTTTCACTGTCCAAACAGTCAGACTCTACCACTACACATCTCTGGGGAGCTGCTAGATACTTCCTGAGATAGTTTGAGTTTAAATAAGGGTGGTTTATTTTCTCACTGCTGACCTCACACAGCAAACAGATAGAGACGTGTGTGATGTCAGGTTCTCCATTTAAATGTGGACATTTCAAACGTCCCTTAGCAGCCTGTTTCCTATTATTTGATGGCACAGGAAGCTGCTCTAAAAAAAACAGTCACAGCAGATGACAGAGCATTATATCTCCTGGGTGTAATCCTTAAAGGGAAATTCTACTAGTTACTTTCTAATTACATAGTTTATCATTAGTAAACCATATATGAGGACTGTCCTCAGGCAGTGTTTACCTTTCTACTATTTAACCTCCTTTTAACATTATCCCTTATTGTCGTGTGCTTTTTCCATATATACTGTATGACTGTGCCAAAAACAGCACCTCTAAAACAAAGCTGTTCTTTCTGAGGAATGATAACCAAAAATGGATTGACACTTAAGAGCTAATCTTTTCCTATTTTGGTATAAAACTGCCCCTCCCCCCAGTATTTTTATATTAAACCTATGTGATCTCTTTTTAGCTACTTGGTGAATATCAGTCCAACATTCACTCTATTTTTAGCATGGTATTAGTTGTCACCAACTCACTAGGGAAATTTGAATCTTCAACTGCTTATCAAAACTTTTTTGGGATCACAAAAAAGATGAAAAAAAAAAATAGATGAGAACTGTAACAGTGGACACACACACACAGTGGAGAAGTCAACAGCTGCTTCATTTTGTTCAAACTGCGAAATGTTCAACTTTCCGAGCGTCTGTATGAGCATCAGACCCACCCTAAGGTGCTGGCCAATCAAATCATATCTTATCATTTCGCTCAAACACTACATGGCTGTAGCTCTGTACCTCCAATAGCTGCCTCCAGCACCAGAGCTGCCAACTGCCAAGCCATAGCTCAACACATACAGTATGTGTGAATCCAGAGAGTAAGAATGAACCACAACAATGAGCTGAAAGATGTTTAACCACTTCAAAGAATTAAGAAATTGTCTTCTTCTCCTCCAATTGAGTAGTGCGGTTTAAACACATCAACAACTCTATCAACATCATCAAAGCCCAATTTCAACAATTGTCAGGGAATTCATTAACATGAGTGATGGATTTTCACTATTTTATAAAATAGTATATATTTTATATTAATATATTTTTAATATGTGTGGCCATAGTGAGTATTCAATTTTTCCACAGCTAATGTTCATTTCACTAGGGAATAAAAAATAAAAAATTTGAAAGAATAACCCTGCCACTAATTCAAGCCAGGCAAAAGCAATTTTAATTGTCTATAAACTGGAATCTACAAGTCCACACTCAACCGCTGGTCAGGAAAAAAAAATGCCTGAGTTAGTAAAAGCAATGAGTCAACTGTTGAATCCTGTTTTGTTTTGATTCTATTGCTTGTGTTTGGTCTATAAACATATAATTCTTTCAAGGTTCTGATAATCATATGTAATCAGTATGGCTGGACCCTTCTTTGCTGACTTTAACTGTGATATGCCAAAATATTATCAGCAAAGACAGAGACCAAATCCAAGGTACTCTTTATTTTATTTTAAAATGAAGCTGGGACACAGGTGGTTGTTTGGGTTTCCCTAAAAACACTGATGGTGCAGAATATTATACCATACCAAATATCATGTCTTTTTAAACAACCACTGCCAGATTCGGGTTGATGTAATCCTGAAAACACACTGACCTCGATGATATAGTCTTTGCCATCTTTTCCATGGACAGCCTTCACCGCACAGATATCAAGGCCACCAAACATCTCAGCACAGGAGTCCACCCACAAGCGATATCTGGTACACAGTGACACAAATAACTGATTAGTCATTATTTAAAGACGCAGCATGCTCTGGAGCAGTGATTCCCAAAGTGTAACAAGTGATAAAACAGGGCCATATATTTAAAATGTTGTGTGTTACAGTCAATGTACCAAGTATTACAGCTGTCTCAGGATTTGTTAACCCCCTCACAGTGACACTGGAACATGTTAGTTGGGGTCATTTCATTATGTGCTTGTCTTACATGATGATGGAGCAGTGCCTCTCACAGCATATGTGCAATGGTTAAAGGTTTTCATGGGTCATAGATTTTCAATATTTAAAATGGGCTACTGTATTCTTGTGTTTGGGAATGGCTGCTCTGGTGGTATTTTGAAACATGAGTTGGACTTGACAGGACTTAAGCCTGATTTAAACCCTGTTTCTCGTTAATGTTGATAATTGCTTGTGTACAAAGATTAGTGAGTTGCACAAGATTTTTAGTTCAAGCTTCAGTGAAAAGTTTTAGTCATCTTGGTTTAATCACACACCTCCAGTCTTTCAGTTGATAGTTTACATTGTATCATCCTGATTTATAGTGTCAAGTCTCTTTATTTTTTCCGTATATGTGCAACATTTTCCTTACTTAGTTGAGCAACACATTTAAAGGTGTGGTGCAGCAGCATACGAATCATTCTTCACAGTGACAAATAAGCTGGAACTATAATAGGATAAAAATGTTTTTAGGACACCTGTCAGAAACTATGAGAAGAAGCTATGGTAATAGGTAGTGGAAATGATTGAATGATTGATATGAATTTTTTCAAAGGGGTAAAATCTACAGGTTGGCGCTCGACATTCATATCACTGGATGACTGCTCACCGGTCAGTCATTGCGATCTGTTCCAACATGGCTGAACCTGTGTTTGCCTTCCAGTTGCCAGAAATAGATGTTCTCCTGTAAATCAAAGGAAACAATCAAGAAAGACACAACACACCACCGGGAGTTAGTCACTCACAACATTTACTAAAAATGTGGCTGAATAAGAAACCTCATGAGAGACGCTATTGTTAATTCCTCACAGATGATGATAATGACTGCCATCCACACCTACATTTTGTTTGTGTCACAGCCATTTACAGACATGTTTTTACAGTGAGGCCAGGAGGGGGAAAACAAGATGAGATTAGGTTTGGCTACTCTCTCATTTTCACAAATCATTTTCTTAGATACAGAGACTTCAAAGATAAAGGGTGTTGACTCAAATTCTATGTAGCTATATGCTTGGCTGCATTTACAGAAAGGGGGATTTTGCTTTCAAATGGGTGTGTGGAATTTAGGGAGAAATGGGACCATGGCCGTGTGGGAGCCAGACATTGTTAGTGAAAAGTGCCTGCAAAGGAAGAAACAGTAGTATCTTTATAAAAGAATTGTTTTTATGACTGCTTAATATGCCGAATATTGTTCCCTGATATTAAATGACCTGCAATATCTTAGATGCAATCTTAAAAGTACATAAATGTTAAATTGTTTCACTGATGACACTTAAATTACACAGTCTTATTTAGCATTTTGCTCTGTAACTGCTTTAGGCATTGCATTAATTGTGCACTGCGGAGGCTATCCTCAAGTTGTATACTTTTAGAAAGATAAACAGTAAAACACATAAAGAAAAGGAAACACATAAAGATCCAGAATAGCACCAGTGTTAGCATTAGGACAATATCCAGTTATATTTTGTCCCATTTGTCTTTAGCAAATGGGACAAAGGGTATCATTGCAGTTAAAAGACTGGCTGGATTTTCCTACAGACTCCTGATACTGATATATTCAAGAGAAATCTTCTACTTTAATGGCTGTAAAATACATACAAACAAGTTAATCTTCAAGGCCAGGGTTATGTACATATAAATATATTTAACCTTCACAATCCTGACTTAGTGAAAATGCAAACAGTTTGTGTTTTTTTGTGAGTTAGATAATGTGTATTCGTTGTTCCTGGTGCATTGGGCAAAATAGATTTCACAAGATTTTCCATTTTGACAAAGGGAGGGGGGCTGGTGCCAATCCCAGCTAACACAGGGTGAAAGACAGGGTACACCCTGGACAGGCCGCCAGTCCATCGCAAGGCGAAAAACATTTCTGATGCGAAAATGACCCTTCAGCCATGACATACGTCATTCTACAATCTGTCGCAACTACTCCTCAGTGGATTATGCTGGTTGTGTGAAAAGTCTCACATGTACGCCTTGTAGTTGTTGCCGATCTTCTGGATACGGATATCGTACTTGGACTGGACATAGGGCTCGGTGGTGACGTAGGTCCCGGCCAAAGCCACCACGCTGGTGATGTCCTGAAAGTCCTGCTGGTTTTCCACTTTGATCTGTGGGAGAGATGACACTAGTTCTTAGAGAGTGGCTAATTACAAAGTGAGCTGTCAAAGCTGGTAGTAACTGCTGTAGAATCCCACAGGAATTTAACACTTGTGCACATGAGGGATGATAAACGGTCACTGGATGGAGACATTGCCAAAGGCAGCTTTGAGCTGCATCACTTTCACGTCTATTAAATGATTAGACTAGAGACTGTAGCTGTAGACGAACGTATATGTTGTAGGAGCCATTTACTAACAAGACAGTGTTATAACATAAAACTGTTTTTTTTACTCGGTCTTGCAAGAACTTCCTTTCTGCGCTTCATCTTAAATACAATGCAGTTCCAGAGGTGACATTTAAACAATATGAGGTCTTCTTTAATAATGTGTCTGTCAGTGTTGCTCTGTTCTTTGTCACATTTAACAAATGGCACACAGATTTATGAGGTATTTTCTATCAGGGCGTGGGAAAAGGTACATATTAGGAAAAAGCTCATTAATCAGCAGTTACAGTGGATGGTCGGATTTCCAATCACTCATCAAGACCCTTCTCACCGGTATGATCACTGGTCTACACAGAGGAAGTTCTAAAAAGACAAAACTCTTGGTTCAGCCATACTAACAATGAGCTCAAAAATGTAGGTTTCAGTAAGAGTAGATGTAAATCCATTATCTCATTCTAAAAAGTTATAATGAGAAATCTCATCTATATGAGACGATTTGTAAGGTCTAAAGAAACACTTTTAATGCCATGTTTATATGCTTTTGGGTTTAGTGCACTTTGACACACTAACAAATAGTGAAAACCACTTGAAGACATACAAATTGCTGGGGTGGAACAAAGAAATTCAAAGACACTTTTAAAATAAAGCATTGCTGACCGAAAATGAAGAGAACCAACAGTAGGAAAACACATTAAATAAATGGTGAGAATGGTACCAACCCCATAAAGTAATATTAAAAAGAAGGGTAGGCAACTTTGATGGTTTAGTGTGGTCAAATAAACAATGTTGTCACTTTGTGGGGTAATAACATGAATATGCTTGTTAAAACCTACATATGAAGCAGATCTACTGCAACAAAATCTTCCAGTCATGAGGCATGAAGTAGACTGTCAAATATGTTTATATTCAAGTTGGATGAAGCTTTAAAAATCATATTTATTCATCAGTACAGGAAAAACAACACAGGAAATCGTGGTTGACACAAGTGACGTCCTGATTAATATGATTTTACCACTTCATATAGTAAACTTTGTGTATGGTGGTCTACTTAAAAAAAAATAGAGCAAATTTGTTCATGACAGAATGTTTCTGACTATCTTAAAACCATATGTAACAGCAAATATTGTTTTGAATAGGTAAACCATCTACTACCTGGCTATGATGCCTTATCTCAGGTGGTAGTTTTTATTTAAATTGTTCTTTAACTGGGCTTTGATGTTTCATTAACAGAGAGTACAGAGGTCAGTTCATGTCAATTTTCACACTACCTTACTTCACAGGTGGGACTGACAGCTGTAGTCTTTCCATAGCTTATGGCAGGCTACTGAATTGTGGACTATTATGGCAGAAATCTGGCTGTGGTGAAAAGGAGGGCCCTCATGTGGCTCAGAGGTGTAAGGAGAATGAATCTTAAAGCGGAACTTTGCAAATCTGGTGGCTGTTTCTCTACGGAGTATATTTTTATGACATCCCTGTAAACATCCATTCATCCATTGCTTTATCCTCAGTGTCGTAAAGACTCAAGACTAACACTCTGCCCTCCCTCCTCTCTCCTGACCATGTGCATTTGTTGAGCCATATCCATGCCAGTCAGTATCTGTTTTCTTCATTAAACTTTTGAAAAAACTTTATGCTACTTGCTAATTGCTAAGCAACATATAAACGTGTATCAATATGGACAGAGCTTTTCAGAAATGGAAAAAATTGCCTATTTGGTGGCTGGGGCTCAGGACATAGAGACTTTTTATTAAATGACATGCAAATTCCCTCAACAATCACCTATTGTTCTAGCAATCCTGCTGACTGCACCTTTAAATAAATTACTAAATGTTAAATAGGGAGTATTTTTACTGCTTATGAATTCAGTTTTTCCATTTGTGAGTTTAAGAATGTGCTTATACATTCTGTATTACTTACTTCCAATAAGTGTTAAAAGATATCAAATATCAGAAAAAGAAAAAAATGTACAATCCAATATAATTTCTAGGTTGTCATGCTTTTTCCTTATGGGAGCAGAATATTGGGTACACATGTGGAGCATTACATTTTTGAAATGATTAAAATATATAAAAATGATTGTGATGGAGTGATTTTGGTAATGGAAGATGCTTAAGGTAGTGGTATAGAGCCATCCCTATACATCACATGAAGAGATGTGCACCTATACAGTTGTTAGGAAAATGCACTCAGGTAACTTCATATTGTACAATTTCTTGAACACTGAGGCTAAGCTCTGAACCTTGTTTATTCAAAGCAAGTGGGCCGAAGCTGAAACAGCAAGATGAGGTGAATGGAGGGAAGTGAATCATATCACTGGTTTAAAGGTTGAATCTGATTGGTAGCATTAGGTCCAGCACTGACCTGTAAGCATTTAAAGCCATCCAGAGTATTACACAATTCCTTTGAGTGACTGCATAAACCATAATGACACAAATGAAAGTGAAAAAGGTAAAGAAGAGAAGGTGAAACACTGGCATGGAGAAGAAGAAGTGCTTCTGGTGGAAAACTCATTTCACGCTGGTGAGTGTCCAGAATAAGTGACGTACTAGTGAGAGTACAAAGCCTAACCAGTCTGAAAAGACGTCAGGAGGAAAGTGGGTGGAAAGTTTTCAGCTGCTGAAATGACACCAATATCTGTCAAAGGAAAGCGTCTCAGCAAGTAGCAACATTAAATACAAAAGGTTTGGTCTCTTATGATATGTACAGTACTGTGCCATACTGTACAATTATTTCTCAATCACTTTATTGGAACATATCCTGAATATATGGAGAAACACATATGCACTTTGAAAATAACGTCTTTTTCAACAAAAATGCTTCTATAATATCAAATATTTAGTGTGACCTACATTTCCCCTTGAACAATAACACAACCATGGTTCTTTAAAACCTGGAATGGAACCCTAATGTTATTGGTCAAACCTGTGTTTCTCCTACTATTTCATGCCAACAAATAGCTGCTGTGAAAAAGGTCTATTATACCTGGTTTACTCAAGACATGTTTAAGCATTACATACACATGTTGCACAAGTTCAACTCACTGACAGGTTGATCATATAGTAGAAGACTGACTTTTAGTCACATCTTTTCAATCTGAACGCCAATGATCACAAAATTGATAAAAACAACAAAGCTGGTGGTGGCCTAAGACTTATGCACAGGACTGTATATATAAATGTTATTATGCTCACATTGTCAGTGATTAGCATCCTATTATAAGAACATGGCTCTTTTGTTGGGGTAAGCATTTCATAAATACACAATGAAATTTTCATCACGGGGGCTAATTATTTTGTCCTCAACTGTACAGCACATCTATATGTAGATCCTTGTGTGCAACACAAACAGGAGTATTAAAAGTGTCTGTCAAAAACGAACAAAAATGCTAAGACCGCTCTCAGAACTCTGTGAGTTCTGAGGGTTAAATGAGGTCCTTTTCTACAAGAGCCAGCCAAGTTCCCCTTGAGCCTTATGGGACATTCTATAGCATGTCCGGCTCCTGAACAGGAAACCAAGCCCGTCCAGACAGACGAGGGCAAAAGAGATAGGAAGTGCCGCACCCTGGGAATTCAAATGAGTGGCGGGTGAAAGAAACTGAAAGACAAACTCGTTCTGTTGACTTTGCTACCAATCAGAAAATTATGTAATCATGTCTTTCAGTGAAAAATTTAACTAAATAGATTTTTAGAAATATGCATTCCACAATGTTGGTTGTACATATACTGTATGTAATTTCCATTATGGGTCAGTCTCATATTTGTCCAGACAAGAACCAGGAAAAGTAAAACTGCAACGTATCAGTGGTGTGTGTGTGTCTGTGGGCTCCTCAACCAATCAGATATGTGCTCAGTGAGAGTACATCCAACAGAAACACACTAGACACTTGTGTGATTAGAAGTGATTTGGCCATCATATCTGATTTTACAGATCAGGGATCAGACAGCAGTGGTGTGTAGAAACGAGGGCAGAGCAGAGCTGTCTAATCTCTCATAGATCTCTTGCTTGTGGTTTAAACCTCAGACCAGTAGGAGCTGCTGTGATAATATCAGGTGTTTGATTTGCATGCCCGGAATCTGGACAAATCTGAGAGTCATGTTGTAATCTGAGTGCTGCAAATCTGAACTTGTGAGCCTCCCTTTCAGTACTTTGTTATGCCTGAGATGCAGATGTCTTTGACTATCACTTTGTTTTCAATTGTCTTAGCACAGGGTAGGAGAACCAGCTCATATACAGTATAGTAAACATAAAATGAAACATTTTGTTTACTCCTGCCATTATGCTGTTAAAACTGAGCGCCCACCTGGGTGTTTTTTTTTTTTTTGGGGGGGGCATATCCTTGCCAATTTATAGTATGGCAAGGATATGCCATGCCATGTCCAAAACAAGCAAGGAGGGGAAAGTTCTGGCGGAAATTAAAAATACTACCAATAAGTATGTTTGTGTAAACATTTTTAAAATGAAATAGTTTAGAATAAGCTTTAAACATGTATTTAAGGTAAGAGCCTCTAATGAAGTCTGCCATCTTGTGTTTCCATGTTTCTAGAATGAACAAACCAGTCCAAGTGTGCATTTTGAAGCTGACTCTTCAAAATTCTTCTTACTCAAAAGAAGAATGACAGGGCAGGACAGAATGACAGCATAGTTGACGGACATACCTGGGAAAAGGGAAGGTTGAGGACTGTGGCAATCTGTAGTCTCACCACTAGATGTCATTCATTCTTGCACACTACAGACATTTAAACCAGGGGTCAAGAAGTACATTTGGCTGAGGGCCAATGAATACTGGGCCAAAACATCATATCTCCATCAAGCAAACCCAGTTTATTTTTCCTACCATCCTTTCTTCCAATATAAACTATTCAATCATGTTCAAAAAGGGGTCATTAAAGAGATGTATTGCTTTATAAAAAGTAACTCGAATTTGCCACAGACTGCTACTAATGTCTTAAAACTGCTCTTTGAATCATTTTTTTCAGAATAAAAGGGGTTTGAATTTTGCATGACCTTGCCAAATTTATGAAGATAAGCCGATAATTTTAAATGAATAAACAGTTGTTGTTTTTTGAAATTAATCTACCAGGCCGGCTATTAATGCTGGTGGGGCAGTTTCTGCCCATGGGCCACCAGTTGCTGACCACTGCTGACTAAACCAGGTTTTTCAGGACAAAGAGGTAAATACAGTATTTGCTCAGTGCTAATGTTCATTTTACTCACCTTTCCCATACCAGCATGAGCATGGCCCATCTTGACCACCACAGGGTAGGAGGGAGTTGTAACCTGCAGACAAGGACATAACCTATTATTAGCTAATGTGATATCCTGGGTGGTGTTCATATTTGTCAAGTATTGGAATGCTACTCCAAGTAGCATTCCAATACAAACTGAGTTACAATTTCTAAACGGTCAAAGGAAGCCGAAGTTCAAATTTTAAAATATTCTTGCTAATTTCACAATTGGCAATATTATTTTGTTTGCAGCAGGGTAGTGGGAATAAAGTGTGAACACAATCACACTATAAAAAATTATTTGGCAACTGCTCGCTATGTCACCAATAAGCATGTAGAGCAAAAACAGTAAATTTATGAGCCTTAAAAAGCAAAAAAATGAGACGTAAGATGCTATAAAGACATAAAGCTGCAGATTCTAGTTTTCTGTGGGTTTTATCACTATATGTCCAACACCTTTCCCCACATTTTACTTAATTAAAATGTCAATGTGCAAGGAGAAAATGAAAGAAAGGAAAATGTGTTGTGTTTACATCTGCTTTAAGGCCAAGGACTCAGAGAGTGTTAAACGTAACAATGGATATCACACTAAGACAAACGTGTGGTAAACACCACATAAAGACACAACGAAAAGTGGAAAACTATTTCCTTTGCAACTGACGTCAATGTGTACATGAAGTGTCCAGAAGTGTATGCTCGTACAGAAACATACCAGTGAACGTAAAGCTGCCCACTTTAGGAAGGATGAGTTGGAGTGGGAGGAATGTTGGGTTTTTAATACACAGCACAGCAAAGTCCTGGGAGGCTGGGTGGAAGAATTTCACAGCTCAGTGGAATCGGTTTGGACAAACCCAAACATGCTACTTCTTATGGTTTGTAGAACTAAAGTGATGGAACATCAACAGATTACATCGAAACGCTCTGCGGTTTAAACGCCCCTTGATGAATCTCCTGATATGATTGTGTATGGGACGTAAATGAGACAGGGAAATAACACTTACACACAACACAATAACAATACCAAGTTAGATCAGGGAACATTTTGCTGAATGATAAACTGTATAATATTTACAACTTCGGTAACTATTTGAGGTTTAAATAAAGATACAGAACATAACCCCCAAAGTTTGCTTGCATGTCTAGTTGTGGGTGTTAAGGATGTTTTTCATGCATGTTGAATTAACAATCCAATTATTTGGAGTAAATATTTCTGTGGTTATCTTCAGGTGAGGGATATGATTTAATAAAAACAGAAAATTAAGGTTCATGTCTGAGGCACCAGACCAGATTGTACATTGAAAAGGTTCTGTTCTGCAAGAACAGCTGGGATTACTTCATCCAAACTCTGCCCAACATTGACAGGGCTGCACATCCTAATGTTGCTGTTAGCTTGTGTTGTGCAGAGCCTGAAACTGACATGGAGCAAGTGGAGGGTGTGACTGTGAACATTGCATCGGTTCTAACTGTGCAGCCCTGTCCACATGCTGCCAAGATAAATAGCACTCTGTCTTCTTTATCACTTTGAATGAAGTGCCAGAATTCAGAAGGGAGTTGAGACTAATAATGAGAGCAATGAGTGTTCAAGAGTCCAGAAACAAGTGTATTTTATCCACAAAAATAGAAACTGGAGTGTTTCAATCCTCCTTTTGCACACAAAATGTGAAAACAGTCATAGCCATGTAAATACACACACACTTAACTCCAAGAATGTAGCTTTAGGTGCTTATTGAGCTGAGTTATTGTTTGAGATGTGTGAGACACTACCTCTGCGTAAGGTCTTACATGAGCTGATAAACTGAGGTACCACATGATTCTAATCATAGGGAACTCATACAAACCAAACTACTGTCAAGATATGAGTAGTAGGTGTCAGATGTCTATGCGCTGGCACATAGATGTGCTGTATGAAAGTGAGAGTGAACAGCCAAATTGCATTGTAAAGCAGGTTTGAGTGGAAGAGAAAAGTGCTATATAAATACAGACCATTTACAACCAAATCCATAATCGATTTTTAATCAATTTGTGAGTTGAGGAATCAGAATCTAATCAAATTGTGAGATCCTGAAAGATTCACACCTCTAATGATAAACTCACAACTGGCAATAAAAAACTCATTGACAGAGGGACAATCCTTTTCTTGATGTCATTTAAGATAAACATAGCCTTACATTGTAGTTTTTATACATACCTCCAGCAAGGGCTTTACTTTACAGAGGCTGCCATTTTGCATATTTACAAATACAAAAGAAATCTTTAAAGTAAAAATAATGTGTCAATCCAGTATGCAGCTGGTCACAAGTTTAAATCATCATCAGTAGCAACTACCTGTGTGCGTCACATGATGACTGATAAGATGCCTGAGGTTTAGCAAGTGTCTGAGGAAAGTCCAGTCGTAACATGTGGATGTCTGTCTGTCTGTCTGTCTGTCTGTTGGAGAGACAGTGTTGGGTGAAAGGGGCTGTAGCCACCCACTCTGTCTGGACATGTTCCTTCCAGCCATTCCCATCAGCATGGCAATGACGGCAGACACTAGACATGTCGGGGTGAGCGGCTGACCACATCCTGTGCTCCTGACGAAAGTGGGGTGGCAGACAGAGACATGCACTCACTGTTGTTTTCTGATTGATTCACAGACCAAAGAAATGCACCGTCACTTATTTGGATGTGGTAATATGAGGGAAAAAGAAAAGAAATTTCCACTGCCTCACTTTATAAGCACTTTACTGGACAATACATGGGTCAGATATGCCATAAAGTATAATAATTCGTATTTTGACAAATCATGAACCAGATTAGCATTAGGTTCTTTGTGATTCTTCCAAGGTCTGACTGTTAGTTTCTTAAAATGTATGTACTTCTATACTTTATATATTATATATCCTTTCGTATAATTCTAGTTTTTGCAAAGCTCTTTGACAATTTCCTTTAGAATCACCATTTTAATCTCTATTTATGTATTTCAGTTTTTATCCATAAAACAGAGCAGTGAAAGAAAACAGTGTCAACTGCAGTGAACTTGGACGGGAACTTTTCCCTCAGACGTTAGGGAGGCATTTTATGTGACAAGTCTTTATTTTACTGTGACTGATATTCTTTATGAGATTGCAGAACAAAACATAATCCTGTCCCTAAAAAAAGTCTTGGTGGCCTTTTGTGGCTTTGAGTTGTCAGATGTGGAGCTCATGGTTTCAAACTTCAGCTTTCCATTTCATTGCAGCTGCTTATGTGCAATTCAGCCTTTTGTTCCTGGCAGAAGTCTGTAAAAGGCATCTAGTGTGGTAAAGATGTTAAGAAGTCACATGCTAAAAAAGCTAATTATACGGCGGATGATTTCACCAGTCTAGGTTTTATTTTGTAACACAGGCTTGCTCAACTTACAACAAATCTACCAGATGACCAGGGCCTGGCACGTGATGGAAATACTTCGGGGAAGCCCATTCACCCCCGCCATCGCCCCCTGCCTCTGGCCATAAAAGTTTGTTTTACATAAGTGAGTCACGTACAATTGTCACTCAGGTCAGTGTCTGAGGTGATTCATGGTTCCCACTCTCCAAAACACCTCCATGTGACATTCCGATCTAAAAAACTTGCATTTGTAGTGAACTGAAAGTTTCCAAATCCCACTGTGGAAATTCTGAATGCATCCACTGGTGACACAATTATTCATGCATAAACAGTTCCCTACTACAAACCGAAAAGCAAAAATGATTGTGATTTAAATAAAAACCGACTGCAACCCCACTCACATGTGTTATCTGTATATTTTATGATACCATGTAGGCCAAATTTAAACATTCACCCAGAGATGCCTTCCTAGTCACCAGGTGGATGAAAGTCAAAAGTTCAGAGTTGTTTTAGTTCTGTATAGGTCTCCACCAACTCCAGACTCCAGAGGGAGATATCAGGCATTTTGGCAGCTAAATGCTTTGCCATGTTCAAAAAGCTACAGCCACTAAATCTGGCTGTTTGCCAGTAAGTGGTGGGAAGGTACAGAAGTGTTTTTGTTAAGGCTTTACAAGTAAAAAGAGTTGCATGATGTGGTTGGAAAAGAAACCAAATCATAACATTACACACAAGCTTGGCTCCTAAAAAGTTGACACCCAACTACACTGCATTCTCAAGGAAGTTTCGTAAAGATCGTCTAATTTCTGAAACAATATTGCGTTACTTATATCTACAGACATGATAGTGTTTTTAACCACTTGTATCAGTTTTACCTTAAAGGAGAAAATGAGGGTGAATCGAACCAATGCCGGGTTATGAAATTCCTTATGTTTTCGCACAACAAGCACCTGGCTAAGGCTAGAAAAAGATAAGGGTTTTCCAAACTGCGGCTCCCTGACAAGTATGTCCTGTGTTGTGGTCATTTTTCAATACCACTTGCTCCCCATAAAAGCGCATTGGAATGTCCTCATATCGTTGATTAGATTTGCAATAACAATATTATAAATAATAATCAAGTTAAGTTTGGTCTCAAACTGGTTTCAAGGCATGGTTTGCTATTTGACTGACATCTGAGGTAGGTCTCACTTTATTATATTCCATCAGAAAAACCTTGGGATAGTTGCAGTTGAATTACTCTTTGAGGGCACATGTATAGTATTATCCCACAAAACACATGGTGCTTTCATCTAGCATTTATGATATCTTAATTTTTATTATAGCTACTCAAATCTGCCACATGAAGGAGAAGGCATGAGGTGCGATGGCTCGGGTAGACGACGAGAGCGGGGTACTTTTTTCAAGAGTCCAACCACAGCACGTCCAAAGACAGCCTGTCCACATCAAACCCTGGCTGTGGATAAAGTAAGCCTCTCGAGACCAGTAATGCATGTCTCATTGCTCATTTAATGACTGAAATCAAACACCTGTCATGAACAGATATGGCTGTCTTTGTTGCGTGTTTGAGTTGTTTTAAATAAAGGCAGGAGTATAACCTTTCACTTTGGAGCAGTAAATATGTATATAGCTGGAAATAAAGATTTATTAGTACAGATAAGTCCCAGGAAAAACAAACTTTATACTGTGACGGAGTGAAAATGAGCTTTTTTTACTTTTTTACAGCAGTGTTTGAACTGTCTAAACAAAAACATGGAGGTACAGTAAATGCTGAAAAGACCCAGAAGGGGAAGTGGTGTCATGGTTACAGCATGATCTGTTGTCAACAGACAGACGTGAATGCTAGTTTACAGCACCTTTTAAAGCTCACCAAGGCCATATACTCGTCGAAAATAATCCAACTATTTGCAACATTTGTCCATTACTTCAAAGTATGACTGTACACTAAGTACAAGGATGAAGCCGGAAAGTAATTAGCTAAACATGGCCTAAAGGCTGGAAACAAGGAAACCACTTCTAATGCTCACTAATGCTCTCCATCCAAAAGGCATGAAGAGTTGTGGTTTTACTAGAGGATATGCTGGATTCTTACTGTCACTATGAGTAGGTGGTAAAATGATGACATGTTGTTTCAACCCTTTGGTAATGAGTACTTTTAAAACAAATGATCAGATATATACAGTTTACCAGTATGAAAAGGTTTAGATTTCCAAACTATTCAGATCACTGTAAGGGATCATATTTATTCATCTTCCATCGCAGCCCTATTCAGTCATATTTAAAATTGTGTTATTAGCTCCATGAAAAGAAATTAGGTCTTGTCTGCATCTGTCCCTGTTTGACTGTCTCTGAGCAGACTGTGTCATAATTCACCTAATAAAGGACAAATGTGGATTAAATTATCCATAGATGTGAAGGTTTGGGTCTAAGAAAGAAATAATTATACAGTCACTGACCACTACAACTGTTCGTCTGGATGGATGGCTAATCACTCAAGGCAGACATTGCCAATATGACCTGCTAATGTTCAAACTGAGTGGACTGAGGAAGAAAGATGATTTACAGTATGTGACTTTGAAATTGACATGGTTGCTAAGTTGCTGAATATTTGCTGAATATTCTGCTGAAATACTGGGATTTTCATGCACAATCATTGCTGGTGTTGACCAGACTAGTCAGATAAAATGAAAAGGCAAAAATACAGTAAATAAACACTTGATATAACCAAGGTATGAAGAAGACCAGGTTTAATGAGCAGAAGCAGGAGAAGAGCATGCTGAGTGCCACTTTATTGGGTGTCCTATATACCCAATAAAGTGGCCAGTGAGTGGCTTTGGCAATTATCTAGATATTGATTCAGATTCAGGACTTTTTAAAAATAACCATTCACCTTGTGAGATAATAGAGTGTGTTGACACAGTGGATGCACCAAGAGGCATGTCCGGTTGCCTTCAGCCAACTCCTGAAGATGACTATGACCTCGATGACTGAGAACCTTCACAGACTTGTTCAAGTGTTGATTGTAATTTGTATATGACCCAAACTAAAATGGTTTTCAGGGAACCTGACACCACCCATCTAAACTATGCAGACTGTAAACCCTCTTAAGAAAGTTTACATGCTCCCAAACGATAAGTGACATAAGCATGACACATGCAGTACTTCCTGGATACACCTCCATAATAGATATTTATGACTTGTCATGGCAACCTCCAGTGCCAACATCCGCCCACAACTACAACTAACAGTAGATTCCCATTGTGTTAAAGTGTGTACAGTAAAAGCTGTCTAATTGGGCATGGTAATTATTGTTGTGGAATTGAAGCTCATCTGGCTTACATTAATGTTCATCCTGGTGTATTTTCAAAAGGAGACAGCTGTCTGGAAAACACAACTTGGATGGAAGTTTCCAGGGCGGTCGCCTTCTGACAACACTGAGGTGCTGGCGGAGAGGGGACTGGGATGTTTGGTGGCATCTTCCGGTGGCCAAGCCACCTGCTTTTCCACCACAGCTTGCTAAGTGAGTGGCAAAGGAGGAAATGTTTCCTATAGCGTCTTTGTCATTCTCTACAACTATTTTCAGGGCTGTAAATCATTTTGTAATGTAAAGTATTATTATTACTGTATTGAACAATACCCAACATTTGCAAGAACACTACTGTTGGTAATAAATAAAGTCAAGAGGTTTTAGATTAATTATCTGCTTTTGAAGTTGAGTCATTATTGAATCACCATAGCAGATGCAATAGCCAAACACAATTGGTTACTGTCTCATTTTGAAGGTTTCAGACAACAGTCTGTTAAGGAGACTGTTTTAAGGGAGAAACCAGAATTTATTTGCCAATTAAGGCAAAATTGAATCAAGACCTAGTTGTGTGCAGCCAAAGTCTTGCATCCAGAAATGGTTCCTCAGTGCTCATCTTTCATGTGATTCTGATTTAATTAAGATTGTTTCTGACATGGCAGTAGGGTGGCTGCATGGATGGCAATGTGGGTCAGTTTGTTGTTAAGTCAGTCATGTGGTTCAGACTCAGATCTCTTTTACAAAATGGATGTATGGATTTGTTACACAGATATTCAGAGGGTGGCTAGTTGGCAGATCCATATTCAGTGAAATATATACATTAACATGGACCGCCACAAATTCATTCATGTTCCTCAGATGAAGTATTCAAGTTAATTTGTTAATGTCCTCTACTTTACATCTATTGTCATTACCAAAACATGGGTTTTACAAATATATGTAACCCTGGCTTGTAGTTATATTTTTGAAGAGGCATACGTCAGTTTTGCAGTAGTCTATGGTGGAGCTAGAGCAGCTACATGTATATGCACTCACTGGCCACTTTGTTAGGTACACCTAATAACCTAATAAAGTAGCAGGAGTGGCATCTGATCTGGTCCTAGGCTGATTTAGCTCATCTGCTTTAGCTCATCTGCTTCAAGGTTTGAAATGATCCATGTTCAGAGATGGTGCTCTTCATACCTTGGTTGTAACAATGTGTTATCCGAGTTACTTTCTTGTCTTTCTATCATTTTAATCCGGTCTGGTCATTCTCCTCTGACCCCTGACACCAACAAAGATTTTCAGCTCAGAGAACAACAGCTATCTGATTTTTTCCTCTGTTTTGTGCATTCTCTGTAAAAAAAAATGGTTGTGCATGAAAATTCAAGTAGATCAGCAGTTTGACTCCAGTCTGGCACCAAAAAACACGTCATGTTCAAAATCATGTTCAGTTTCTGCCATGTAATTGACATGCAGTTGAACAGGTGTATCTAATAAAGGGGCACAGAGTATAAGTCTCCCACACGGTAACACCTTCAAGAACTCTTACGAATTTGATTTTGAGCAGGCTTTGAGAATATTTACACAAAAAGTGCTCTCATGGGGGAATTGCTTTTAATATCGAAATGATCTCACAGGTGGTTAATTGTGCAGCTGGTTAACCAACGGGACTTAATGACAGAACACACCCACTACTTGTGTGCAGTCCATTCATTTTAAATGAACACACATTTGTTTGAAAGTCTGTTTTAAGTACATGTCCAGACTGCACCAAAGAGGAGCTATTTCAGTCTAGCTTCTCTGCAGTCCTGTTGTAATAGGGACCCTGACATGGCTTATTAGTACTAATCAATTCACTAAACTACATTCCTGCTTCAGAAGAAAAAAGTGCAGACAGACCTCGGGTGAGCCTGTCCTGCAAAAACCATCAATGCTGTGCCACATTCCTCTCAGTCTAAAAAGGAAAAGAGATGTTTCTTTCCCATTTTCCAGAGTCTCCTACAGTAATAGGTCTCGGAAAAGTTTGCGCAGAAATGAGGTGGCTGTGTGCAGTTTTGCATTCACTGTTACATGAAATCATTTAGTTCACTGTTTCAGCACAGTGATAGTGGTGAAACCAGACCTTTGCACAAACAGGCAAAAGGTTAAATTACGAGGTCTTATAGTCTCAGTACAGTCATTTATGCAGAAAAAGGGGTCACAGGTCAGGGTCACAAACTGCCAACAGTTAAAATATTAAGTTGCCTGTCTGTAATTATGTGGTTTCCAAGAAAATTACTACACACTCTCTTTTGTTAAAGTCCCTTGCAACTGTTAAAAAAATAGTTCTTCTGACTTTTGTCACTGCACAGGAGAATTTGAATGATCAAAACAGTTTCTTTCAACATTAGGTTTCAAACCAGGTAAAATTCAGCAACATGTCTGCAAACATGTATGTTAGTCAGTGTTTGTATAGAATATAAATGTTCTGACAATAAACGACTTGTTTAAGAAACTTGAAGATAAACAACCTTTTCACCATTTTGGTCAACGCAACTTCCACAAGCACAGAGCTGATTTAGTTAATATCTTGCTCTCTATCTCCCTCTTTCTCTATCAGTGGTGCTGCAACCTTACAGCATTGAGATAAGACACATTTTGGGACAAAGACATGTCAGCGAGCTAGTGAAACCAAAGGCAGTAATGTGGGAACAGGTGCAGGTACTCATGGGTGAATGGAAAACCTGTCAACAAGCGCAGAGGGTCTGAATTCTGTAATTCTTTACTCCATATTTGTAATTTTTTTATTAAGTTCTCAGCCACTATTTTCTAACATATACAAAGTGTGAAGAAGAGAAACTCTGCATTTTCTTTACAGGGACTTTAAATAATAATTCCATCCTAATTCATCCATGCAGCATGTAGGCTTTGAGAAACTGGATTAGACAGAGTGCACTTTGACTTTTTTTTCTACTTTTAATGTTTAACAATGCATTACACAATAGTATGTCACAGTTTCATGTTTTTAATATCAAATTATTTTCAAATGTAATAACATGATATTTAAATTCTTCCCTATATTGGTCCAAAAATGAATTCTGTGGGTGGACCATGGGCCAAAAACAAACGTTCACAAAAGTTTCACTTTACTTTTTATTGAAATATGTCATATATTTATATAATATTATCATTAAACTCAAATGTAAATGTTTAAAGTAATGAAACACTTCTTTTTTTACTGTACCTTATTATTAATTTCATAATTGTTTCAGAACAATATTTGAAAGGAACACAACCTTTCAGACTATGTAACTCAAGATGCTTTGGTAGAACGAGCAAGTTGAAAACCATTTAAGCCATTTGGGTAATGAGTAGGGAATTAGAAATGTGAACTAAGGTAAATGTTTGATTTTGCAATCACAACGAATATTGTATTCTTTTAAATCTGCTTCTCTGTCTACAGATAAGGCACACTGCCGAGGAATCGAGGTCAGTAAAAAGAATTATCTTTTTGCCAAAGTTTTTTTGAAATTTCTTTTATCTGTATGACACTTCTTGACATTACAGCGCTCCACTGCAACCCCTTCTACTCACTTGTGGCAGAACCAGGAACTCAACAGTGCCCCCTTGTCCCCCCCCCATATAAAACTGTGGTCAGAAAGTGAACTGCAAATGACCCTTGGGAGCTGTTGGGACAGAAATTCCAAGCGGCTGGCAGGACCCCAAATTGTGCACCTCTGGTTTAAATGTGAAAAAATGCTAAAGCCACACTACTGTACAAACGTAAATTAAAAGCTAAGCCACTAGATGACGTGCAGTCTTGTGATCTGGATTTCCACCATTCATTCATTCATTGTCTACCTTCCACATGAGAGTCACAGGGCTGCTGGATGCAATCCCAGCTGAATAAACAGTGGACAGGTCGCCAGTCCACCACATGGCCAACACACAGATGTACAACCATTCACTCTCACATTCACACTTACAGTGTACAATTAACCTCTACATGTTTTTGGACTGTTGGAGGAAACCGGAAAATACAAAAAAAAAAAAATAAATAAATAAAAAAAAATACACACACACACACACAGGGGGAACAGGCAAACCACCATTCCACCATTTGCATCAAAAATCACCACACTGAGTTACAGTCATGCCTTTGCAAGTCAGTCAACTTTAGACACACATTACACATATTTTTACATTCAGTGCTTGTGGAGAATATCATTAACCATGGTGCAAATGATGAATAAATCTGTTTAGCAATGACAGAACCATGGCACTCCTTACGTGAGAACATGCCAGAGTATTCCTCAAGTAATAAAGTGATAGTTGACACACTACAGTTTTAAAGGAGTAACAAACTTCCTAATATCTTCTATGTTTTCATTTAACACATTGAATTTGCATTTGAGTTTATAAATGATGGGTATATGAAGACGAGTTGTATTGTCATCTCAGTTTAGTTTGAGGTAAGCGTATGAAATACCATCATATTTATGTAATTTAAATCTGTGCATGGCAGGTGCACATAATTTTTTTTTTTATTTCTAAACAGAAAAAAAAGACATGGCTGGAATAAAAAAAAAAGGTCATGACATGTCAAGGCCCTGAAGAACATACTACTGTATATTTAGGAATGTCCCCTGCTCTGTCTTCCTTATAAGGCTCAGTCAAAGAAGGGAAGAGGTGTCAGCAACTTTTTTTTGACAGCAGAGGAAGGAAAGGGGGGCTACTGCGGGGTGAATACCACGGCCCAGCTGTAATGTCAGTACTGCCACTGTTTTCAATTAAGACAGTACAAAGGGAGGAGACAGGAGGGCCATCAAGGAGGAAGGTGTTCAGAAACAGCTGGATGCAACAAACTTAGTCTGTACTTATACCAGCTGTGCAAACAGCGAGGATGTGAGTAGAATCCTGATACACACTGGAGCCATGACTATATTACATTTAGTTAGACCAAACTAAAAATGAACTATGTACATGAATGTACATGAATAGCTTGTGACTTGGCAGGGACTCAACCCAACAACCCTCCAGATAAAAGCCCAATCACCTACCTCGGCCATGGGCTGCTGTTCGCCATAAGTATGAAAAAAGAAGACATTACTGAAAGCAGCTTTAGATCCTTGATTAATGGCCACACTATGCACTGTAAAATACTGTATTTTGATAAGTTCCTTTTAATACCACATTTTTCAATTTATATTAAAAAAATGTCTGTAAGCTGCAGTAATAATAAAGAAATAAAATTAATGAATACAATAATTTGATTGTGGCCCTCCGCTCAGATTGAGAACCAACACTTCAAGGGAAAAAGTGGACATGATGTAACTGCTGTATCATTATACAGAGAAAACACTCAAAGAAAACAGCTTTTGTTGCATTAGCATTCGTTCAAATGTTATTTATTTCTAAATAAAATCCAGGTTCACTTCCAGGACAAATAGAATGGCGTGCTTGTGATGACTCAGATAACAGGACACTGTTATTGCAAACTATCTAAACACCATTATGAATCTCTTAACAGCTAGAAAAAATAATTGTGTAATGGGACTAGGTTTCTATGCTGTGCATAAATGTTTGTTTAGAGTCTCATGTCTGGTTGAAGGGGGACTCCAGCCATAAAAATAAATGTGGGATGACTTACCTCCTGCTGTGGTTTGTACAGCAAATCATGGTCAGCTATGGTCAACAAAAGCTACACCCTCTGGTCTCAGCGAGGGGAAGGTTCATCACTAACCACAGAAAGACTGAGCCATCCCAAAGACTTGCAAAAGGACTTCTCCCAACAACAGTGTATCATACTCCAAAACAAATACTGATGGAATATTTCCATTGAGATGGGCGAGACCTTTTGTTTTATCATCTGTGCAGACACCTGATGTCAACAGGAAAAAAAGAGCTCCCACAAGGTGTGTCCAAACTTTTGACACAGTCAAAGTTTTTGCAATTTTCCAGACTGACTGACTGAAAATTGCTCTTTACTTAGCAGATTGGTTCTTGCCATAATATGAATTCTAACAGTTGTCAAATAGTGCTGTCAGCTGTGTACCAACCTGACTTGGTACACACCTGAAGTGAAAACCTTTTTAGGTGACTACATCATGAAGCTCATTGAGAGAAGGCCAAGGTTTGCAGCGCTGTCAACAAAGCAAAGGGAGGCTACTTTGAGGAATCTAAAATATAAAACATGTTTAGAGTCATTTCACACTTTTTTGTTTACTACATAATTCCATATTTGTTCATTCATAGTTTTGATACCTTCAGTGAGAATCTACAATGTAAATAGTCATGAAAATAAAGGAAAAATAAGGTGTGTCCAAACTTTTGACTGGTAGTGTATGCCCTTACAAATCTAAATGAAATTAAATATTGAGTGTGCAGCAGTTTCTAAAAACAAAGTACAGATTACTCCAAAAGAAATCCCCACATCCTTAATAAGCCATGGTAAGTGTGAGACAGTGTTTTCTGCAGAAGCTGCCTGGACAAAAGCCGATCAATTGGCAATCCTATAAAAAAATGCAACGTTCTTACAATAGTATAGATTGCAGCATATGGAGCGTAAATAATGTGAACTACTGCTAATAAATGTAAGTCTGTAGTGCTGAGTATGAGCTTTGAATTATATGAGCCACCACTCTGGCTAATGCAAGCTACCAAATCTGGGTCTGAGGAAGTGAAACAATCTAAACTGTTTACACATCCGCAAAATGAAAACCTGTCCCAGTGTGCACGCAGCCAGTGTGGCCCAAGTTATCATCAGAAACTACTGGGGCCAACTTATCAATTTCAGGTTTTCTTTAATAGCACTTAATGTCAATTCTGTAAATTATGTTCCTATTTACGGCAAATAGATGATAAACCACAGCCCATATGAGTGGAAACCAGTGTGATTGACAGACAGTATCATCCAAAAGGTGCATGGTAGAAGACAGCTATTGTTAATGAACTTCCATTTGCAAAAACTGTCATGATGCCCGTCAATGTTGCAAATTGTGAGAATTCAAAATAGGAGTTCATTTTGTAGGCAGACCAGTGATGCCTTAGGCTTCACAAGGGTAAAAGAGGACTTTTGATTTAATTACAACAACTGGATGAGGATGGAAGCATGCCAGTAATCATAGGCTACATTGTATATATAGGTATCTTATAATGTGTTATAATCCACAGAGTAGTCGCTTGGATCTTTTTGTTAAAATGTTCAATGACTAACAGTCATTTCTCTGTGACTTTTCACTTCCCACACAGACCAACAGAAAGGATATTATTCTTAAAATAATAGCTCTTCTTTTTGAAAAGGCCAAATGACTCATTCTTAAAACAGTAACTCCTAAACTGCCTATATTTCCTGCCAAAATAATCATGCGTACATAAGTAAATTCTGCAAAGCTTTTGGAATAAAGCACATGCTCGGGTAAGAGCAAAAGAATGACAGGGGTGTCCTGACAGTGTGATGTCACTTCTAAATTTAGACCTGCCTGAGTCCCTCCACCCACCATTGTGTGAAGTCAGCATCCTGTGGACCCTGTGTTAAGACCCTTGACCTCCGACCTGCTTGATGACTCACTCAACCATCTTCTCCATGTTAACTTTCTTTCTTGCTCTCCCACACACAACTTCCCTTGCCTGCTCAAGTTTCTGGGAATTTACAGTTTTCTGAGCAAAGGAAACAATTTCTACTATTGCTGTGTTTCCATCATGGTAAAGCCCTGGGTAGGGCTTGTGTTTCGACTGAAAACAGTATCTTTACTTGCTAGGTCGGGTGTGGGCTGTGCCTGATGCAATGACAATGAACGCAACAAAAGAGACAAGCTTTTCTTTTTCCTGCTCAGCTTGTGGCCGTTTGGCTCAACAAGACATCAAGATTTGTATGAGAATAGACAGCGGACGTTTGCCTCGACTTACTATACATGGGATATCTGCACCGATTCAAGGGAGTGACATTTTTCTTTCGTCCAGTCAGCTAATTGTCATGGGTGGAGCCAGTCTAGATCCACCCTGACCGTACTGTTCCATTTTACGGTTTGGACTGTACTGTACCAAACTGAAACACGGTTTATATGTTCGACAATAGCTACTTGATGTAGTCAAAAGGGTAAAAAACAATAGTTAGAGTGTGGGTAAAGTGATAAAAATATCTCTTCTGACTTTGTCACCCCAGAGGAAAATGTGTTACTTAGCATCTTGTCAAATTTAAATGATTATAAAAGTATGTAGAGATCAGGTTTAAAATTATGTGAACCCACAGAGTACAAGTGATATCAAAATTTAATCTGCTAGAGCTTTTCTATATATGGAAACTGTCACTGTTTACTGATTGTACATTTGTACAAATACTGTATTGTTGTCAACTCATTACGCACATTGCTGGTGCTATAGCTGCAAGAAATGGCTAACTGTCACATTTTTGCATTAGCTGTCGTGTCTCACTGCGGATTTTGTGAAGCAGTTTGTGTTGGAGGTGGCTATCAGAAGTTAGTCGAGAAGTGTCAGTCATGGCTGACTTTGTAGGAGTACTGTGAATGTTACTATACTATGACTAAAGCAGACAACTATTTTTTTTTTTATCATTCATGCCATCCGAACAGTTTAGGCAAGCTGTCATCCTTAAAGCTTTCCTTAAAAGCTACGTCCACGTTGTCGTATGTACATGCTTACGGTTATATTTGGTGTCTTACTGTCTCATGCAGTAAAACAACATGGTCATTTTCTTGGATTTCATGACCGCACACACACAAAGTACGCACAGTGGAGTACAGCATGGGACTATGTGTCTGAGAAGCGAGCACTGTGGTTGCGTTTGGCCTGCCTGAGTAGGAAATTGCTGACCGTACATCAGATTTTATTGCAGGGGGAGTCCCATTGTGAGCAGGACCGTGGGTCAGGGCCATGTTTACATTTCCGTCTCTAAAATCTTAACTCCAATATCAGAAGACAAATATGCTGGGTTTTGAAATATGACCATTTGTTGAACTGCTGGGTGCAGTGGACTGACTGAGTGAATGGCAAATGAAGGCACCACCAGGCTTCAATGTCACCTCCTATTCAACTGGGAGGGTGGGGACAAGGACACCACCCAAACAACCAAAACAGAATCACTCTGTCTTCTATTACTGTACACCGAGGTCATACTACACATTATCTCACCACAAGAGATCACAGCATGACCCAGCAGATGTAGGGTTAACCTTGGCTTAACAGTAAATTCCAACTGTTCAGCATGTTCAAATAAAAAGCAGGGCACCTGTGACGTTACTCCAAACTAAATAAATTTGACATAATTATTGTCAGTTTTGTTTCAAGCAGTTGTTTCTAGGGCTTAGATACAGTACTGTACATAAGTCTTAGACCAGCATTAGATTTATTGTTTTAGCAATGCTATAACGACCATACTGTACAATTATTTCTCAATCACTTTATTGGAACATATCCTGAAAATTTGGAGAAACACATATGCAGTTTGAAAATAACATCTTTTTTCAGAAAAAACAAACAACAAAAATAACACAACAACCATGGCTCTTTAAAACCTTAAATGGAACTCTAATGTTATTGGTCAAACCTGTGTTTCTCCTACTATTTCATGCTACAACAAATAGCTGCTGTGAAAAAGGTCTATTATACCTGGACTTTTAGTCACACCTTTTCAATCTAAACACCAATGATCACAAAACTGACATAAAAACAACAAAGCTGGTGGTGGCCTAAGACTTATGCACATATGTATGTCGATCATTTTCTCAACTAAAAAATTACTCAAAGATCTTGTTTGGTCCACAAACCAAAACGATTCAGTTTTAATGATTTCTTTGTTATATGAGCAAAGCAAATAGAATATATTCACATTTAAGAAGGTGACAACTCTGAGAACTTGTTAAAATTATTAAAATAACACTGAAAATGAGTAATCGATAATCAAAATAGCTGCCGACTAATTTAGTAATCGATTAGTTGCTGCAGCCCTAGTTGTTTCTACTTTGTTGTATATTCAGACAGAAGTTTTATACAGTATGTATAGTAAATAGTGTCACAGCCCAATATCACTGCTCCTCATGACTTATTCATTAGTCTACAGGCACATATAATCTAAACAACAATCTAAAAGGCCAGTTAGAACGAAGCAAATGTACTGAGTAAGGAATTACTTGTCCTCAGTGCACCGATCTGCAGACCAGAGGTTATTCTGTCTGTCCCACTTAAGTTGAATGGCATGTGAGCTGTGCAGCAGAGCTGGGTGAGTCAGTGCTGGACACTCTGCTCTCAGTGGTGCTATCTTTTCAAATTGTGCCTCTTTCTGGGTCTCTTTGGCAGCTTGTCACTCAGATGAAAGACATTTCCACTGAGTCATTGCACGCTTTTCTTTTATCAACTGAGAACCACATGGGCTGTGAAGACCTCCAATGCACAATGCTATTGTCGTCTCCCACAGTGACTGGACACACTCTACACAAGTCTTTTTCTATAATTGGACATTTTCAAGTGAAATGCTGTGTTATGTTTGCAGCCTGTTGACCTGGTTCCTGCAAAATCATTTCAAGGGGTGAAATTATTGTTTTTTTTTCATTTCAGTTACATGAATCAAATCAGGTGACAAACTGTGAGAAACACGCACACTCACACACACACTGACAGTCTTCTGTTTCATCCTGTCCCAATTTTGACAGTTAAGTTAAAGTAGAGCATACAGTGGCCCACAAATTTAATGGTCTTGCTGCGTCATTCAAACATAGTGATCTCGTTGTTGGACTAAAACACAGAAGAAAGCCTCATTTCTTTCAGTGAATCCAATAGTCCAAAAATGACTTTCTCAGTCCTTTTCTAACAATGTAGGTTATAGTGAACTACATTATAGTGCATAGTATAATATTGTAGTTACCAAGAACTACCATTTGTAATAACAATGGCAAATGCGTTTGGGACATAAGGAAGAATGAATTTCAACTAAACAAAGTGGTAATAATCAATTTTCATTCACAAAAAGTTTCATTTGGGTATTCCACTGACTGTAACATATACAAATTCAAATTACCAAAGAAAACTATAACATGGTATTACTAAAATATTGTGTCATCAATAGCACACTGTTGTTACCAAGCCAGAAATTGCATTTGAAATAAGAGTTTATTGCCATAATATTCCTTTGACCTCAAAGGAAAATGTCATGAGGTCAAGAAAAGATGTGAAGGAAAATTTACAAGCACAGAAAAATACAACCATGATGTTGAGAGAATTTGACTTTGCTTGCTATACAAGTATACAATGGTGAACATTAATGACATGAGTGGGTTTGCTGTAATGAAACTACAATGCTCTGAAGATAGACTTCAAAACATCTGTTCTGTAAAAATGGACACAACTAAAATATATCCCTAAACAGACAAATAAACAAAAAATAAACCTAAATGTGATACAGCACCACTCATAAAGGTCAAATATCCACCTATATTAATGGCACCTCCAACAGCTGGTGTAGAAATTAATACGGAAATGTCCGAGATTGTCAGTGTACTTGGACTGTCAGGAATCCCACTCACCGTCATTTATTTGTACAAACTTTTTGTCTGTAGTCTTCTTTGCCAAAAGGCTTTGATAGTTAGTTAAATCACCACCTGTTGACAGAATTTTTAAAAGTGAGTTTTTGCATTTCTGTATGGACAGGATTATTTCTTAAAAAGGAAAACCTCTGTTTTAAAAAATACCTGCCCATGTGTGGACGAGGCCTTTGATTGTAGTCCAAACAACTGTTTGGGTCAAGAGGACACACTGATTAATACATAGGGAGAGCAGCTCTGCTTATTACCTTTGCAAACTTTCCCGCATGATTAACTTGACACATTATCAGAAACGTGTTTTTCATGAGGTGTTGTACTTTGATTTGCCTACAGTTTGAAATAACTTGAGTTCCTGCATTTTTTTAGGAAGGCTGTTGAAAGAAACCAGAGGCCAGGGGTAACTTGTTGCTTTCTGACAATATTAGAGTATAAACAGACAGAAGAGAGAGATAGGAAGATGGTAAAAGCTAAAGCCCAGGTAGGCTATAGTTTTTTTTAATCCATGAAAATCTACAGAGGGTGGTAAATGAACCACAAATGATCAGTCAATCGCACAATGAATCAAGCAATATAGTGTCCCACATGAGGACAGTAGGGTTGTATGGAACAGAAGAGTATAGTTGCATATGCATCTTAGTTTTTTAGTTTTCATGGGATTTGTTAACAGTCAGTGCATTTATATGATGTTAGAAACTACTAAACTAAAAAGTCGACTTTAAAAATATATGTTAACATATTAGTACCACTGATATAGTAATAAATTTAATTTTTATTGCATTTTAATACAGTTGGGAATCAAATAACAACTGGATCCATATTGTAAGTTAATTCGGGCTCAAGCTGGCCTTGATGCTCTGCACGTGCTACACATTTCCTGCCCCTTTGAAAGTCGTAGAAAAAGCTGGTACACAGAAAAAGACAACAGTGAGAAAAACATGACAACAAAATCCAGGTTGGTTCATTGTTTGGATTGATGAAGAGACAGAATATATCCTCTATCAGCTCTATAACATTTTATTCACAGGTAGTAGAAAGACTTGGGATGGAGCTTGATATTTTAACAACTCGCCACCAGCTAAACCAAAACCACTTAACACTAACAAGCTGAAATACCTAGCTTAGTGGATCCATGGAGATTGACCAATATTTGATAGACTAAATATATATAATCCTAACAATGCCCCTGGCATGCTTTTTACAAGTTTAGAAACAGCCTGAGTGGACATTATTCCATATAAATGGCAGTATCCTGGCATCTTCAACTTCCTGATAAACCTCCCTTCATCTTACCCCGGGATTCCACTGAATGTATAAGCTTTGCTTAGTATCTCGATTGTGGCGTTGGAAGAGTTGTGCACCCACTTTAGTCAATGTGTCAGCTTCCAACGACTCCTTTTGCGTCGTTCTGTCAGTCCGTTGCTCCCGCAGAGAATAAGTAAGTGTTCTATTTGTGCCCAGATGACAGAACACAATGCTTCAAATCAGCACCAGCGAGACAGGAAGTCAAACATAGATACAACATTAAGCCTTTTTTGTTGACACTATTGAAGTTCACTAAACTACATCAATGACACTCAACAGCCTTCACTTCTCGTTCTCTGTAGGATGGGTGTTGATGGATCAAGCACATGAGGCAACGGTGTACCAGAGCTGTCACATGAAGCAACACACATGCAGTGGAATCCTAGGGTTACTTCAGAGAGTGAAGGTTTACAAGAGCCTGGGGGAAAACAAATGGACGCAATCTGGTAATTTTCTGACAAACATTCAACTCTGGAGTCTATCGGCTAAAGACAGCATTGTTGTCACTGGGAGAGTAAGTGTTAGCATCTTTAGCATTTACACTGGGCAGTGAAATGTCAATAATTGTTGTGTATACTGGATCTTGGTAAATCTAGTCTGAGTCTATGTTTACCAAGAACTAGTCACAAAATCCATTGCATGTGTTTCTAATTGCTCCGTCTTCTGTTCGCCATGATCAAATTTCATATACAGTAATTCACCTCCACTGTCTCTCTGAATCAGTGGGGATCTGGTAAAATGTTCTCCTGATGGTCTGCCTTGAACTATTTTCGGCCACCATCTTTACTTTTATGATGAAAATAGCCAGCGAAGAGACAAGTTGTTTGACATACTGTCCAGTATATAGTGTACATCTGTAGAGGTGAACAGCATAATTTCCTGTCAGGTTGTGTGACCTCAGCTACTGGATATCTGTACCTCCTGCCTAATCTTTTAATCCCATCTATGAATCCCCCCTTACTTGGTTTTCTGCTCATGGCCTGGTACACGTTATAATTGTGATATACAGTATGTGAGGAATTCAGGGCTGTTTTACGTCTTTACATATAGACGTCACATGTAATTTTACTTAAGTGAATCATTCCATTTAGCAGTTTCCATGATTCTGACTCATCCTGGGTTTCATCGCCTCATTTAGGAAAAAAGAAAAACAGACATCCAGCTGTCACGCATGCCAATCCACTGTCTAACTAAGGAATGTAACAAATCTGTTGATGCAGACTTTGGCATTGAGGGCTGAAATAATATCCGGCTGGCCATTATCAAAGGTTAACTAAAGCTATGCAGCGGATGTGTTTCTGCTTTTGTCTGCCGGAGCCATCAAAGTGGGTCTGGACCCTACAGATTAGACCTTATTTCTGATAAAAACACGATGGTGATTATGATTATGATGAATTTCCACAGGTGGTTAATGTTCTGTTGTTCTTGACAACTGGACTGAAACCAAGAATGTGTGGCTGTATTGAATCTACTGTAAATCTACTGCTGAACAAACAAAAATGCGTATTATTTATGTTTCAGTAAAAGGAACAAAAACACAGCAGGTGATGACTTTTAGATTTGATTCTGAGTCAAGGGTGAAAGGTGAATGTAAAATTACAAGTTAAGCTTTCCATCTGTAAATCAAGGGACAAATTAACTAAAGGCTGAAATCTGAAGCCCAAGGTCCTGCTAAGTAAAAAATTATACATATATATATATGGCTATGTATTTTCTTTGACATGAGGTAAGTGTTAATGAAGGCACATTAAGGGTAGAGTTCCCTGACCTGATTATTTCGGGCTGGGTTATATAAGTGTGACAGGCAGCAACTTAGCTCCGTCAGTGTCTGCAGATAAGCTTCTGCAGTGATAATGCATTTCCACTCTTGCCTTTGCAGCAAGAGTTTGCATGTTCTCCCTGTGTGCATGTGGGTTTTCAAAATTACAACCCCTCTGGTGGAGGTAATAAGCAAATCAGAACATTTCTACGAAATTTGATCTGCAGCCTTAAAAAAAGTAAATGTTTTGATCACGAAAAAAAAGAAAAAAAAAAAAACTCCTTTCATAATCATGAGGCTTAACAATTGTGAAATTAAAGGAAACCAGTGGTGTGCATAGGCATTTGGAAGGGCAGGGGCAAAAATTAAAAGGGTACATCCTAAGACCAAAGGCAATCCGGGCCTGGAGAATGAATTTCATGTTGACCTCCACACATTGTTTCATTATGCAAGTTCAAGTTGTGTTTTGTAGCGATGTCTGTCACTTTTTAAAGTGCTGTGTTTTGGAAGATATGGAAGAAAGCCTTGGGGCGTTATTGATTATTGATATCCTAAAGATCTGTACCTTTTTTATTTAAAAAAATAAAATATGTCACTGAAAATAAAACTGTAACTGAACTGCAGGTCAATGTGATATAGTTTTATGTTTACCTGATGCAAGAAGCAGGTGGCCTCCATATATTTTTTAACTCATGTTAGGTTTAAGGAAATTATGAATCAAACCAGTCTCATTTTTCAGTTTTTATGTCACTGCTACATTTTCTCTGGTGTGTCTGTAGGAAAATAAAAAGCAATGGTAGTTTTTTAGTCATGGTTATTTTTCTGTACACAAACGAACTGTTAAAAAAATGTGGCAGGGAAAACTTCCAGTAAGTCACCGCGTCTGTGATTACTGAGGGCATCCGCGGCCGCTGATTGGCCGGCCCACACACGCGCCGCGGGAGCGCAGAGGGGCGTAAACGTCAGCCGCGCGCTCTATATGTAAGACAGTGCGTCTGAGGGGAATCAGAGAAACGAGTGAGCGGAACGAGAAACAGCAGCAGCAGCAGCAGCAGCAGCAGCAGCAGCTACAGCTACAGCCACTGCCTGAGGCGACACTTGGAGACTTTACGCAGAGACTGTTAATACAGCAGCCGCTCCGCCGTGAACGCAGCATCGGGACTGACTCAACGCAGTTAATTCCAGCAGCAGCGTCAGAGACGAGAGAACGGAAAGTTTGGAGAAATGCAGCCAGTGTTCCAGCACCTCATCAGCCTGCTGTTCGTCTTCGGCAGCCTGCACGTTGAGCAGCTGACGGAGGGCTGCTCGTGCGCACCGTCGCACCCGCAGGACGCGTTCTGCAACTCCGAGATAGGTGAGTGAGTGACGGCGTTTTCTGCCTGCGAACCGGTCCGTTCTCCCTCCAACCACCTGCTGCCCGACAGAACACGTACATGCTCCTCTGTGATTTTTAATTATATGATTTAACGACATGTAACTACAGTTCTCCGTCCAGTAATAGTAGAGTTAAAGGAATAGTTCTAGTTTTATGAAGTGCTTGTGTATCAGGTTATTAGTCAGTCTGTTCAGAGGGGGAGACAGGAGAAGCTCAAAACTATTTACACATTGTATGTTGTAAATGGGGACAGGAGAGTAAAGAGTTGTAGAGGGCTTACTAGAGCTCGGAAGATACGATCTAACATGTACTAATGATTTTTCAACATTTCAAGTCACTCAGTAATAATTAATGTCAGATAAATAAAGACTGGTAGTTGACTTATTGCAATTCAATTGTCTTTATGGACGGAACCCAATAAAGACTCATTAAACTGAGAAACAATACACAAATCTGAGGTAAATTCAGTGTCTTTGCATAATGTATAACACAAATCTACATACATTGAAACTTTATCATGTTGCTCTTAAAGACATAATTGCCAAGCCTTAAGGCTCATCATAAAAAAATTAAATAAAATTCTTACTGTACACGAGGCTATATTTAACCATTCTGTCAAGCCACTGTAAGTTCATGCCTAATATTATGCAAAGGTATGATAATTTGGCATCACACAAAGATGCTACATTTCGCATAATTATCTCAAGTTTAAACACTTGAACCTGAGCCAAAAAAGTGTGTTACTCAGTGTTTCGAAAAGCCAGTCAGCACTGATTCTAACAAAGTGTCGATAATGGAGCAGAAATGTGGGACTGTTGTTGTATGTGCACAACCCAAACAACTCTGGTTAAGCAATGAAGCAGCCTTGGTAAAAATTGAGTGAGGATGGTGAACGACCTGGTAAGGTCTGAAACAAGTTGTGTGTCACTTGATGGTTGACTGTTTGTGGGAATGTCAGTTGTTGTTTAGGTCTAGCATTATCCTCAGACAAGTATTTGTAGGTTTTGCTTAAACACTAATGATCCACTGACACAAATTGAAGGTCTGTTCAATAGCGTATACATGTCAAATAATTGATTTGCATTGTAGTATAGCTTTGACATTGTTGTACCTATGGGATTAGGATTACGTGGAAAATGCCATGACACCATGGCAAACCTCTGAAAATACTTAAAGTTTTAGTACTTAGTATTTGCACTAAATGAACTGTAAGCTACACATCTCATACACCCCAACTTCAAAAAACCTGAAATATCCCTTTAAGCCATTAATGGAACTAACATGTAGGGTAACAAGGGACTAATGTCTGTGGCATAAACTTAGGTTCTGTACTTAATATCCTCAAACTGACTCTATGAAGAGATGAATCAATGTCTCCACCTGATTCACTTCACCTCATAGTTTAAATGTGGTGAAGTGTTTCACTGAAGCACAGCTGCAGCTGTGAAGCAGAGCAAAATGTCAAAGATAAATGAGGCATGTCACAATTTTGTCTCTGCTCTCAGATCATGATTTAGTTTTTCTCTTTCTGAAAGAATGTGTCAAACTCTGCATGGAAAAGGTTTGAGCTTACACCTTTTTTAAATGGTGGTACAACACTTTGAACTAAAAATGGCTTTTAAAGCTGGCCATGTGAATTGTCACCTGTGTATAACAAGACCTACAGTGGCTCAGACGTTTCAAAATCTGTTTAAATCTCTGCAAGAGTTTTTTTATGGCTTCTTTTATTGCTTAATTATTCGTTCTTGTCCTTCTCAGAATTATATGGACTTGGGTTAGGCAGGAACGTAAATCCCACATGACCTGTGTTTTCAGATAATAGTGGGAAAGAAACAAGGATTGTCTGATCAACCCTATAGGCAGAGAGGCTTGAGGTTTTCAAACTGGCTTAGAGGCTGAAATGCAGTGCAGAATGGAACTTGATTTACTGAGGAGAGTGAACTTTGTGTGGGGTAACACACATGCACATGTACACACACTCACAAGTGTAGCCCATGAGTTCTCCTTGTAGTTTCAGCTAATGAAGGAAGTCCATGTTTCTGCAGCAACCCCCCCGAAACAAATGTTTACTGCTACACTTTCTGCTCGTCACTCTTTACAAAGCCTGCTCCAAATCTAACTTATTTTACCCAAAGTTAGAGAAAACATCTAGGACATCTTTTTTTTATTATTATTATTATTTTATTTCCACTGAATTTGATGTCAAGGAACTATATTGGTTGTTATTTTTTATGTGTGCAAAATAGAGTTAATGTCTGATTCCCATTAGTTTATCATCTACATTACTTTCTCTACTGAGGCCACTTTCATCCAAAAACCAACAAGAAAAATTAAATTGACATACTCTCATGAAAGACAAAACCGTTTGTCTTTCCAACCCAGCAACACCTAAGACTTGTCACTCTCTCATCAATATAACACTTTGGGGATAATTGGCAAGAGTGACTCTCCCCCTTGTGGTGGGAGGCTGACAAGACAAGAACACAAAATGACTCTTACAAGTATGGGAAGACTCATGGGTCATATTGTTTTACTCCTAAATTTAATGTCTACTACTATAGATCAAAACCTATAATCTAGACAAAAAAACACAAATATAGGGAAAACAAAAACTATTGGGATAAAAAAGCTAATGCTATTAGTGGAAAACCCTTTAATTCTAACTGTCAACATCAAAGGTGACAGCCATGAATCTTTCCAGGTTGAAACCTATAACCTGTGTTTTGCACTAGTTTTCTTTGATCATAGTCATGCACAGGCAGGCCACTGGATGAAGCACCATCAGGTGAAAGGGCTAGAAGTTTAAATCCATCTTGTCCATTTTCTTTGCCACATATCCGAGCACCAGTAAGTGACCTGGCTCCTTTTTGTTCAGTAAACAAAAAGCAGTAGTTGACTACTATTGGGCATCAGCTTTAAACCAGTCTATTGATGAAGTGAAGCAGGAACAGGTACTGCAAGATTAGAGGTCCAGCAGTGAAATTTGAGATTGAGACCCTGAGATTTAATATTGCTCCATAATGAGGCTCGTTCCCAAGCGCTCGGGGTGATTGGAGCAGACCAACACAAGCTTGCACTGTAGGGTTGGGTGATATGGAAAAATTTTCCAATCGGCCATCAGCCACATAGCAAATGGCGATTGCCGATATATTCACCAATGTGGGGGTGGAGCTATATACAATCACCTAACACTACTAGCAATTTGGGAGTATTTTGGTTTTAAGGAAAGTCAGTGGACCTGAATGAAGCTATTTGCCGTCTTTGCAAACGTGTAGCGCTGGCAAAAACTCGAGCAGTCTGCACGAGCATTTGTGCAGACTCTGCATTTGTGGAAAGCACTCTGCAAACTTTGAGAGCAAGCTAGTCACAAATCCATTTGGAAGAAGACGCAGCTCCTCTTAACACATTATGTCAACAACTATTATGAAGTCTATTGATTGAAAAATAAGTGACCCACTGCCATGCCTTGAGTCAGTGTTGGACCACGTATTAAAAGTCTCTCTCTCAGTACACCTATCAGACCATTCAATTAGCAAAATAAAGTGAAAAAACTGGCCCCAAAATAACAACTGGCTATGGACTAACCTGATATGTTCATCCAGTTGCCCAACCGTATTGCACTGTGAACCAGGTCAGTTGCTGAGGATTAGTGTGATATGTGTTCATGCTTGGATTTGGCATTAGGATCAGGACTTTTAAGAGAAAGGGATCGTGTGCCACTGTGTGTATTTTGCTGTGCATAGAAGAGCTTTGTCAAACTAGTGTAGCAAAGCAGGTTTAGAGTGATGCATTGTGTGGGGCTTTGTGAAAATGCCTCCCTAGTTCTATTACATCCTCCTACTCCTGTTAATAAGTTACAGTATGTACCGTATTTGAATCAATACACCCTCTGTCAGCTGTTCGGCCCCTCCTCCTTTGTCAACCAGGACTCCTTTTGCGTGATGCATTATGCAAGCTTGGATAACTTATCTATAGTTTTCCCTAAAGTGAGTTAAAATATGAAGAGATGTCAAAAGCTCTGGATTTCGTATTAGCTCCAAATTATTGTCCACTGAGCAAAGATGATCAAATCTCCAGTTCATCTGTCCCTTCTCTCATGACAACACAGCCCCTGCAGGGTCCATTGTTTTGAGAACTCCCTAGCACACACTCATGAAAATATAGAGACACACAAACCATAAACCAGTGATTCCAATGCCTCGAGTTAACATTTGTTAAACTTTTATAGAGAAATCTGTGACCTTGACAAGTACAGTAATGAAAGTTATAGAATTTATTTCACACGGGAATGTCACTTTTATCAGAGATGGGCTGCAACTGTGAGAAAACCAGTATAATCCAAGTATAACAGCAGGTGGGAAAAAGCAAAGAGAGTGAGTGAGAATGACAAAGATATAAAGGGATGGGAAAGAAAAATATGAAAAATTGGATGCTTAGGAATCACCAATAACGCATAGCTAACAGCCAGAATTCCAGGTGTTGGTTGTAACTCTGTCTCAGTGCATTCATGGATACACACTAATTTGCAGGCAAGGTTTGTTGTGGAGCAATTTATTTTAAATACTTTGGTCAAAACCTACTAAAGGCACCAATTTTAGCCTTGACAGCTAGTGTTTTTGAGGTCAGCTAGCAAGACACTTGAATTTAAATGACTAGTTGGTTAAAGATTCCCATGCCTCTTTCCAGATGAAACACCGTGTGAAAAGAAAATGTGTTTTCTTGTTATAAGCTAGGGAAGGTTGGGAAGGGAAAGGTTTTTTTCTCTGTATTTTTTTTTAAGGTTATGGTGTCAACTTATGTTCGGGAACATAAACTTGACGTGTGTACCTGACAGAGTTGAGGGGGACTCTTATTCGATGATGGAAAAGCCTGATCCTTGGAGCTGGAGGCTACTATCGGAAGTTAGCAGACCAGTGTCTGTCTTGGCCAACTTCATAGCAAGTTGCTAGCATATCTAAATTAATAGCATTTACATGCATATTAAAAGTCCAATTTTAGTCAGACTAAGACATTAATTTGGCTTTCTTAATGTCACATAAGCACATTAGTCCAACTAAAATCAAGCAACTCTTAGTAGGACTCACAAATCTGGATAATGTTGATAAATAGTCCGATTACTGCCGCGTGTATACGCTTAGTCGGACTGGAGTCAGATTTGGAGTCAAAATTAATTCCCAGTCTTTGACCCAGAAGTAATTTGTATCACGATTAACATGTACAGCAGGTACAAAACATGCAGAACCACAGCATGATCCATCTAACTGCCTATCTCTCCATTCACGCTTTGTTTTTGTAACATTAAGGTCAACAGAAAACGGATTCAATATGTACAAGCTTATAGAGAGATACAGTGCCACCTATGGAGGTGGAGTCACATGCACACAGCCAATTAATCGATTTTCTCTTACACATTTATATTTTGACATGGCGATTGTCCGTTTGCCTTTCTTAGTTTGACTACAACCTTAGCTCGATTAAACTTTGCATGTAAACGTAATGAGTGATTTGATGTCTGGTGTCGCTGGGTGCACTTTATCCAACAAAAAACAAAAGCAATGAAATGAAATCTTTTTACTGAATCTCCATTTGGACACAGTATTGTTTTAAAATTAATGCATAAATCTGATGCCATTGGCTAACGCCTGGGTTGGAATATTTGCATGATTTGATTGACTGGTACCCACACTACAGCTTGAAAAGTTGAAACTCTCTCAACTCGTGCTGCACACAACACAAAGAGAGGCATTTCTGTTGAAACCTCAAACCTCTATGTGTGAATCAACAATCAGTTTACTAACCGTATTACTTGCCTCTACTTGTAGTACTTTCCCCTCTGTGTTTTATGGTCTTTTTAAATTCTAATGCTCTTTTCAAACCTTAAGGTCAGTACAAAGATTGCAACACAAACAGAGTAACATGGTATCAGTGACAGTTATTGAAATTCATAAGTTGCCTTTGCATTTCCTCAACTAGTAAGTAGACGTCGACGACTTAATGCTCCAGGGTTTTCCATCTGACACATGGGTCTGTACCAAGGATTCAGTGTCAGTGTTTATTTTTGAGCGCAGTAGCATGTCGTCCTGAGAAGTCCTCTTCCTCCCACTCACCTCCTCAAACTTGGATCACTCACTGAATACTAAAATCACCATCACCCACCCCACGCCTCGATGTGTTTTTCCTCCCTCACACACACGCACATACATAAATGAGTCACCTTATTCTTGTCATGCCTGCAGTTTGCCACTCTGTACGTAGGCTGAAATAAATGCCTAACTAAATTACATGCTCACCTTTAGATTTTGCATATGCATTAGTACTTATCCTGCTTTAGGCAAGAGATACAAATTAGAAAACTGATTCACTAATTTCTTTCATTTTCTCAGACACTGGTTACCTCTCTCATCACAAAATACCTCCCACTCTTAAAAATGTGTGTCAGTTCCTCTGCAGAAATTGAATTTTTGTGCATTACAGCACTGGCTTGTATTTCCTCATGTTAACAAAGTGAGAGAGACTACTGAATTAAAGTGTAGAGTAGCTAAGAGATATTTCAACTCAACTTTATTTAACTGGGACATGTGATACAACAGGAGTTTCTAACCTTATTCTCCAGAGAGACATTAAATTGTTATAAAGGCAATTAGAAATCACATTGTAAAACTGGGTTAAATAAACACTTCTAATGTAGACTTTTTGACATGAGCAGGCTGCCATGGATGGGAGGTCAAGGGGTCACTCTAGGGGAAAGACACAGATCCTCCTTCTCCGGAGCGGCTGAGGCCCTTCACACATTCCTTTGGGTGATGGCACCATCACTGGCTAATTAGTGGCTGCCGTCCAACAAGAGGCGGTCCAATCTGGATGTACTTTGTATTAACTGACCTTTGGACCTTGAAACACAAATATTTGTTTCTCCTGAGGGCTGGTTTTGAGGTCAGAGCAGAGTAAGAAACTAGGTGTTAGGGTGACAGTTGCAGGAACAGCACAAGTGCATTTAACCGAGCCAAAATGTATCCTTCTTTAGCCACACATTTCTTTGTAATTGTGGCCTGGTTCCCTTGAAATTGCATCTGCAAATTTCTGTCAAACCCTATTTGGGTTAATTTAGCAGAGGTTGATCAGGTAATAGGAGTTATGGGCTTAAATCAAACATTAATACATTAAATGTAGTGAAGCAAATTATTGCAACAGGTCATAAAGGGGAGTGCAGGCAGTATGCCAGTACAGAACATTATACAAAAATGACCTACATCTGCACTGAATTGGAGATGTTTGAAAAGCTGGCTATTTTTCAGTCCTTTACCCTCTCTGACTTTCACTGGCAGAGGTTAGTTTGTGGGGCTAAATTTTTTCAGAATTTGATTGTATCACGAATTGTGGTCGATGATTTTATTTGTTACTTACTGCATTGCATTTCTACAATTACTACAATTTGACATCAACAAGACTGATACAAACACTTTGTACTAACATTAAAATGTACCCAACTGACAACATTTTTTCTGGGTAAGATTCTGGAAAGCCACAGTTTTAGATCTCTTAATACTGGCTCAAAAAAATATTATGGGGTTATATTAAGAATCATGGAGAAGGGTTCCCATGTCCAAAATAAATCTGTGGTTACCACTTTTTGGGTGGCAAAATTGAGCTGCTTCCTGTTTGAGTTGTATTTTAATGCCCATTTCCATTTGCCTGGAGGCAGGGCAGCTAGACGAATCCAGACCAAACAGAATATGCCACATGCCTCATTTCTTTCTCCAATTGAAAAGAATGAAAGACTTCTAATTTTTTCCCCCCTTCTGGGGAATGTGCGCCCCCAAAGAATGTGGGAAGGAAATTCCTCCAGGAGAAGATAACAAACACAGCCGGTGTTAGTTGTGTCTGTGGCCAGTTTGCTGTGGGCAGCAGGTGAACTTCACAGATGTCTGGCTGCTTAAATGCAGGGCCCGCAGCTCTGGTTAGACTCTATTCACAGGCTCACATTATCATTCATTTCTACACTTGCCAATCTGGGCCATTCCACAATGAGCCCCTTACTACAAATATAAGTGAAAGCAAACAAATCAGTTATCAGTTAGGCAAACAACAATCAGTTAGTTTAATCAGTTAGGCAGTGAGTTATTGGTTAAATTTATCTGATTATTTTAGAGGGGATTTACATTCCTCTTCCTGTCTTTACAGTTATCCGTGCTAAAGTGGTGGGGAAGAAGCTCTTGAGGGATGGACCTTTTGGAACGATGCGGTACACGGTCAAGCAAATGAAGGTAAGTGGATCAAAACCGTCTTCACACCCTTTTTCCAATTTTTAAGAAAAGACAGTCTTCTCAAGTAACAATTATGTCCAAAAACATGGAGTTATACTTATAGCGCTCATGAAATGAAGGGATGAAGACAGTCTGGGATTTAAATGGATGAAGCGCACAGAACTACTTCAACTTTTCTTTTTGTGGGAATAGATTGAAGTAAAATAAATTTACCATGGATGAACACTGGGGCTTGAGGGTTTATACTCAGCACGTTCCATGTTGGCAGAAAGCTGTTTCACATATCTGCATGTGCGTACACGTACACTCAAAGCAGGAGATGGATTCAGTCTAGTATTCCACGCATGTGCTATGTTGTTCATGTGTTGTTACCACTACATCTTCACGCATAAGTGTCCACGCTCATCATCTTCTACTTCTACATTGTCTCTTTTGACCAAAACAAGAGTGTGCCACCCACTAGACTGTCTGAATCTACATAGAATTTGTGTGGATTACCAAGGAAAGGGGAGGTATAATGAAAATTATATCACAGAGACTCTAGCCAACTTCTCCAGAAGCAGAAAGTGGGACCTGGGCCGAATGTGCCTTTTCAGGTACCATGTTTTTTAGCTCTGTGCTCAACGTCCTGGTAAAACACATGAAAAGTGATTTGTTTTTGCTTAATCAAAATAGGATAGGATAGTCTTGGGCCTTTAATTTGATTACACAGGCAATCTATTCATTCCTTCAGCTACCGTGTGACAGCTTAATAGCCATTTGGGACATTTAGCCTGAAATTCCATTCTTCACTTTCTCTGAATTGTTACATAATGCCGCATATTTCTGACAGATGCCAACATTGGCCCACTGCTCATACAGCAGCCAGGCTGGAGGATTAGCAGACCCACATACGACATTATAGCTTACCCAAACTCTGCACTTTCAACGTAAACACTCCAATGTTCTGCATCGGTACAATCAGTAATAAAAGCATTAAGTGGCCTCTAGTTGGTGAAAACAAATCAGCAGCATTATCCTCAATAATTAAATGTGACCTTTGCACTTCTTGGGTTCTTTCTTTGGATTGCAGACTGGTTTCTAATGCAAACAGTGGTTTTCCTTTTTCTCTGTGGGCTGATGCAGAACACAATTGCTCCAGAATTTCAACAAATCGTATGTTCAACAAATGTAAGTGTCCTTGGCTTTCCCAAACCCTCACAGTTTTAGGCTTAAGTAACAGTTTGTTCTGCTTTTCTGGGAGTGACGCATCTAAACAGGGATTTCCTGTTTTTCCCAGACAAATAAATTACACTGGAAAAAAAGCAGTTCTCAGGGCAAACACTGACTTCTAGTTCTAGCTCTGCATAGCTGAGCTGAATAGATGGACCTCAAGTCCACAGTTTAGCAATGACCTTGCAGAGAATCAAAGTCGAAGCACATTACTCGATGTAATTATGTTATCTAAGATTTAGCCAAGGGCTTATTCTAATTTCCCTTCCTCCATGAGGAATTCCTTAAGGAATGTCATCTGATAAACTTAGCTCACTGTTTTCAATCCTCATTGTCTATGTGTGAGACTGGGTAAGGTATGCAGTACCAGGTGAAGGAGGGTCCAACATGGCATATTTGTTTGTGTCATATCTTAATTCCATATTTGGTTGTTATGTCTTACAGATGTACAAAGGCTTTGACAAAGTCCAGCACGTGCAACACATTTACACAAGTGCCTCTGAGGGTTCGTGCGGCGTGAAGTTTGAAATCAACAAGTACCAATACCTAATCACAGGTAAGACGATGATGTTGGTCATGGATCTACCATAACTTACTTTGAAAAGTCAATTTGCCTGGTTCAACCTTCTATCTGTTGGAAAGTGTTCAAAATTTAACACTCACTTCCTGCTGCTCCAGGATATTTGGACCATATTCATTGAACCTCTTTCAGGGGATTTTTATATTTGAGTGATTCAGTCCTATCATAACAGGTAATGGTAGCATATGAACACAAACACAATTCATAATGTTCCTTCTACCCCACATAATTAATTGTTATCAGCTGTTTCCTTATACCAGGAGTGAAAATCCAATAGATATCTGAGGTCAGAGGTCCCATCAGCTGTGGGTTTTTTAATTTATCATGTACATTTATCATGATGAAATTATACATGTTTGAATTATACATGAAGTTTGTTATGCATGTTCTTAAGTATTTTTACATGTTTTCTGGTGTGTGACTGTTGCAAGCAAAATTGACCCTCGGATAAAGTAAAGTTCATCTTATCTGGGATAATATAAAGATTTTCCAATCCAATCAAAATTATAAAGCCATTAATGCTGTTAATATAAGCTGCACCAATTTTCCCTGAATGTAGGTATGTACTCTACATTGTAAATGACCATTAGTGTATAGATGAAAAAAAAAAGAAAAAAAGCCCCACCAACGGGACAGAACCTGACCAAGAATTTCACCAGCTGATCTAACAGGAGCACACTTGTGGTGCCCTTCAGTGTCACCACTGAACCAACTCATCTGCTTAGCTGACAACCGCAATTGCGAGGGCAAAAAAAAAAAAGTCGTTATAGGAGAAAAATTGCTGTGGTCACCCACTGTGCTTCAGGACTGTCATCGTCTCCCCCAAAGAGTGCATCTGTTTCTTTGGTTATTTTGTTTGCAGTGATAGTGAGATGGGTTCTGTGGTGGGCGTGACATGACAGTGTAACCAAGGCATTTTAATTGCTGCCGCAGCCCTACACAGAACAAATATGATAAAGAAATCTTGGAACAAAACCGCCCTTAATTATACTGAAAAAAAAAAAAAACAATCCCAAAGCCGTCTTAACTGCTGCACCTGAATACAGATATTTGGACGTATATTTGGAGCTACTTAGATAAAAAGTTCTTTAAACAATACTGGATTACTGGATGCTTATTCCTTCGCAGAGGCCTTTCAGAGTCTCGCCAGCAGCATTACTTGTTGCCACTGACGTAACCTTCACTCTACATAATCCTCTCCTCACCAAGGAGTCATTCAGTGATTCTATTTCACCAACTTTTCCTACTTTTTTTTTTTTTACCATTTTGCCACTGTGTAAAAGAATTTCCTCTCACAACAAGAAGAAAGTGGCTGGCATTTTCTAGTCGACACATTTTATGAGTTACTATTTCCAACAGAGGTGCAGCTTACATTGGACACTGTCGCGATTGGTGTACATAACGGTTGCTAGGTCCCGACCTGTGATTACTGCAGCTATACCCCACAGTGCAAGTGGAAGAGATGATGTTGCCAGGCACCCATGGCTATGTTTACGTGACCTTGGTGCCAGTGACATCACCACCGTCTTTTGCTGCTCTCAGGACGTCTATAATAAGTCATTCATATGACCAGAACTGCATTACCAGCAATTTAAACACAGTAGAGCCAGTGAAATGGGCTGCTTGAATCTCCTTTTGATCAAGCCTTGAGTGCTCTGCTCCTGATTAGTATTTTAGGAGTATGTCACACACTCAACACCATGTAATAAGCCTGCGAGTGACTCAAGTAATGCCAGAAAGGGGAAGTTGGCAGAGTGGTCGGGTCAAAGAAGCACATATTTGCAAGCTGTCAAATTCCTGCATGCTGACAGCATAGTGAAGGAGACACATGGCAACAAATCATTATGTTCCTGAGGGCTTGTGGGCTGTTGTGGTGCACCTGTCTCAGGAGTTGTAAGCTACTAAAAGCCGAGCACTGAAAATAGATGTCTGCTGACCTTTAGATAGTCAGAGATAGGGTGTTGGTATAATATGGGATTACTAAATGAGCTTGTCTTTCCATACATAAATGAGTTGGATTGCTAGAGCAATGTGTTTATAGTTAGACATATATTGAAATAACATGGGCAGAAATATGGTTTGGTGTGGGTCCTCATGTATCCTTATTCTACGCTCTGGAGCAGCATACGTTATGGTGTTTTGCTGAGGCATGTGACCCCCTACAATACCAGCAGAATCCAAAAATGGCACAAATGTGTGATTTTTGAAAAGGTAAATTTGTGTGACTCTTTTAATATTTTAATATTTTGCGTGTGACTCTTTTAATATTTTTGCTTTGTCAGGTCGAGTGTACAATGGCAAGGTTTACACTGGGCTGTGTAACTTCAACGAGCAGTGGGACCGTCTCTCCTTGGCCCAGAAGAAAGGCATCAACCATCGCTACCAGCTGGGCTGCAAGTGCAGGGTGAGTGGAGACCAGAAAACCTCTGCCCACTGAGGACAGGGACAGAAGGATAAGGAGAAATAGTTTACAGATAAACTTTAAACTGCTTATCTGAGGTCTACCAGAGTATTTTGAAAACTTACAAAATTCTTTCTGACTTTATGGGAAAAGGTCAGATCAGATTGGTATCAATAATGCTTCTGTTTAAATACGGCAAAAAGTGACTGAGAGCAAAAGTATTTACTCACAACCTTGGTTACATAGTATTTGTGCAGATTTATTGAGACTGAATTACAAGTTACACTTTAGAGACTAATTTCCACAATGATTCATCATAGACATCCAGCTGAGACAGAAATAGAGAGAAAACAAGTTTTAAGACTCACATTAGCAGTTATTAGGTAATAGCTCTGGAATCAATTCAAGTCTCTATTCCAAGTTTTGGCTGACTCAATCATGCAGCCTGTCCCTGCGCAGCTGCTGACCCTTGTAGTAAACGTCCTACTGTACAGCAGTGTCCCGGACATCTGCTAACGCCATCAGCCCCTATCAGTTATAAGTGGATTAGCAGAGAGAAACCTGCTTGTTTTCAGTTTGGGCCAGTGCCTGTAAACTTTGTTCAGAGTGTACATGGCAGCAGCCCAGAGGCATCCAGAGAAGGCCGTCAATCAAGTGAGATGTCAGCGTGAGAGTCCGTAAGAGCAGACAGGCATAAACATCATCGAGCTTATAAAATGCTCCCAGCAGTCGTTCGTCACATTCCTCCACAAATAATGACTTACAGCACTGGAAAGTAGGAAGCACTTTGCACTGGTTAAAAAAAATATCCTCCACAGATCATTAAACCACTTAAATTAGGAAATTATATTGAGGATCTCTGAACCGTGGAGGACAGATTCTCCAGGTGTGAATAACAGAAACATATGTAATAGGAAATGTGCCCTCTAGCTTTCTAATTGAAATTGCTGCTTATTTTTTCATATCTACCATACCTACCGTACGACTCCACTTTGCCGTCACAGCGTCTCCATTCATGCAGCATATTCATCCACAGAGCTACTTTTTTGTGTGAGCACCTGCAGCCGTGATACATCATAGAGGCTCACTAAAGTCACATTGAATTATTAAACTACAAAAACATGACTGCTTCAGGAAGCCAGCTTATCTTTTACATTACACAGCAAAGTGTACATGTCCTGGTTTCACACATGTACAAAAACTGTCTGTGTACAAAAGATGATGAGATTTCTCATACAAATACATTCTCATTATAGACTTAGCCAAATTACAGGCTGAATATTTATCCACTCTTTTCTCAATGCTCCCAACTTTGCTGTGGTACATTTGTGAGATTGTTCATATGACAATTAGTTATTTATGGTCTAAGGTCCAAGGTCCTTAGTCTTTGCCTATAAGGCACGTTTGCATTACTCACTATTGTTGCAGTTGTATAGAAAATTAAATACAGTTAGTTAAGGAGAAAAAATGTTCAACGAGGAAAAAAAAGTGATATAGATACTAGGACAAGATGTATAAACTGTAGTATCTGTTGCCCAAAAAGAACCAACAACACAATGGTGTCAGCTAGAGCAAAAGCTACTTTTGGACTTTTCACGATAAATATGTACAGCAGGTACGAAACCTACAGAACCACCATTTTCTTCTATGCCTGTACACTCAGACTAAGACTAAGTTGCCTCATTGCCTGTCTTAGTCTGAGTACAGCCTTAGCTCGATTAAAGTGTGCATGTAAATATACTTGACTGTCATTGCTAATTACCTTTTGAGATATTATGCCACATAAATTCAGGTCAAATGTTTCAACTTGAGTAAGTGAATCAAGAGATACAAATGACAAATTCCACATCACACTGCATAAAAAATTCATGTCACATTTGATGTTAACTTTAGATTGTTAGATTACTGTAGCTTAAAGACTGTATGCCTGGGACAACAACTATCACTCATCTGTCTAGAGTTTTTTTTACAGCACCACCAGGCATTATTTATATTAACCAAACCATAAATTTTAGTTAGCATCAGGATGTTTGTCCATTTCTGGCCCTACATTTTTGGCTGTAGCTTCATAGTTAGCATACAGACATGTTAAATGTCATAACTATGATACCATACCAGAGTATGGTAGAGATATGTGCAACAATTAATAAGTTTACATTGAGGAAATTAAAGATGCTAAAAAACAGACAATAATATAAAAATAAAGAAAATGGGAAAGAATGGTTGGACCTGCTAACTTGGTATTCCCAACTATAGTGTTATTTTGAAGGGCTGCAGTTCAAATGATCAAGTTAAAAGGACACGCACAACCATTTACTTAAAGAAAAAGCAGTGATTGTTCCATTAGCATTTGCTGCTGCACAGTTCTGTTTCCTGACCCATGATTACATAGTTTCATATTCTCTCCTTTGTCTCTATCTGTAGATCAAGTCCTGTCGCTACCTGCCTTGCTTTGTGACTTCAAAGAACGAGTGCCTGTGGACAGACATGCTCTCACACTTTGGCAGTTCTGGCTACCAATCCCGGCACTATGCCTGCATCCAGCAGAAGGAGGGTTACTGCAGCTGGTACCGGGGCATGACCTCCCGAGACAAAACCACCATCAATGCCACTGACCCCTGAACCCAACTGCACATTCCCCTGAACCCCACTGTTGCGTCCCTGACTCCGTCTCATCTGTAGAGTATTTCAGGACTCTTAAAGCTCACTGATCTGGTTGATTGTTCCTCTTAAAGGGGCAAAAGGAGAAAAGAACAAATCAATTGCAGTGCCTGTTTCGTAGCACTTCTCCAAAAAACAATACCTATTTTGTTTTACACATCTCCCAATTGAACTCTTTCATGGTTTTCCCTATGGTCACATTCAAACAATCCTTGCAGTGCACTGTCTATATTATGGTTCAACGATTGACAGTTAAAAAGCCTAAAATGTGTGTGAGTCCTTGAATCACCTCCCTTGGGAAATACAGAACTTAACTTAAAGACACTGTTGTCGCTGACACAAGTATCTCTGGTGTCAGTGACTGACCTGCAGTTCCTACTATTATAGTTCTGTGCTTTTAGGCTATACTTCTGGATCTTTTTCCTGTTGTCCCCTAAAAAAAAGCTAAGCTAAACTAAGTCTTTAAGTATCAGATACATTTCCAAACAATGGAAACAAGTACAACCAGCATGGATCATAGGGTACATTTGAGATAAATTATTATGCTGTTATTGCCAAACTGCACCTACAACAAAGCTTAGCTATGAGTATTATACCTCTTATTTTGGCTTCAAAACTATTTTTTGATAAAGGTATTGTTTCACTATATATACAGTATTGATTTTAACTGTATGGTGTCTTTACAGATGAGAGTGTCTTCGTCCCTGAAGGTTTGTGATGCAACTCTTTTTTTTTTTGCAGCTGCATCACAAACAGCACTCTGTCTGTTGAACACTGATAAGCATCAGCCAAAATGCTGAGAATGTCTGTAACAGTGGCAACATGGGGGAAGAGCTCATACTCTATTTTGCTGTATATAACATAAGCTAAAAAAAATGAACTATCAAATCGGCTGAAATCTCTGTTCTTACATTTATTTATGTTTAACAGATTACACATTAGTGGTCTGCAGTGATGACAGACGACAATCACAGCCTGTGTAATCATCCAGAATGAAGAACCAGCATCTGCAAATTATATATCATGGTACTTTTTTTTTTGTTCGTTTTCGCTCGACTATAGTTCTTCTGAGTGGTGGCACTCTCCACCAACCAAGTACAGTATCAGCAGAGGTTTCAGAAAATGATTTATTTTGTAAGAATATATTCAATCTTTTTATTTAACTATTTGAAATGGATATTATTATATATGAAAGTAACAATATTGTCACTAAATCCACTCTTCTTTGTCTGTACCCATGTGGGGAAGTTTCCCCTACTTCATTTACTGTGCAGTATCTTCATTCCATTCCATTACCAGACACAGATTTGCCTCAAAGGAGTAACAGATCAACACACACACACACAATAAAAAATATAGCCTTGCTATTGCAGAACACAAACTGTTCTGTTCAACTGTGACAGCATAATGTGTCAAATCTTTCATTTAAGAGCTAAATTTATCCATTTCAAACAATCAAAACTGTTCCATCCATCCAGGTCGTCACAGGAAATTACAACTCAGATAATAGGAAGGCAATAATGCAACAACTGGCATGTATCAAACTGATCACTGATGAAAAACCCAGTACTGATAGCTTAATGTAAATTAAGTTACAATATGTCCCTTTTCCATTTTACATCTTAAGTAATAAGTACTAAGCATTTACAAGATATCCATCAATTAATCCTGATATTTAATTTTTTTTTACTCACATTTTTGGACTGTGAGTGATTTTCCTGTTCATTAATCTTAGGCCTGTCTTCTTCCTTTTACCAACTTCCCCCATGGATCAATAAAGTATTTCTGATCTGACTGATAAAATGAATCTTTTGGTTTAAAGGTACAGTGTGTGAAATTGAACAACATTTATTGGTGAAGTTGCATGTTGCAGCCAAATATATAGTATGATAATATAATTATTTTATCTTCAATTTCTGCCAAATGAAAATTGAAATGAAATGAAAATGAAAATAATTTCAACTGAATTTTACAAATTGGGCCTTTAATATTACCGAGAATGTTGACCTTTTTGTGAGAACAGTTTAAATCATCAAGTTACTGAATGCAATATTTAGGCTGCATTTCCCACTGTGGCGTTTCTGTGTCAGTATTTCTGTGGTTCATATTTGTGTAAATATACTGTCTGCTTAACACAGAAACGCTCGGTCAAGTTTGATCCTTAAAAAAAAAAAGAAATCCCATGATGGAAGCTTTGTACAGTTTGTGTGTAAACACTGATTCCTGAAGTGTGGGTGGGGGAGTTTCCTTGTGGGGGTTATAGAAATGTTTGACTTAATTTCTGTGTTTTATATTTTTATAATAAAGATTCACTGAAAAACTGGCCTCAGGAAGTCTGTGGTGATTTTTCATTTTTCTTTTTTTTCCCTATGTGTGTTATTTGTTATTTTGTATTTTTGTGTGCGGTTTAAATGACAAAAAAAAAATAACTGTAAGGGACTCACCATCTGCATGTGGTTAGGATAGAAGGTTTGTTCATTCAGGGGCAATTTCTCAGGACCCAAGGAGCGGTAGAGTTTAATCATCTGAGAAAACTGCAAGTAGAAAAACAAAAAGTCAGATGGAACTCACGCAGAAGAGGACAGGAGAGGTCAAGTTTTTAGGAGGTACACCTGTGTTCGCGGCACATTTAAAACCAAGACCTCTTGGACTGGACTGACATTATTTTTCTGGCCTGATCAGATGCTTGTAAAATGTGACCTAGTAGACTTATACCAACTCTGACTAAAGAGGTCTAAATATAGCTTTTTTTTATTCTTCAAATCTTGGTTCATTTGAGGGTCTTCGTCTTTGTGTGGACTTTACATGTTATCCATGTGTGTGTGGGTTTTCACCAGTTTCCCTGGGTTCCTCCAAGTTTCTCCCACAGACAAAGACATACAAATTATGGGTTAGATGTGGCTACGTTCAGATTATCAGCCATATTATTCTAATACAATTCATTAGCTTAGCTTAGATTCTGAATTCCAAGTGTCTTGAATCTGAATGTGACTCCTCTCAATGGTACACATGCGTCGTCAACAACAAACATGTAATAGAATCGATTCTGGAAAGACTCATTCTAGTTGCAAGGCTACATATCAGACACCTATCTAATCTAGGACCACATGCTGAAGTGACACAAATGTGATTTAAAAAAAAAAAATGGAATTGGCAATCAGTGAAATCAGTTTCATATACTCCTATAGTGCTACAGCTTTCCAGTCAACTTGTTTGGGTCAAAGATGACGACTAAAAATATGAAACTCATGGAAGCTTGCTTCCAAGAGAGGTTATACAAGGAGATTGTAAAGTACCCACGTCCTCTCCGACCAAATGCTCCAAGAATACAAAGAAATACAAATGGGGATAAACTTCTGGCATAAAACAGGCAGAATCAAAATGTTTAAACAAGTGCCAATGCATGGACTGACTCCTCCTTTTAATATGAACACAACACTCTAAAGACACAGGAAGAATCTAGGGGCTTTTAAGAGCAATATATTAGAAGTTATTTAATGTTGAATTTTTGAGACTTTCTTTTCTACTGAACCTACTTCCTGTAGCCTTACCTGCTTTCGTTGCGAGTTGACATAACAGTTGTGAGGTTTGTTGGAAAATGCAGATGTATTGGATTCTAGGCAATCGAGTGGGAACAGAAAAGTGTCTACCTCCTGTAAAATGGTGTGTTTTGTAGAATGAAGCACTGGTTTTGCAGCAGTGATGTATTTGAATTTGTATAATAGTTAAGTAAGCTACATGAAGAGGTACACAAACTGGTGTGTGTTTAGTCTTTTTTTAGAACAAAATATTTCATCCTGTTGGATAAGTAATATTGTGATCCCATGCAGAGCCAAGCATTTTCCACAGCAGTCTTACGTATGTTGTTATTCTCACTACAGAGTGAGTAATAATAAGTAGTGGTGGTGGTGGAGGAGAACACCTGCACTGCTGGCTCCACAGGCAGGTGTAATAGCTCCCTTTAACAGCAGTAATAAATCAGACAGAGGCAGCCACTGAGGGAGGGACTAACTTCTCCTTCGTGACGGTTAAAGTTGAGAGAAGAGAGCTGTTAAAAAAAACGCTTACCACCCAAGGTTTGCTGCAGAAATTGTAGATAGAGAAGAGAGAGTTGATGCTTGGGACGCCACCAAAATGCAGGCCTATCACGAGGTTCCTAAAGTCCTCACCAGGGACCATGCTGTAGGCGTGCTGACGAATCAGGACAAAGTCTGGCTTGAAGGACCTGTAGCAAGACATGAAAGTAAAAAAAAACAAACATTGGATAAAATTAATCTTTTAATTTTTTCATTTCATTTTAAAGGGCCCATTCACTAGATAATAAAATTCATGTTGCTTTTTGTGTATCCCCGTGTCCTTCCCGCATTTATACATCAGTAAGGTGTCACAACAAACACTTCAGCCACTTCTGTGAATGCAGGGTGTCACTGTTTACCTGCACGTTGCCAAGCTGATCTGAAAAGTCCACGTTTGTTACGTAACTAATAAATCTGACATGAATTGATTCCTCCCCCAGCAGCAGCTCTTCCTGCTCTGGAGCAGAGGGGCGTCTCCGTCTCAACAACTAGTTTTGTCAGCTGTTAAAATCAACGCTAGACACTTCATAAGCTGCTAATCTTGCTAAAAGCCCTCTCGGAGACTCAGCACCAGACTTAACCTAAAGGAAGAAGCAGTGTAAACTATCTGTTATGATTTTCTATTGACAGAGATAAGTATTTCAAACATTAATTCAGGTGTGAGTGTATGTTTGTTCTCTCATGTACTGGTTCATTGATCTACATCTTCACATTTACATCGGTTGTACTTTGTGACCATGCATCACAATGAAAATATGAGCTGCAGTTGGTTTTTAAATTCCTGGCGAATCGGCGAACAACACAGGACAAGACGACGACTCCTAGAGTTCTAACCAAATAGCCCCAGCTGACAAAGCTGTGATAAGGTAGACCAAGCGATTAATGGAAAGAAATAATCAACAAATGAATCAATTATGAAAAAAAATAATATTAACATAAATGCACCAGCATGTTTTTTTCCATTTAACACTTCACACTAACAGAACAGTTATAACAGTTTATAACAGTTACTATTGGGCTGAAGAGGCAAGGAAATGCTCCTCTCTGCACCTAATCTTTTTGGACCATCTATCCAAGCCTAATCCTCCCTTTTCAAACCGTTCTGGGAACAAGGCCAAGTGAAGCATCAGGCACCTAGAGGTCTCCTTTTATACCGGAAAATCCCAGGAAATTTCACTTTGACTGGAGTCATTTTTTACTAATTAATGTATTCAGCTCTTTTTCTTTTTTTTTGTACAAATGTGTTTATATGTGAGTCATTCATTGTATTCAAGTGAGTTAACAGTAAATACTGCACTTTATAAATTTACTTTATTACTCTTGACTCTGTCCAGTACAGTACAGTCCAGTACAATACAGACAGAAATTTGTACTACACATGCCATATCTACATACACTTATTATCATTTACCAGTATCAGTCTGATACTGGTACTCAAAATCACTGGAGATAAGAGATAAAAATATATAATCCAACATATTCAAAGATCCTATATATTGCTTTATTTACTATGCACAGACTATAAAATTATTGTACATAAAAATCAGCAAAAGCAGTAAAATTATTGTATTCGACTGATATTTGTATTGGTAGATACTTAGGGTCGTGGTATGTTGTTGAACTATTCATACAAATGTTTTAACATGTAAAGTTGAATTAGGCCCTAAAACAGGGTCTGTTTTAGGGCCTCCAGGGTAGCATGGTCAGGCCTGGGACAACAGCTGAGCAGAGCATCTACAGCTGTTCCTCCCTGTTGCTGCTCCACTCAGCCACAGTGGCAGCAGACCAAAGTCTCTGCTATTTATACTGAACAACGCTGTTTGGTGAGGTTTCAGTTATGAATGAGAATCAAAGTCTGATGTGAAACTTTAAGCCCTGATGAATACACGTGATGATTTATGCAACTTGCTCCTACTAACAAGCATCCAAAACTTAAGGGAAGCAATTTAACAGAGACACAAAGTGTGGTATCTGAGAAAAGGGGAGTCATCTTATTCCCGACTGACAAATATGCTGACACGTTTGTGCTACATCATTACCACTGAACAGCCAGATGTAGAGAATATTCACCTATGCAGAATGCCTTTGGTTATCCGAGTCTGCCCACAGTAGCCGCAGAGCATTACTGAGGGTCATCACCCATTAACTTTGTTTTTCTGTCTCTTCACTCTGACAGTTTTTGCAGAGGCAAAGTGTCTGTGGGTCATGGATTAAACTGCAGTAGGATATTTATGCTTTATGGTCCAAAACGGCCAGGCCCTACAGACTTCAATGCACGGGCTATATGCTAATGCGCCCTTTCAATGGGTTATCAGTCCTGCAATAAAAGCTGATAAGAAGCAGTGACAGGAGAGATAATGGGGTTATAGATTAAGACAAGAGGGGACAATGGATCCACGTGGAATCATGAGCCTGATTAACACTTGAGGAGTAAAACGTGAAAGATGTACAGTACATCCAAAAAAAAGTTAGGGCCAATTGATACTTTCCATGTCCCAAATGACGCAAATGTCATTGTACAGTACAATGAGTACACAGACTGCAAGCAGACAAGTGAGTACAAATTGTACTCACTTGTCTGCTTGCAGCCCAAAAATCATGACTGAACGGAGTGTTGATTGTATAGGCTCAAGGTTGGACATTACGTTGAAATCGAATAGGAGATCATGTAAGTATGAACACCAGACTGACGAGGACCCTCACTTTAGTATGAATGACACCATGGGTGAGTATGAATGAAGTAGATAGGTACTAAACAGTAAGCAGGTAGTGCCATAAATAGTTAGCAGTGTTTAAATTTCATTCATTTAAATTCTCGTGTCATGAACTTGTCAAAAACATGTTCCATCTAAAATTTTACTTTTAGTCCACAGTGATAGCACACAACTATGTCACTATCTGCCTCTGACATAAAATCTGCTACAATCATTATTATTAAATTAAAATGGGATATATAAATGAATGAAATTATGTAAACGCTGATGAATCATAGCAAGACTCTACTGTGTGTCCCCCTCACTGATAGGGCTTTTAGATCTGGCCTGAAACTTTGATGTTTTGGCTTTAAGTCTTTTCCAGATGCGCAAGGTACACTAACTAGTGTACTGTGCACTGTTAACTGCACAGTACACTGGTTCCCTCCTCAACATGCAACTGATGAACAAAGTTAGTAACTGAGGGTGTATATAGCTAATAATGAAATATATAGATACAGTATTTCCCAAGTTGTTAAAGACCAAAACAGAGCTAAAGGGAGAGTGAATACATATATCAAGAGGCCAGAAACACAACTCAATAATACTGCTCTTGCTCTCAGGACATCAATAGTGTTTGTAAATGACCAAATGTGTGATGTAAGTTCAATTCAGTGGTGAGTGGAACGTCAGTAATGAAAAGCCCTAACAAATATTGCTTTAAGGGCAGAGAAAAGATCCTTACACTTAAAAAAAAAAGTACCTTCTTATGAACACAGTGCAATACAAATACACAATACTGTACAAACCAAAGGATGTTTTCATCATACTTCCTACAGCAGGGCTATTGAAACCCAAGACAATACACTGCTGCTATTAGGTCTCCAGATCCATTTATCTTACAGAATCTCTGACCTTCTAATAGGCACCACTGGGATGTTTGAATTGTTTGGAGCATTTGTCCCCATAACAGCCCCCGTGCCTGACTCAAAAGCTAGTAAGAGCCTTATCTTCTTCCATCAGCCTGTCTCTCATTGATAAGGATAATCGTGGTAGAACTCTGCAGTAATGCCAGAAATGTCAAACTGTACAAACTGTACATGCTGCACATGAGTGCACATGCACATGAGCATTTGTACACTATAGTGCTAAGTCTCAAACTGTCTCTCTGTCACTGCTTTAGAATTCAGAAATACGATTGATACTATTTTCACAAAAACTGAATACATATAATTCCTCTGTTCACTCCTCCTTTTCCCAAATGTATCAGGGAAATGCATCACCTTCACATACCAGAATTCGAATGCATAGTAAGCTTCTTCATAACTTAAACTTAAGCTTCTGCTTGAAACTTGGAGGCACAAATATAGCAACTATAAAACAAAGCTCATATACAAGGCTTATTTTATGGCTACAGAATCCAAACAATTTCCATTTTAAATCAGATATATGCTTCAACAAATCAATAAACCTTTCTATATATTACACATTGGACCTCTGAGTATAGGGCTGGAGCTAAAAGTTAGTTAGCTTAGCCTAGCATAAACGTTTGCCTAGCATCACATGAGGTCTAGATTTAAAGTGGTCTTTCCCCCCATTTTTCCCTATTCCAACAAAATACTTAAAGATGACATAAAAAAGCAGTTTCCCTCAGCACTAAGTGTCTTTAAGTAAATTGTTGGTTGGTTTTTGGTTTTTAAGCTAGAAACTTACCTTCCCTTTACTTCTTCAGTCTCTCTAAAATATGTGGTGTTTTCTCAATACCCAAGTATGTACTTGATACATGTGCTGTGTATTCTTTTAAAATCAAAATTACTTTGAATAAAGCTATATTATATAAATGAACCATTAGTGTTTCATTTTATTTGTGGGAGGTCACTGGTATTGTGGGTGACAATATCTTTTTAAATATGGATTCATACTGTATCATTGGAATAAATAAATCAGATGTACTGTGTTAACTGTTGAGCTTTGTAGATGTTGGTAGGAAGTTATATACAGTCTTATGTCAGCTATATTCTATTATGGCTTCACATAAAGTGCAGATTCAAGGGTGGTATTGGATTTTATACTTCTAATGAATGCTATTCCTGAAAGGGTTTTCATCAGTAAATGTAGGCTAGTTGAACTTCAAGGCCTTGAACTTTATCCCCCCTCACTAAGCGTTCTCCTTTTCAACCCAGGACTTTTCTTGTGCAACTGTGAGAATAAAACTGTTGCAAGTCCAAGGCAATTAAATTTATCAGTCACATGAGACAGATTACCCATACTTTCCAGCAGTGCTCACATTTTTGATGCAAGAAAACATTTTGTCACATCAAACATTAACCTCTGATATTAGCTCTGGGTTTTGATGTAATACTTACTCTGGCTCTCTGCTGATAAAAATTTAGCCGAACTTGAGAGCACAGTTTGATCAATGTGGATTAAAGTTTAAAGTTGAAGAAAATTGGACATGCAACATAACTAATAATGCCATCAAGTTCTAATGTTGTGGATCCAGTCAAAGTGAACCAAAATGTTTCTAAAGACTGTCCTAATCAGTCAGTATACTACAATTTCCAAAAATCACAAGAACTCTACGTTCTCAGAGTGTTCACTGTTTCCCTGCAGTCCTAGCATCATGTTGTGGTCCCCTGGCCTGGATCTATGGCTCCCCGTGGTTGCGGCTGTGGCTCAGGGCCTGGAGTCTGGGCGGTGGCCCAGTCAGGGCTGCCAGTACTGACGATCGCCTTCAACTGACTTTGCCGTTCATTCACTCATAACACTGAACACATTGAAGGTCACACATAAATCAAAGCACATGAGTCAACAATAAAACAAAGTGCTGTGGATTATTTGAATTACCCAAAGAGGAGATGGTACATCATCAGTTGTTAAGTTGTTCAAAGGTAATTGGATGGAACATTTGAAGAAAAATCCCATGGACAGCAGATGTAATAAGGAAAGGAGCTGCAAGAGTGATGGAGCACCAAACAAACTCTGGCAGAAGAGGAAATGAGTGTTGTGAGGAGTTTCAGTGAATTAGTGGGGCAATTTGTATTCATGGATATATCACAAAAGCAAGGATAGTGGAGTGGGCCTCATGGACGGTGTAAGCTTTCATTACAGTCTGAGCGCTCCTAAAGGAAAACCACCCCTAGGCCCCCTAAAGCCATGTCTAAACTCAGCATGCCAGTCAGTGGGACTTTTTTGCTCTGTGATATAATGAACCCGTCTAAGGTTGAGGATGTCTGGGGAGACAGTCCTTCACTGATGAAAATGGGCTTTGAAAAAGGATCAAGGCAAATGTGGATGTACTAAGACTGAATTTTCTTTGTGTGGTCTTAGTGATAAATCATCACCTGAGGTAATGAGAGGAGAAGACTAATGTTATTAGTGTACTGTAGGTACTGGAAATAGGAAAAAAAGTGTGTCCCTCTCTTTCTGAAACTGGTAGCTTTTATGACAGAAAATGTAATGGATGGGGGGGGGGGGGGGGGGGGGAAATCAGAGGGGGGGGGGGGGAGGAAATCAGACAAGGATCTGTAATGTGATCAGGCTGCCTCTTCCTTCCCTCCATCAGTGGAGGATGGCAATAAAAGATGGCAAGAAATGACACAAGACAAAAAAACACCTATGTGCACACACAATGAACTCATAGTCCTCGTAGACTCAGCATTATGTCTGGTGACACCAGCTTTTACATACTCACAAAAAACTACCAAGATGAAGTCCATCATTTCTGCTTTCTCTTACTAATTGTGTCCCTGCTCATAAGCCATCCTGCTTTCACTGAGCGTGAAGTCGTACCAATGCAACGACATCGAAAGCCACACAGCAGACAAAAATACAATGCACCACAGTGGAGGACATCCAGCGGCTCTTTCTTTCCAGCTTGATTTGTGGTTGTTTGTCTCAACAACACATCAAGCTTAGTATGGGAATAGTGAAGTGTTGAAGAAACACCAGTGGCAAGCAATTTAGATTTTTCTGTCGCCCAGTCAGCTCATGGTCCAGGTGGAGCCGGTCTAGCACCACTGTACCATACCATATTACCAAAATGGACTGGTTGGGTGTGATTAATTTATTGCTATTCCAAATGTCCATGCAAAAAAAATGTCATAATATACGGTAGCAAACTATGCCACTCAGTGGAAACAAAGCTTTAGGCATAAGGTGGTTTGTGTCTGTGTAGGCTATGGGGTTGGGTTCAACTATTCTACAAAAGACATAATTTCATATTTACTTAATATGTAAATATTTACTTATATGATTATAAATGCACTTTAAAAAACTGCAAACAAAGTGCCTATAAATTTCAGACTGAATTTGCATTAGTCCTTACACCACCATACAATAATGTGAGTAGAGGTGTAAAGTAGGCTCTTTAGAGCAATAACCTTTTATTGAATTTAAACTTTTAAGTCTGAATAGGGTTAGAACCTTGCACTTCATTCACATTTTAGCCATCAAGCTAATGTTGCCATCCAAAACTACTTCCAGTTGAGTGCAACAGTAAAACAAGCTTAATAAACCCCTTGAGTCAACCACGGTTAATGCACTCAGTTGCCAACACTAATTACTTGTGATTAATCACAGTGTTTATTAACCACAGAAGGAGGGTGATGAGGGTAGACTGAAATGCTTCTCTGGCTTATCATACTTGGGCTGCAGTGTGTTAAGCCAGACCAGTGATTCCACTCAGAGCCAAACTGCCTGCTGGAGGTTTTGGCAACAGAGACTGGTGAAGCCAAAGGGCTGACTACAGCACTGAAGCAGGAAACAACATGCCAGAACTACTGTACTTTGTGGCGTGTCACTCTGGTGCAATGTAGCCTGTACAGTACGTGCCACGTTGCACATCGCAATGTGGCACACATGTGGGAGCTAAATTACATTTATTTTATGCTCTAGGAACAGCGAGAACCAGAGGTCAACAGAATGACTTGAAACTGTCTCTAGCAGAAATGTGAAGACAGACTGCTACTCAAATTAAAGATCCAGTGTGTAACTTCTGCCAAAACACTGCTATTGTTACTACCTCACCCCCTACCTTCTCTCAATGGGTTTGAATATTTGAATGAATTACGGGTCATTAAAAATTAGTTTGAACTAGATTTTTGAAAAAAGTGAAAATCTCAATGGATTCCCATACACTGTTTGTATGAATGTGAAAAATTAGAATCTTTATCTATAAATGAACTTAGAGTATAGTAAGAGTCATGGATTATCCATGACTTGGAAATCCTCGATCTTGTGGACTATATATATATATATATATATAATATAGATCAGAGTATGCACTCAGAGCACACAGATGTTCATTAGTATGGACAGATATTTATGAACCAGCTTTGAGAGAGAGGAGTCTCCCTCATGTAGACCCTGCATCTCCAAGGAGCTGTCACTGCTGTGGCTCCCTTTGCCAAATTTGTATAGGCCCCTCTTGTGCACAGTCACTGTCATATGGTAGGAAACCTTACAACCGCCCTCTGTGGATCCCACATTTCTTAGAGTTTATTACAACACTAGCATGAACTTTACACCCCGTGTTTGAAAAATACTGGAATTTTGAATAAAAAGTGACAGCCCTACTACACGGTCTTTTTTTCCCCAGCTTTCAGTTGCTAGTGAGGTTGCACTGATCATACTGCAGACCACGTCTCAATGCCCTGAAATGAAATGCTCAATATCAACACAGGGGCGGCTGGATCAGACACATAAAACACCATGGAATATTTTTCTAAAATTACTTCAAATATTCATATATTATTCTAAAATTACTTCAAATATATTTGGAGAGAATGAAACCTTGGATTTGTGGTTAATGGCTGAAATACCTTCTGTTGATAAAAGAAAAATAGGACAAGAGAGTAGATATTGCAGAAGAAATAATCAGTTCTAAATCTTTAAAATAATTTCATAAATCAATTTTTTGTATAAAAGTCTTTTTAGTAAGTAGCCATGGAGGTTCCAGACCCTGACATGAACAATTAGGATATTCACCATGACGACCTTTTGTGCAACAGTCAAAAAGAACAAGCTAAACCTCAACAAATTGGCAGTGAGTATCGGTGATTTCTGAACAAGGCAGCACCAGTCACACCATCTGGAGCCAATTTGGCTTTGTCATGACAGCAGCATCGCCAAAAAATATTCAGCGCACACAATGATCTCTGTGTCAGCTCTGATGACAGGTTGCATTGTAATGTGAGCTGCGTTACAGCCCGTGCCTGCAATTATTCATGCTTGATTTCGCCGATAGGAAAGTTATTTCACAAGTTGAAGTGGTGGAATTGAAGCCAGCACACAGATTAGCTGATTATTCTCCAGACAGCCTAAAATTAGAGCTGACACTGGAAGGTATGCTGTTCTGTTTGACCAATCTGGTACCTTTGCAAAGTGGAAAAGCAGACTCAGACTACCTCCAATTACTGAGGCTGTAAATAATTTGTATATTTCCTCTTTTGCAGCCATGACACTTGGTGTCCTGTGAGATTTCTTTCTTTATATGCCACAACAAACAATATAAATCTATTCTCTACATCTATTTAAATCTGTGTACCACTGGTGCTGGACTGTAGGGAATCCAGTCTAAAGGGAATCTTGGGCAGGTAACTAATGATCACTCTTATAACCGATTAATCTGTAGTAGTTGTTTGGTTCATCAAATGTCAGTTAAATTTTGTTTCACAAGCCTCTAAAAGATGTCATTCTAAAATGTTAAATAGTTTTGCCCAAGAATCAAAATTATTCAGTATGAATAATTTCTTTGTGCTATCTAGCAAAGAAACTGGAAAATATTCACAAGCAACAAGCTGAAAACTCAGAAATCGTGTCACTCAAACAATTAATTAAATTAATAAAACATCACATAATGTTAAAAAGTTACAAACAGTAACAGTTTTTTGATAAACGCTCTACAATAGCGTAAATACGTACGTCTTTAAAACCATCACTTTCACTGAAACTATGTATTAGATATATTTAGAGAAATACCAAAAATATTAAAAAACATTACAATATAAAATACTGAAAAACCGAATAGTCACATCAGACAGTGTTGCTACAGATCGATCTTCAAGACTTTCCCTGTAGATACTATAATAGTTTAATAATAATTAAAGGTTCAATTATTTTTGACCAATGACTGCTTGAGGCTCTTTGAAAGAATTCAGCAAAAAGCAAAAGCAAAAATGTACCATCTTCATTCAGAATGGTTTATTTTATGATATTAGTTAAAGAAATGTGTATATGGCCCAAAATGTTCGTGATGGCCCTTTTTCACAGACAAAAAAGAGACATTAATAATAAAAATAAAATAAAATGATGAAAACTATGATGGAACCTACCGACACTTTCCTCAATGAATAAAAATTAGACAAGTGTCAGGGATCTTGGGGTCAAAAACCTTAGCTTATTTTAACTAACTAGACTCTCGTGCTCAGTTGTTACGGCTGTTTTTGAGGAAAATTAAAGTCACTTTCTTTGTAAATTGATTCAGTAAATAAAGCACAAAAAAAGACTGAGACAAGAATATGGTGTCATCTCTGTGACCCAGATCAGCTGACCATCAGCTATCTCAAAAAGTGACACCTTCATGTCAGAGGGCAGTCTATTTAAACACCCAGCTTCACGTGTCCATGTGCCGCTGCTGCAACAGGAGCTGCTTTCTGACCAGAGACCTCCTCTGCCACTGCAGGACACGTTAAACAAAAATCCAATACCAGAACTGGGTAACGAAGCAGCTTTTGACATGTCATGTCAAATACAAATGAGGTAAAATACAATGACAAATGGAAAATGTCTCTACATTTTCACTCAAATTGTTAATCAGGGTGTACTTTAGGGGTGGGAATCAGAGGAGACACCACGATACGGTATCATCACGATATTTAAGTCACAAAACTATATTATCACGATATTGGAAAATACTGAGTATTGAACATGAAACCATATATTGCGATATACTCACAACAGCTCTAGTGAGATTGAGCACTTGGCACCATGTAGTGGACTGAAATGGCAATTGATTTTTTTTTAAGTGCAAATCTCCTAAATGTTTGTTCATTTGTCACATCCGTCAAAAAAAAAAAAAAAAAAAAAAAATTAAAACGTGGTCTCAAACTGCCTTGGAAATCACCGTTCTCCTCCCTTGACCAGTTTAAATAATTATAGCTTTTGCCATGTTGATGTGTGTCAGTGTTGTGAGATCAGGAAGCAGCATAGCACACAGGTAAGTGCGTAATTCGATTTACTCCTCCCACTCATGCAATTTTCACTGAGAATTCTTATCCCTTGTGAATTGGCCATTAAGATTACAGATGTCCTGCGGTAAAAATTACTTCACCTACCCATGTAAAACTAATCCCGTCTGAATAGTGCTTTGGTCACCAAAAATGTTGGCATTGCAACCAGGAGGTAGGAGTTTGTCCACTGGCATGATCCCATTACAGCCTTGATTTCACTGATGCAATACTACGTAGAGTCTTGCTCGTCTCCACTGAAAGGAAAGAGCTGGGGCCTTTGTGCCGGCTCACTGACGCAGATTACAGATTGTGTGGATGAGCGCATCAAAGCAAATGGGCACTCTGCTCTTGTCAGGCCGTCAGTGACTTACCTGACCACTTTAGTGCCACCTTTGTTGACCTGCATGTCCACCATACATCCCGAGTTGACGTAGGAGGCCAGGTTGATCTCTGAGAACTCAGCCTGGAAAAAAAAACAAGTAGAAACACTGAGATTAGATTAGGATTTTTTGTCTCCTTCCTTTGAATCATAAATATCCTATGATAGGGATACAGGCTACATGACGAAGAGATTCTCTCACTTCATTTTAAATTTCTTTACTTGATAGTAAAAGAAAGCCAAAAAGACAGAGGGACTCAGCAAGAGGAGGCAAACTGAGTTATCCTCAGGCTGTGTTGCCTCACAGACAGTTAAGGCCTTGTGAAAGGCCGTAACCCAGCTACCTAATGACTCAGTCAAACTCTCAGTCAAGACCCTCAAAAAAAAAAAAAAAAAAAAAAGAGCGAGAGGGGGAACTTCTTGAAATAGAGTTTTTAGAAAGTCGAGGGGCAGAAAAGAAAATTCAATTTTCTTTCTAATGACTGTCACTACAATGGAGAAATCGATTGGTGCCCAAACTTAGATTTCAAAACTTGAGTCAAGGCATTTTTCACACAAGGGTTTTGATTCTATCATGAAAATGCTGAGTATTCAAGGGGGACAAAATGTCCAGTTTAGGTAAGTAAGCCACCCAATGTCACCCAAACACCCAATGTCAATCTGGTGAGTTACACAACTGAAAATATAGATCTACACCAAATCTTGTAGGAAAAATGAAAAATTCCAAAACAGACACAGAAGATAGATTCAGCTTTGTTTATCTTCTGCTAATGTCACATGACCACAGAGTAACACAATGTGTGGGTTTTTGCACAGGAGAACTGGTTTTTAGTCTAAAACGTAATTATGGAAATTATTATTTACAGTATATGCTGTTCAAAGACGATGACAGTTCCAACTGTCTGGCAAAAATTTGAATTGCATGACGGCATATGGCAGTCAACTAATCAAACACTTTGGCTTATGACTGGAGGGTCATGGATTTAATCCTGGACTGGCTACATAAAAAAATAAGTTAAGATTCCAATCACGGTACAAGGAAATATTTTTTGATGGTTTGTACTTCAGACATTTTAGCAAAAATAAAGTTAAAAGCATGTTTGCATTATTTGGCACTGATCAATATTTGCCTGTTAGCAGCGAGTCAGACGATAACGTGTGAAATGACAAAGAAACCAATCAGAATCATGATTTTTAATCAACTACTACCAATGACCTTTCAATAGTTAGTACCCATATGGTAGAAGGAGGAAGGAGCACAAAGTGTCTCACTGAAAGCAACCGTCCTGTTTTTGTTTCAAAGAAATATCTTATTCTTCTGAACTTACTAGTAACTTCATACATACGTAAATTAGATGAATGTTACATGTCTATTTTCTGGAACTGTTTTTGTACCAATAAACACACGTAACCAGGATTGCACTTGTGTTGAACTGACATGCTTCTGCTCACTTTTGCATAAGGCCCCCCTCAAAAAACTTCATCCTATGTCATTTTTGATAAATATACTGCAATAGTGAGAAAAACATTAAATGTAATACAATAAAGGGCAGTTATTCAAATGTCAGATGAGATTTAGCGGATACTCTTGATAGTGTTCCAGCATCTCTAACTCTACAGTGAGCTGTTCTACTTTGTACACCCCTCTCAAATAGATGAGCCTTTGGAAACACCAGCATGAATGCTACTGACCCTATAGTCAACCCAGCTCCTATAATTGCCGTAGCAAGCTAAGACAATTGCTATCTACATATTCTCAAGCTGTGATCATCGTTATGAGACGTTAAGCCTGCTACATGGGCTTTCATCTGCATAAAACGGGGAATATTATCAGCAATACTCTTTCACAGATGAATTTCTCTTTCATCTAGTGCCGTGGCCCATGTAAACTCTGTATGGGGGAGCGAGGCGTCCTTCTGAAAAGAATACAGTGTAAAACTTGTTTTTTTTGCCAAGAGAGGAGATAAAAAAAAAACTGTTGCTGTATTTATTGTGTTGCACTCCCAAAGAAAGAGCAGGGGTGAGTAAATGCTGTAATCTTATTTACGGGACAACAAGGCGCCACTCAAACTCAATGCGCCTCAAGGACATGCACTTGGCTCCCTTCCTTTTCTCCGCTCCTCGCTTCTGATACCCACCTCTGAAAGAAACATCTGTGCGTTTAGCAGCAAATGCCTGGCCAAAAATGACTCTTAAATGCAGAACACACACGTCTCACACACAGACGCACACACACACATGCACCCTCCATTGCAGCTCCCAAACAAATACCATTCCAAACACACAGGCCTACGCTGACTTTTGCTATGACCAGATAAATCCACAGAGTAGGCAGCATTTTGGCCAAGGGCCTAGCAGTCAGCAGCATCTCTGATTGGCTGCTTCTGGGTTAAGAGGAGTGCTTACAGCTACTGTTATTGGACAGTAATGGATGGAAGAAGCTGGTGTAGGGCATAGGACCAGGAGCCAGGACAGGAGGCTTTTCACAGCGCCATGGTTACCATCAGGGAAAACACATTCACACTCTTGTCTTGGAGCAGTTCTTGCCTGGGAAAGGAAAACAGGAAGTGGTTCATGGAAGAACTGCATCCAGGGCTAATTCTTCCCAACAGCTGACCTGCATTCAGGGAGTTGTTCATCTGACCTGTGTCAGTTGGATTCATTGCAGTTGTGATACGATTTCACCATGTTGACTACTGTTGATACACACAGCATCACTGTCCTGTCTTAAAAGATGAGCATCACATGAATTTATTCACATATAAAGAGCAGCTGCATCAAAACTATTTTACCTGACACATGCTATTGAAGTGGAAACGCAATAATAGCTTGGGGAAAGCATTTTCAACACAAGTCTCGCTTTATCACTACAGTACAGCATGCAGTCCAACCTGACTGCCAGACCATGTCAACATGTGGACAGTACCGCAGAGAAAAACCACTTGACAGTAGCTCATCTGTAATCTTGTAGAGTATTTTCAGATGTGGACTGAGGTTCATTTGATTACAGTATCTTTTTTGTTTGATCATGAGTCAAAGAGGAAAAAAGGGATAATTTTTCTTTTGGCAAAAACAACAAGAAGGGACTGGTCAAGCTGTACTTCAAATATAATCTACTAGAAGCCAAAAAAACCCTCTAAATTCAAGTTCAAGAACAGAAAAAAAATCTGTCTAAGGTGGTGATATAAATGTCTTGGTGCTAAAAGTAGATTAAATTAATCAAGTTTACTGGCTGTTGGCACCTGAAGTCAGTTTCAAACTCATGCCCAGTCGACAGCTGAGTGGTCACTTTGAGTCAAAGAAGCTGAACTAACAGTTTACAAGTAGAAGAAGATGATCATTGTTTTCAGGTGTAGGAGAACAAAGCTGGAATGAGATGCCTAATCCATGATCATTTCACTGCATACACTATGCAAAAGATGTGCATTGTGTGTTCTGCTGTAAAAAGTCAGTGAGTGAATATGTGAGAAGTGGTGACAGGTTAAATGTCCACTCAAGCGGCAGTATGATCAGCTTAAAAACTGGGTTACATGATAGTCAATGTACCAGCAGTGGAGACAGTTAAAATGTCAACTAAAGGAAGATGTGAGAGGGTTGGACATCGAGGGTTGGACATGGTGTCAGTACAACACCAGCTCCTGTATGATCTGTATGTACTCGCCCAAAAGACACAGATTCCAGTTAACTTCAGCACCTGGACTCATATCCAATGAGTCCATATGCGAGAATGATTGGCATATGACGAGTAAGAATGAGGAGTAAGAAATGAACGCTACATTGGAAGAGATAAAAGAGGAAAATGGTTGCACCCTCATTTGAAGAGTGCTTTTCTTTCACAGATGATGTTTCTTTTTGTGTGTTTCTTTCAAATTTTTGAAAGTTCACCTCTGTATTTCCAGTAATACGTAAATAAATAAATAAAAATAAAACTTGACTGAACCCAAACATGGCTGAAATAAAAAATATTTCAAGGGAAATGGTTCCATGAATCCAACACTGTAATGCATGTGTCAAAAAATTTCTGGCAAACAAGTTAGGAGCCACACAAGGTAAAGCTATTCAGTTTGAAACAACACTCAAGAGAGAACAGTCTGCAGGACAGACTTTCTTGTTGACAATGTCTGAATGTTTTAGTAATGCCTGATAAACTTGGCTGAATCGCATACTGATGCAATTCAGAGGTCTGAAGTACAGTGGAGCATTTGTATGCTCCACAGAGAAGTATTTACCACTCCCACCTTACACAAAAGTGAAATAACCCACTGAGGCATTAAATGCTGAAATGTAAGACAGATGCTAAAAGTAATAATGCACCAGAAGGAATTATAGCAGCTGGGTCAGTCAACTGGTTGCAAGCACCAAACTAAATCATCTATCTTATGTAAGTTCTACCCAGATGCCCTATGTCATGGGCAAGTACGCACCAAAAAGGGGTAGGGATAACATGCAGCCAACTGCCTGTGAACTGCCATGAGTGTGCGGATCGCACTGAGGTCATGCGCCTGTTGAGCAGATGTTGTCCTGCATGACCCAGAACCACACGATACAGCAAGCCTGATAACTGGCCCTTGTTCTTCTACAAACAACAGGCCACTTCATTCTCGTCCAGTTATATAATTACAGTATTTATCTTTTGTTGTCACCATGCCGTATGTGACTGATATCACGATTGAGTTGTCACATCTTTGCTGATGCCACACACATCACCTTCAGGATGATGACATTCGGGATGGAAGCTGACAGATGCACAGGCTCTGAGCTTGGCAACACTGTCATGTTGCACACATCCAAGAAACTTCAAAAGGGATACGTAACCGGGGCAATAGCTCCAAGACGGCAAGGGAAGCTCTGTCGTCTAATGCGACTTGCTTCTCATACAGTCCTGCAGCAACACGGCACATTAAAACCAGTGGAAGCTCAGCTTTAATTGATCTCTATTGGCACTAAGCAGTTCTAGCACTACTCGGCTCTACTCTGTTTAGTATCATTAGTATCATTTTATACATGACACAAACATGCAAACTAATGACAAGCAAAGCAGTTATTATTTGGTGTATCATTAGAATGAGTTAATTAAAAAGATTAGTTCAGTACTTCCTGCAAGACCGGAGCACAGACTCCGTCTGACAGTCAGTCGCTGCACTGAAATAGGGCTGAACGGGTTATGATTCAGCTCACGATTGGGGCTTTCAGCAGTGCTGTTGCTAAATACACCAGACTCCTCTGTGATATATTGAGATTTCCTTGTCAAATGTTGGAGATTAACACATGTTTTCTGTCCAATCAGTGGCCAGCAGTCTGTCAACATCACATTTTAGTATCAGCTCAGCTCGACTGGAACCTCACAAGAGAAGTTCCAAAAAAAAAGCACCAGATTCCTGTTTATTTGGTTGCTGTGACTTTGCTGCTACTGCAGCCTCACTTTCACTTTCAGTCTTCGCCTGTTGCTGACACATGGAAATTAACGGTGGTACAGTTGCATACAGTTCATACTTACATACCCTGACAGATCTTGGGGATTTTTTGCCAGTTTTTCAAAGAATATAAATTATAACACCAAAACATTTCATCACTAATGATTGGATGGTTAACTATAGTAGCCATTTAAACATAATAAATGACTTCAACCAACCACTAATTATGAGTGAAAAAAAAATTGTATAATCATTCATATTCTCTAAAAAAATGGGAAAAAAAAATCACCAGTTCTGAAAGGGTATGTAAACTTATGTTTGTGAATGCGTTTGTGCATGAGCACAGTGTCATTTGTTTCTGTATTTCAGAAACTTTCTGTGCCTATTCTCTCCAGTTAAACACTAAAGGTTGATGAACACAAAATAGCTTTTAGAATAAAAAGTTTATGTCTAGTTTATATCAGGTAGTAAAAAATGATATATTTTACCAATCATATTTCTTAAAATGTGGAACTACAGCTTGAAGATCTACTCAAGAGAGACACAGGGAGAAAATGTTGTGATCTAAGAGTTGATGATGAAACATTCACATGGTAGGGTTGGGTCAAAATATCAATTGGGTGATCTATCATCGTCCTTTGTTGTGCAATACGATAAACAATATGTCATGAACAATAGGCCAAATATCAATATTTTAACAGTAACAATCAATCCACTGGCAACTTACACATAATAGCATTTACTTGCACTTTGTTCTCCATATTGTGAATAAATAGAGAAATCCTGCACTTTCCAGACATTTATTTATTTATTAGCAAGAGATAGTGATGTATCGTTATATGATTGTCTTGCAATATATTGATTTTCCCAAAATCGTATCGTAACATTATTGGTATTGTGGACCATGTGTAGCGAATCGTATCGTATCGTGAGATAGCTCGTGATTGTGTGTGAGACAGTGACTGCATATCCCAATGGACAACAAAATATGACAAGTAAATTCTACAGGTGACACATTTACTGTCCTTTTCTGTCTGTCCGCGCATTTAATTGAGTAAAAATCTGGCTTTAGTGTCCTTGGCTTTAACCTTTCCTGTCATATAGATCCAGTCATATAGATCAAACTGTGAGAGGAGTCTGGCAGGTTTTTATGCCAGACTACTCAGAAAATCACAGATGTGATAAAAAGCCTGTTTTTTATTAGTCACACAGGAGCACAAAGAACAAGCACCAGTGCTCTCATGAGCAACTGTTTATTGGTGGGGAAAAAAAAGAGAGTTACCCAGTGAACACAGGACCTCAGGCGTCTACCAAATGTAACTTCAAAGTGGGTCATGGAAATGAGGGGGAAAGAACTTCCAACAAATCTTCTGTGGAGCAGTGCTTGTGGAGGGTAGAGGTGGCAGGGCAGCTTTGATGACTTCACCACATCTGAGACTGGAAGCTGCTCTGTCTTTCTTACACGCTGGCATCAGGCCTCCACACTCCAGCATCACATGCTATGGTGAGTTTGCTAGAGGGCACCTTATATGGCAGCGAGTACTGCAGAGGGGAGTTATGATGGTGCTTCAGAGAGCTTTTATAGAGGACAGCAAGTTCACTGTCCATCTAAACCAGTGATCGCCGACGCGATGCCAAGGGCAACACACGGTCGCCCGAAGCAGCCATCCTGCAGGAGCACAGTGCTAAAAGTAGCAATGACAAAAGTGATGTAGTGCATCTGTATATGAAATGCTCCACAGTCAACTGATAGGACACTAACTGTCACTGATAATGTTTGTAGTCTCGCATGCAAACACATCACTGCAGTGTGTCGACAGTGAACACCCCTGTGGCTGCTTGTAGGCTGCACACGGTCTGCAGAGATCTGTGCCCAAGTGCCTTAATGCAAGAAGCTTGATACACCGTCGCACACAGCTGATGGGTAAAATCCACTGTATGTGTGTGAGAGAGAGGGAGAGATGTGAAAAACTAATGTCACTGTGGTATTGCCTGATGTCTTGTTGTCTGCAGGGTTCCCACAGCTTGGTTGACATCAAATTTAAAGACTTTTCAAGGACTTTCCATGACCAAGTCCTTCAAATTCAAGGAACAAATGAGCTGACACAGATTAAGATGGGAAGGCCACTTGTAAGAGCCATTTTGCCAATAGTGTCCACTTTATTTATTTGCAGCACGTTCTGCATCTGGAAAAATGAATTCCCCCAGGATCTTGGGAAAGCCAGTCTTGGTAATTTTCTTTGGAATGTCGTCAACAGCTGAGAGAGACAGTGGACAGTGACCACCACTAGTAATTACTACTCGACATTTGTTCTGCGTAGGCCTAGTCTACATTCATCAAGCAATGCAGGGCGCATGAAACAGTAGGTGGTGTCATAACAAACAAGGGCCCATCGGCGACAGGAGACATTTACCCACATATCAACTTAATTTCTTTCTTGCACAAAATTCAAGCACTTTCAATGACGCATGTATATTTAGGGAGACTTCCAAAACTTTCAATGGCCTTGAATTTGTTGTTTTTTTTTTTCTCCCAAAGTCATAAACTCTCAAGGATTTCAAAGAGCTGTGAGAACCCTTAAAATAGTAAAATGTTAACAAAAACTATGGTGGATCATTAGGAAGAAGCAGTGAAATTCCACTATGAATGTAAATTTATTCATATTATTTTACATTTAAATGGTTAAAAAGGCATTTTGATGTGTTGATGTGAGCAACAAATCAAAATGGTAGCCTTCCATGTCATTCTTGCCTTATACTGTAGGTAACTCCCAGTCTAAAAAAGGATGGTGTCCTCTGAATTCTAAACAAAATGGAAAATGTCAATCTGACATCACAATGTAGTTTGGAAGCTGCTTTCAACACAAATCATGAAGATGCTTCAAATGGAAAATAAATATATAGCACATAAATGTTACTTGCACTGAAACGACTGGTAGATGAATTCACACAGCTCTAATTAAAACCATTAGCTCTCTCTGTTTGTGGTGATTTGGTGTGGTGATTTGTTCTTACGACATACAGGCGGAGGCAACAGCATCATTGCACCAATAAAGCATAAGGAAGTGCAACTGAACTTGCAAAGAAGTGCCCATGAGAAGTCACAATAGTAAATTCTCTCGCTCAAAAAACCAAGTTGTTTAGCAGTTGACAAGATAAAATCATTTTGTCCCCACCTGCTCCTTCCTCTGCTGCTGTATACACACAAACACTCCCTCAGTCAGGTTTGATAGTACTGCTTGACAGAGCCTGTTTTCAGAATATGCAGTTGCATGATTAATTTTCACAAAGACCAAACAGAGGCAGAATAATAACAGCAACAGCATCCAAAAATAAACGAATAAATAAATAAAAACAGAAGTTACACACTACAGCTTTAATTTGGGTGCAGGCCATTAATATTATATTATATTATAATATTATCTACTCAACATGGATGTTTGCTGGGTAAAGATGGTAAAAGTCAGGTGGAAATTGGGATTCAACAGAGGATAAGAGAATGAATTGGCCTTCTCTGCTTTTATTGTCATCCTGTAAAAGGGTTCACCTCAGCATGTTGTTACATTTTCACACAGAGATTGGGTTTCCATCTTCCGAAAGGCACTCAGCGAGGTGCACTAACAGCCTATGAAGAGTCTGGCTGCTAAAGGCAATTAGCTGCTAACTTGTTATCATCAGTGCTGATGGCCTGAAGAGAAGACGGAAGTGGGTCAGTGGGACTTGTGTTGTTCTCCTCACCATCAACACAGTCGGCCTCTTTAACTCTGCCAGATTTTATAGTGGTTCAATAACACAAGATTAAAAAAAATTATAATAATAATTCACATCTAAGAGAAAAATCTTAAGTCACTCCTGCCCCCAGCACTCGTACAGAGAGGTTGTTACCACAACAAAAGAGAGTTGTACCATAAAATCACTTCGCTTTCTGTGGCCCCTTTTTCCTCCTCTCATAAAAAAAGCTACCACTCCATTTCAAAGACAGCTCCAGTCTCAACAATGGGTTGCAGATGTAGAACAGGTAAATTAGATGTTATCTACATGCCATAAACACTGTGTGTCTAGACCTATAAACATATCTGTGTGCATATTGGATATAATAGAGGCACAGTTATTGTCAGAGATATACATTTATGGTCATTTATGGTATGGTATTTTTTTGTGCAATTGATATTTCATATACTGCAAGACTGTATGTAAAAAAACACTAATCATTTTGTTGACAAATAATAAAATAAAAACAAGACGTTAAGCAAGTACATAAAGATAAAGCGGCAGAAATGAGGAAAGAGAAGAGACGTCATACGGTCAAATTTCACACACAGTATAATGTTACGGAAGACAAAACCCTTTGTAAACTGTGTGAACCATTCACCACAAACCTGAGGCAACATTTGGAGGTGAGTCTTCCAGAAATCCACGCAAAGGTTCAGTAAAGCGCACACACACTAATGTTATTTTATCAGCTCAGCTGTGCTGACACTCCATCTAAAATGTAGCTCAAAGTGAAACATACTGCCAGTGCTGCTAATTTTGGATTTTAATTAAAATTACCAAATGGCATGCTGAAGATAATAAGCCCAAGTGTAATGTTTCACTTCAAATAGAAACAAACATGTTAAAAAAAGTGTATTTGATTGTTAAGACAAATAAAAAGTTTCATATCAAATCGCATCATATGTTTTTTTTTTTATTTTACATTTTGTTTTAGTAGTTTTACCTTGTAAAAGAGACAATTTATGTTATCTTTCATTTAGTAGTTATTCTTCTTAAATAAGTATTAAACAAGTATTTGCCTTATCCTTTCTTTTAGCAGTGTAAACACGTGTTTTTTGGTTGTGTGATATGGCAAAAAAAAAAAAATGATGACAATATATTTTCATATTCAATTTAAATTTTTATAACTCTTTTTATTGCTGCCAGTTTTAGACCGTCTTTACTGAAAACTAAATAAACTAGAGTTTAGTTCAATATTTTCCTAACATACAGAGCAAATAAGATGCATTTACAAGATGAATGTGTATATATAAAAACACATGCACGCACTAATTCAACAAATTCAATCACAGGTATTTATGAGACGGCTCACAGTGAGATGCAATTATATTTGTCTCTCCACTGACTTTGGCTTTTTACTACTTCTGATATAAAGCTTTTGCCATAAAACTTATCAATAAAAATTTACGAGAGGGAACCACATGGTACCTCACGATACAATATGCAATATATGGTCCATGATACCAGTAACATCGCGATATAATAATTATGCGATAATCAATATATTGTAAGACAATCTATATAGAGATACATAATGATATCTGAAGAAAACAAAATGCCTGTGAAAAGTTCAAAGTGCAGGATTTCTCTATTCACAACACAGAGAACAAAGTCTATAAAGTTTATGTATTGAATGTGGATGAGCATCTCTTAACGTAGCTCCCGCTGTAAACTCCCTTTTCTTCAGCCAGGTAACTTCCACCCTTTCTCCTCAGCGCCACCGTGAGGAGACATGAAGTAGTGACGCGCTGAGTCAAACTGGCAGAGCACCTTTAGAGCACCTTCAATTGTTAATTAAAATATACCTACCCTGGCATATCGATTATCATAAGGACCAAATCGATATTTTGACCCACACCTAGTAAAATTAGCAGTGACAGGAAGAAGTCACACTTGTGCACATGCGCAGAACAGACTGGATTTCCAGTATAAAGTGTGTGATAATATTTAACACTGAATTTTAATAAAGTATTTGACTGACAGCAGCTCTAAGTACAGGTTAGCTGTTTCCCCATATTTCACAGTTTTAAATAGAAGCTAAACTAGTCACTTTCTGACAACTCAGTGGTTGGGACTGCAAATACTGTATGTGAGTAGTATCAAGCTTCACTCATCAGTGTTATCCCTAAAATGTCAGACTAATGGATGGCCATATATTAAATACTTTATTGGATGTGAAAGTCTTCTCATTTTTGGTCGTTATCATGGATTTCTTGGTGTTTCATTTTGTAAAAAATTATAGAAACAGCATGATTCCAATAAAGAAAATGAAATGTTTGAAGGAAACAGCCGACGTGGTTTCATATTGGTACTGTATAATTTGTTGTGTTTTATTAGTTTATGAGTTTGTCATTGCTTCATTACAACCAGAGAAATAAGCAGGTGGCCTAAAGCACTGGCTACTAAGTTGTGAAGTTCATATACAGATTTCAATTTAAATGCTTTATAATTAAAATTGATAAAACATTTCATTAGTAAGATTTTATGTTTAATCCTCTTTACCTGCTCCACTCGTATCTCGTATTCTCCATTCAGCTTCTTCCCTCTGAAGTACTTGGCCCTGCATAGAAAAACAAGAGAGACAAACAATGAAGAAACAGCCATAAAAGTTTTTAAACATTTTAGGTGCCTATAATTTAGCTTGTGTTCATGATATGTCATTAATACGATCGGAATCAGTTTTAAAAGTAGAATCTGTGAATTTACCTATTCAACAATAATTAATTATATGTAAAATTAAACGTGCAGTTTCATCCCAAGTGTAACTGATGCAGTGCATCGTGCTGGAAACTCTGCACACAGTCAAAACAACCTTAAAATACCCCTTTGTTTATTTGATAGTGGGAGAGCTGAAATTTCAACAGAGCTTCCAAAATACCTTGGGAGTGGACAAAATAATGACTCACATTTTCCATGATTACAGAATCTGACCTTGCTGGGCTTCACGTAGGCAGAATCCCTTGTTAAAATATGACTTGTAAAAGAAAGTGCTTTTAATAAAGTTCGTTGACTGAAGGTGTATTTCCTCCTGTCATATTCTTACATGCGCTTTGTGATTGAGGTAATAATAAAGCAGCCTTAATAAACCTGTTGGGGGGGGGGGGGGGCACAGCAAGGTTACAATAAATTATGGGATATATGACTTTTGCATAGTACATTTTAAAGTTAATATAATGACGTGCATAAAACATTTAGACAAAATGTGATAGTTGCAGCCATTTTCATAGATTAATACTGTGAAAGGAGGTGAGGAAGACAACCAACAACCAGGAGGAGTGCAGGAGGGAACCACCTGCCAGGACAGAGGTCAATAATAATAGAATAGTCTATGTATGATGATGCATCCTATATAGTAGGTGCGCATCATCAGCTCAGCATCAGTGAGCAGGACATTTGTGGGTGGAATTATTTTCTGTCTCCTAAATCCCTAATATTTACCATGACATGTGCTAAGGTCACCCTTCGAAAAGAGATTTCAGTCTCAATGGGATCTACCTGGTTCAATAAAGGTTAAATAATAAATTAGAAAATAATAATATTCTGAAGAGACTACAACTGCTCTGGAAGACAGCCCGCACTTCAGCACCAGGTGTGGTTTTCCACGCTGGCTCAAAAGTCCCAGCACCATGAAGTAATGTGGACAGTGAACCACTTTTCAGCTCAGTTTCACACAGTATAGATGAAAACAGAAGCAGCTGATGACTGCTTGTGCATAGTGGCAGTGTTTTCATTCTTGTGCCCAAGTTAACAAATGAGAGCGTTCACACTATGCACATGTTTTGAGCTTATAGTTGTCTAACCTATTTCTCATGTATGACATGCACAGTTCCCAGCAAAAACAGACAGAGAAACAATAATAATATTGCACGAGCATGATTACAGTACTGACAGCGAGAGGCACCTGGACGCGTCCGGTGTGAACCGGGCCTAAGTCCTTATCATGCCCTTTGAGCAGTTGCATTGATGTGCGACAGGTTTCCTTAAAGTGTGATATGTGAAAGCCATGTCTGTTGAAGAAAAAGGTAAATGTTTAAACAGCAGATGATGTATTTTTCAAATCATTCCTAACAAGAGGGCCAGTGATGCCGATTGTCATTAGCATCAGTGATCATATAAATAGTCGATCCAATCATGATTTACTGGTTTGGTGCTATAACCTGTCTTAAACGTGATGCATTTCCATTTTGTAGCTGCTGCATTTTTACTCCCAAAAAAAAAAATAAAGAACAGAAGAAATTTTGCAGGTGTAAACATACTGTAGCTACTACTGTCACAGTTTTGCAACCAAAGATAGCTTGTGTAAATGATCTGACAGGGTCAGAAATGTATGATCTCATGGTGCCTGTGCTGCTCCAATCTACATCTGCTGACTCGCAAATGAAAAGGCAACGTGAAATGGAGGAAAAAAAAACGTCACGAGAATGTCAATGTGTACGTTGAACCAAATTTTCTCCGTAAACAAAAACAAAATGATTTCCAGTGCACGATTACCACCGGTGCACGTTTATGAAGTTGCCAACTTGCGTTGAAGCCGATAACTTGATCTGTATGTCTACTATTTGTCTTTTTTCTTTATTTTAGCTTAAAATACAACTGGGATTATCTGCTCTATTTCACACCATATTACCACTGGTGCAGGCTAAAATGTTGCTGACGACTTGCCCACGAGCAAACAGGTGTTGGCATAGCACAGCCTGTAAGCAACATATTTGTCTTAGTCAACTTTATTAGATCCATATCACAGGCTCGGCATGATTTCTAAATCTTCGCTGAAACCGGCCTAGAAGGCCAAAGGGCCTTTTAATGTTTCGTGGTAATAGTCATATTGTGTCCCAGCGCTCTGTAGGTCTCACCACTAAATTCTAACCCGTCACAGGCGTGAGACACTTAACAATCTGTTGAGGACTTGAGGCTGGCACTATGTTTAATTGAAGATCTTGAGTACACGCTGGAGGCTTTGCTTTACTAGGACAGGCTGTTTGGGGGATTTAGAGTGCCTCTCAACTTACCCACACCATAACACATTTTGCTTTTCTCAGAGCCTCCCTCCAAACAAAGCCTCTTTTCTCCTCCGCCCGTCTTCCCCAGTGTCTGCCTATTTGTTTTTCATCCCCCTACATCAGCCTTTTATGTCCCTTCATTATCATCCATTACAGTCACTGAGGTGTATCTTGACTTTAACATCTCCCAGCTGTTGGACTTTAGTTTTGGGTCTGTTGCCGTCTCATTCCCTGTAATTTTGGAAGCCGTGAATCTTCGGCATGACTGACCTATATACTGCGCGCCCCCTCTCACCCTGGACCACCATCACTACCGCCGCCACAGAGCATGAGCCAGGGAGCCACAGGCTCAGTGCCTAAAAATGACTGGTATGCATTTCAGCGTATTGCAAAACATGTCGTCACTTCGTGTGATCAATTTAATTTACAGGCCGCCCTGGTTTGAACATGTGTTTAAACATAAACAGTCACGTCCACAAAAAGGTCTAGGCTTTCCTTCTCCCAGTCGCACACCCACTGTATAAACATCACCGAGTTGAATTCCTTTTTTACTTTTTGACCATGAGAACATGCTCTTTTTTTTGTATCGCTAACAGGTAGTCATGCATGGAGGAAAAACCAACTTCTCTGGCTCTTATTTGTAACCCCCCCCCATCATTTCTTAACAATTCTGTAGTTAAGCTATACAACAGCTTTACTGATGTATTTACCACCCACCCAAACCAATCATGTTTAAAATATATTGTACCAACTGTGGAACAAATATTCTCCCCGCATGAAGAGATAAATATAATAGGTCAGAACAAGACTCAGGGTTACTGTAAAAAAAATAATAATAATAATATAGTAAACATCATGGAAGAGGATGATCTTCTTGTGTAATTAAACGGTCAACAAAATAAAACAGTTCTAAACTTGACTACAAAAAACATGATTACTATTTTAGTATTATTTTGATAGACTAAATCCTAGACAGTGAACCTTTAAGCTCTGCATCTATTAAGGGTTTTCCCACGGTGATGATCAGACTAACTGCCAGTTCATTTTAAGCAAATGGGGGCCTCTAAACTTTCCCTACAGTGCTTGTTGAAGTTCCTGCAGTGGTACTGTATATGATTACATGATTTCCATAAGAGTCAAAGTTGGATTTTCAGCATTCTGTTATGACAGTGCTCCATGGTTTGAAATCATGAGATTCAATTGTCATTATTACCTTCCCAAGCTTCATTAAATAAGTAAACAGTCCTGGTACTTGTGCAATCTAGAACTGCTGGTCTTGGTCGTGTCAATTGCTCCATTTCAACTTCGGCGAAAACTTCGCCTCATACAACAATGTGAAATTGTTAGTGATAAGATTCTTTGACTACATATTCAGCCTGCTAGACTCACTTGGAAGGAAGAGCTTATCATCTATGTGCATGTTCCACAATCTGCATTCCTTCAGCCATGTTGGTGCTAAAAAGAAATACCCACTGTTCCTGTCTTTTCATCCAGCCTCAAAATACAGAGGGGAATGCTCAAAATGTAAAGTGAAAATTCGCATTCCCTTTTAGAGGCCACACAAAGATCTTCTTTGCACTTCAAATGTTTCGCAGTGTGTGGCCTCCTCGCTTTTTCATTAGACTAAACATAAAATGAAAACTCTGTTCATATAAGCAGAGCATCTCATAGAACTGCCGGCCTAAATTAAGAGGTAAAGACAGGGTACGGCCAAAAGTGAGCAATTAGATGCTCACATTTTTCAGGACACAGTGCAAACAGATGGGGCAGTTTTTTGGCAAAACGTCTCACATATCAGCCTGAGAGTGAGAGAGAGAACGAAAAGGAGGTATCGTTGGTGATGCTCTTGGAGTCTTTGCCTCAGTGTTGTGTACTGCTATTGTGTATCAGTCATTGCTGGAAGCCAAGTCTGTCAAGACAGAGCAGTGTTTCCTTAGAGACCTCAGTCTCTCCGCTGGAATGCCCAGGAGCAGATTCAACCCTGAGGCAGGAGGCGATGGATGGACGGACACCCTCTTCTCCTTCATTGATACATGTTCTAATGTTTCAAGTCAGATATCGGGGCTAATAGTATTGAGAATAAGACACTGGTGGACAGAAACTGTGACAGCTTATCAGCACAGAAAACACAGTGTGGATGAATCTTTCCATCAATCAGTCGCCCAGATAAAAACAAAATAACAAAAAAAAAAATCTTGTCGGTTGCTGTGGCTCAAGTTTAACCAGCGGCTGCAGATGGAGTAAGACCAATGTTGATTTATTGAAACACTCGAAAAACACCACATCTGTTTAGAAAGTGATTCCTGGTGAACTCAAAAAATGGTTTAAAAAAAAAAAAGAAAAAAAGGATAACATCTGGAATCGCTACAGGAACATAAAGCAAATTACAACTTTGGCCAGTGTGGTTGAGGATTTTGGGGCTTAACCTTTTCTTTTTAGAAACCCTGCAAAGAGATTTCTCCAGAAAAGCATTCAACAAAACACCTACTGTATTTCCTAATGTTTCTTAAACAACAACAGTTAGAGGATTTACTCACCAAAAGGCAGGTTTCACATTGTTTTTTAAAGCAAACACTGTGACAGAAAGGCCCAAAACCGTGACACAGACATGTTGCCAAAGCAGCAGCCAAATATTTGGTCTTTATTACAAGTTGTAGTTCTCCCAGAGGGGTGAACATTAACTGTTCAGCTGCTGCTTTCACGACCTACCTGCAGCTTTTAAAGTGACCTCTGAGACTCAGCGACATTTTATGATCCACGCTACTTAACCTTCAGAGTAGCATTACTCTTATTTATTTATTCTTACTGATTTATTTTTAAATCTAAATCACTGTTTGAAATAATACAAACAAACTCAAAAAGGCTGTGATTTAGGAAAATACCCTAAATTTGAACCATATTTTATACCAGTGGTTCCCAAAGACCTGCAGATGGGTCGTGGAGGATTTTTTTGGGGGGGGTCTCCAAACAAATTTGCTGAATATTTCCTAACCATTTGGTGAAGATGTTTATGTTTTAAATAATGTGCAAAAATGATCATTTAAAAAGGTCACATCGAATGGTCTTTTTGAACCAAAAATCAAGATTAATGACGTCTACTTAGATAAATTAAATAATATTTATGGTCAAAAACCTCATCGTCTCTTCAGATTAAGCCAGTTTATTGCTGCTCTCTGCCAGCCTCTGAACAGTCACTCTGTTTCTGAGCTAATGCCCGCCCCCTAGAACACTGAGTCTCTTGTGATTGGCCAGCTACCAGCTGACTGACTGCTCCGCGATGCTTCTTCTTCTTCTTCTTCTTCAGGTTGAATGTTCACGTCCATGACCAGGAGTAGCGGTTGGGGAGGGTTCGTTGCACGGCAAATGTGCTAGTTACGTAACTAAACTCGACTTTTCAAAACCACTTGCTCGAGCGCAGGTAAACAGAGAAGCCCTTCTTTCTCAGAAGTGGCTGAAGTGTTTATTGTGACACTTCAGTGATGTTTAGATATGGGAAGGACACAGGGACACACCAAAAAACATCAGAAATTTGATTTTCCATTGAATGTCTTCTTTAAACCAAGCATCTCTTAAGACGATTAATTTGCTGATTCAAAATGATACCAGGTGTTAGACATGTCGGTAAATTAGTTGCTACATTATGCAACAAATTTGTTCTTGTCACAACTGATATTGTGATAAGGGTCACAATTATTTGGCAGTAAAGTGGGTTTCCACATAAAGAGTTTGGGAAAAACTGCTTTATACCGTGAATGAACAATAAATAAATGATCGTATGTAAAACAGAACCATGTTTGTTTTTCCTCCCTTGATTTCTAAGCAGTTTGACAACATTCATCTGTGATGGACATACTCGTAAAGTGTAGGTGATATTAAATCTAAAAATATGTGTATCATGTCTGTGTGATAATAGAAAAAGGTTTGATTTTTTTTGTTTGAGGAGTGACTTCAATTCCAGAAACCATTGTGCTATGTGTTGGGTGACAGTGGGTGGAGGACACAGGAGGGGGGCCACCAAAACACAATCTCAATTAGAGCTGCAATTAGTTTTAGTGCAACTTTAACTGCACGAACCACACGTCCCTAAAGTAACTAGTTTGAATAAGTGTTAACGCAACTGACCTGTCTCTTTCATTGGATATTTAAAGGCTGTTAATCATGGATCACTGAGATTCAAAAGTGCTTGTGAGCCGCTCACAAACACTCTTGTCCTTATCTGCACTGTGAGCTTTGTGCTGCTATCATTTCGTTTACAAATCCATCCTTTAACTGTTGCCGTCATAGATAGATTTAAATATCACCGAGACATTGCAGCGTTGACCTTTGCTCCTAGGGCATCATCACACTCTCCGTCCCCTAAAGGCCACACTAAATTACAATCAAAGGCCTTTTCATACTGATACTGCCATCAGCCTGGAACTGAAGCTGTCGAGCCCGATTGCACTGAATGATTTTAAATTACTTGCATATGATAGAGAGAGTCTGTGGGAAATTGCTTTGCACTTAGCGGCTATTTAAAATCTATAATTGTTACTGCCTTTTTATTAAATGTCCTGTGGCTCTAACCAGGTCTCTGTCTCACAGAGAATCACTTCAGTGGGACTGTAATCTCTACGGTTTAAAATACCAGTTACCAACGATGCCAACTGTATTTTTCAATGTGTCATCTTTGCTTGTAAACAGCAAAGATGTTTTCAGAAAAGCTTCAGGGTTACGTCATAGAAGTCAAGCAGTCCAGATTGAATATAGGACAAAATGAAGATTTATCTTCATATGGGCAAACATTGTGACTCTACTTCAAGGTTAAGCTTAAAAATGTGGATTGATAGTGGGAAGAATCTCAATGACAAACATGCCTGCTTCGTCTAAGAGGAGCTGCTGCTGCTTACAAAACATCTGCAAACCTCACACACAGCAAGTGAACCTCAGATGATCATCACCATCTGCTGGTCAAATCCATTCACTCTGACACAGAAATAAAAAACATGAGGCAACCTACAAAGCAATTCACTGCAATGCGCTGATGAAACTATAGTGCCACTTGGTGGGGAGAAAATGGAACAGTCCAAGTTTAATTTAACCAAACCCAATCTTAGCATAATTTTAAATGGAAATATGATCAAACATGTAGCAGTGAACCATTTCATCTGTTCCCAGATTGATTACTCTTTATAAGAATAGAAAATTAATCATTAAATATTTTACTTGTTTTTCCCCATGGACACATCTTTATAAGGGAAATCTTTCAGAAAGGTTTAAATTCTCTGTAGTTTAGAATACTCACTTGAGCACACATAAGCTTTCACCCTTCAGGTGAATGTGAAAAGAGATTTTCCACACTGTAACACAATATAACTAAGTGAAGTAATATAGTGAAATTCAGTAAAATGGCACCACAAACTATAACGTGAACTACATTGCACTACATTGCATTATATTGTACAGGTGTTGCTGCACCAACCCTGACAAGCTCACCAAAATGAATTCCCTCTGCATTATTCACCTAAACAGCTACAGACCACGTGCCAAAGGCTCCAACACTCTCTCATAACAAGCAAGTGAATTTGGTTGGATGAATAACAACCCCTGCTGTTCTCTCAAGAGCGAGGATGGTCTCTCGGAGAGTCTCAATGAGCCTGAATGCCTCAGAGGGAGACGGTCCCCTGATGACTCATGTCAAAACACCAGCATGTGAAGAGGAATGGGTCCATTTTGGGCTTAGAGCCAGTAGGATTAATTTAAAAAAAGAAAACTGAAAGTAATTTTTGGTGCTTTTGACTCAAATGTCAGCTGGGCGCTTTCATTTACTCATCATTTTAGACCTCTGTGGGCAAATCCCCCCACAGAGCCTCAGATACAGATGCTTTGGTACAAAATGATCCTCTGCAGATAAAGGGTTGGAAAATAGCTAACAACTGCTTTGCTGAGGTCAATTTACCAGCAAATGTCAGGCAACAGAATATCAATTCAAGAAATGGAAATGGGTTTATTGATTAAGACAAGACAAACATTAGTTGTTCGATATATTTGACTGTGGCTCTAAATCAATTAAACTGCAGGAAAAGACAATGATCTAAGCCTCTGACATGAAGGTAAAAAATGAATCCATCTCCTCTCATTTAAGCTCATTTATTTTACCTTCCTCTGGTTACCATGGCAATTTTTACTCAAGCTCAAAGACCCATGGTATGGGCCAAGGACATACAAGTCTAATATGAACAACAGAATGTCTCACTCCTTTCAAAATTAAAATCATTAAGTTTTGGAGTGAAAAATCAAACTTCATGTGTCATTATGATTCACAGAATTTGTTAGTTCGTAGGTAGATTCAGTAAATAAGTAAACAGTGGACATTACTGCCTTATACTAGATTCAATAATCCAATACACTAGGGTGGGAATCACAGGGTACCTCACAATACAATGGTCCACGATACCAATAATATCACAATACAACGATCCTGTGATAATCAATGCATTGCAAAACAATCATATAGCGACAAATCACGATATCTGTCTAACTGAAGAAAACAGAGCGTCAGTAAAAAGTTAAAAGTGCAGGATTTCTCTATTTATATACAACATAGAGAACAAAGTGCATAAACCTATGAACGTGGATGGGGCATCATCTCTTAACGTAGCTTTCTCTGCCATTATCCCACTCTAAACTCCCTCTTCATGGACAGGAGACGAGAAGTAGCAATGCTCACTCCAAAACTAGCAGGGACTCTTCAGAGCACCTCCATCTATTAATTATAATATCGATATTTGCCCTGGCATATTGATTATGGTACTGCACAAGAAGGATGAGTCGTACATGTGCGTCCTCTGGTGGTACTTGGAGGAAAATCAGAAATATTATATATTTAATACATAACCAGGGTATGTGATCGGAGTGGAGGGGAGGAATTTTGACTGATAAAACAAATAACAAAAACTAAATACAATTAATTAAGTGTAAATCTCTCGCTCCACCTTATTTTATTTTCACTATACCAGTGTCTAAAGTATATGCGAGGAAGAGGATGATGATGATCTTACTGGGAATAAATCTGCCTTCTGTGAAAAGTCTGTAGCTGACTTTGCTCGGCCTATTTACACCAATGTATTTTAACGTTGGTGATGAAGGTGTTACTCTGAGAGCTCAATATTTTCTGGTGGTACTTAGTAAAAAATGTTTGAAAACCACTGATGTAGTAGAACTTTACAGACTTCAATTCCCCTCAACAGAATAAGAGAAATACAGTAAAGAGAATAGAAAGAAGTGATGTGAGATGTTCAATGCCTCGTCATTAGTGTGGATTTTTATTTCTTTTTTTTTTTTTTTTTTTTACACCAAACTAGGGATGGACATTTGTACTAAATAATATATTTGTATATTGAATGGTACTATTCATCAATTATTCAAATTTTCTAAACTCCAGCGCATAAGAGCTAGTGAAAGAAATGCAGAGTTTGACTGTGTTGAACTACAAAAGGAGCAGCCTATAAGATGCATTTAAGAAATAAATTTTATAATTTCTACAAAAAACATGCAGTCCACTAACTAAATGTTTGGTGTCACTTGTGACAAAAGACGCACCAGAAATTAGGTTGTCCAACAATTTGTTTATATAAATACAATCACTGATAAAACCATTTATTTAATATCTTTTTAATATAATTGAAATATAATTGGGTTTAGCAACTGATTTTTCTATAAACAAGCAAATAATCAAATACTCATGCCCATCCCTATAACGAACTGCTATGGTTTTGTTGCCAGGACACTCAAAAGCCAATAAAGGTATATTTTATTCTCATTCTGTTGAGCAAGGAACTGAAAAAGCTCACAAAAGTCTTCTCAAATGTTTCTTTTCTAGACATGAGCAGGGGTGTCGAGTACTATTTTCTGTTCTACTACCCACCTACACACATGCTAACACCAGGAACCTTCCACTCACCAGTCTGTGTGCTGATCATCAATCACCAGCAGGATCTTGGGCTTGCGTACGGCAGGCTTGGAGGGCTGACTGTTTCCTGCTGAGACGCCCTCAGCTGAGGCCGCCGCGGCTGATTTGGCATGTGCAGCAGCGGCAACATTCTGAGCCATCTGAGCACTCTTCACCACACTTGAAAAGGAACTGAGGAAGCTCCCTGTGCCTGACGCTGAGCCTGAGCCTGAGCCTGAGCTTGCAGGTAAGCCAAGGCCAGATCCCGAGCCCTGGGTCTGGCCCGGGATGCTTGGTGGCTGCCGCCTCTCTGTGGCCGGGGAGGCGGGAGAAGATGTGGATGAACCTGGAGGGGTCGGCCTCTGCAGATCCATCATGTAGCCATTGGGGAGGTTGGCCACAAAGCTGCTGTCTGAGAGGCGCCGGCGAAGGTAGTTCATGGCGATGGGCTGGTGGGTCTGTCAGGCCAGATTGGATGACGGGGAAGAATGCCTAAAATCCTGTGACAGAGACATAGAAAATGCACATTTACATCAGTCATCGCTTCAAAGCGGAACCATGCAGGATATTTTTACCTAATTTAACAGCGTCAGAGTCATTGTGACGGTTAAATGTTTTGTTGAGGGGGGCATAGGAGCTCCCCCTACTGTCTGTTAGCAGAAAACCAGCCTTGCAAGATCAGGGCCACTGACCCGAAGTCAGGAGGTGTTGTGAAGTCTTGGGTGTCGTTAGAAACACAAATTGTTTTACGGCACTACACACAAACACATTAGCCAGGTATTGGCTATAAGATGAAGGCAGCAACAGCATTATTTTATACATTTATCATGGAAGAGCTGCTGAAAAAGAAGTAGAGAAATCCAGTGGCGGAGAAAGCAAGGAAGAGGAAACAACTGTCCGACCAAGCAAAGGGCCACACATGAATAGACATGAGACTGGATTTATTTTTTTAAATGTGACAACTGAAAAACAAAGAAGAATGCAAACATATGGTGACATGGTGTTCTTACTGTTGCATTTCTGAGTATCTTTGATATAAACCAATGTTTGCTATTGTTAAAAAGGCGTTTGCGTGACCATTTTTAGGAACATATCTGTTGCTGGTTTGTTTTCCATCGGCATGGACGTGGCTCCACAGCTTGTGTTCACCAGCTCCTTTGAAAACAAATGCACACAGCCAGGAGAGAGGAAGGGGGGGCGTCAGTGGTGAGGTTTTGCAGTAGACACAAGGGGGAGCTCCACTGAGAAAAAAGGTGAAAAATCAACCTGACTTGCAAAGGTACGCTTTAAAACAAAAATTCCTTATTTTCATAGCCTTAGATTAAGCTTTTTATAGCAGCCCAAGCAGCAGACAAACCAGCCAGAGCGAGCTTATTATGTTTCGAAGCAGAACCTTACAACTGAGACAAAGAAGAACATCATGGTTTTCTGGTGGATGAGGAAAGAGTGAGCGGACAAACACGCCAAGATCTTCCAATGACTCATGACTAAGACATTAAGCTGATTCAGCTGCTACCTGCTTCAATTTAATGCTTGGCTCCTCTGCAACCATTATTTATTAACAATATTGAGTATTAGCAAAATAGCATCTTTCAATATCTTGTCACAGCAGCTCTAGTGAGAGTGAGCACTTGGCACCATCTAGTGGCCTGAAACAATGACTAATTACTTTTAATGCAATCCACAAAAAGGTTGTTTATTTATAACATCAGTAAAAATGTTTAGAAAAATTTATACTGTGCATCTCAAAAGTAATATAATATCACTATATTGATTTTTCCAAAAATGACTGAGCACAAGCTCATCAGTTTCCTCCCATAATGCAATTTAATTCCAGGCCCTTAGACAGTTATTTATTTGCATAATCCCCTCTCAATTAATGTGAATAGTGAAAAAAGTTGACCACGCAAATTATCCGACACAAGTCGGGAACAGGAGCAGTGGGCAGCAACTGAGCAGCACCCGGGGAGTGATTAGGGATTCAGTATTTTGCTCAAGGAAAGGATCAAACCAGCAGCCTTTCGGTCACCGGACTGCCGCCCTACACGGAGCCATGCCACCTCATGAGTATTCGAGTTTTGGGCAAGCTGAAGAACATCATGACACACTGATTGAATTTGTGCGGCCTTGATGAAAATGTTTAATTTATAAACGTGATTTCACGGTACCTCTGACAAACACCAGTTCTGAGGTGAGAAGAGTGAGACCTGCACAACATTCAGATGCCAAAGTAAAACAAAAGCTGATTTGCTGGTAGAATGAATGCATGTACTGAGGTGTTTTGTTTTTTTTGTTTTTTTTAATAACAGCTAAGAATCTGCTCAACCTGATTTGCATAACATTAAGTTTCCCAGGCAGAGTGAGACAAAAACCGCTGGCACATAATTCGGTGACACAGCAGCGATTCACAGCATATGTTTTGGGGGAAACAGACAAGATAAAAATCCACAGGGAGACAGAAAATGGTTACATAACATGCGGCATAGAAGAGACATTCAAAGAGATTATCTAGACTATCAAACTGCACTGAAGCAAAACACAGCCTTAAAACCTGATTAAAACTAGGCCTCTCTCAAAGTAAATGGAGCTCAGATCAGATGAAAGTGTCTTTCTTACAGAGGCATCACAGCAGGGGGGACATGTCTGGTGTTTTTTGATTTATTTACTTATTTTTAAGTTAAAATGGGAAAGGAGCAATTGGATGTGGGTCAAGTATTTTTATCTTGACAGGACAACGTAGTCGGGCGACAATAATCAGGAAGTTGTTACATGAAATTGTAGCTTCTAACTGAATAGAGTGATATCCGAGCTCCACATGTTCGGTACATGTCTATTATATACTGTGTGTATGTGTATATACAGTATATAACAGACATGTACCGAGCTCTGGATATCACTCTATTCAGTGTTTTATTTAATTTTATTATATTTATTATACTATTCAGTGTTTTATTTAATTTTATTTCCCACATGTCTCAATCATGTAATATGGAGCCCGGTTATGTGGATGTTTGAATTTCCTGTGGGATTAATAAAGTATCTATATATAACTGATTCCAGGGTTAGGCGATATGGGAACAAATCTTATCCCCATATACTTTTTAATACCATTCTATACTGATATATACAGTATATATCGTAACAGAAATCAAATCAGTATAAGGCTGGTCGATACTACTTACAAATAATATCTGGATATACAGGATATATGAGATATTGAGAGGTTTGTGCTTCTCAGAAGAGATTGACAATACACTGGAAACACTAAAATACAATATCTACTGTCTATGATCTGTATTACATGCTTTAAATACACTTACTGCCTTTTATTTCACATAAAACCTGCTTTATTTCTTTTGCAATTTAATGTTAAATGAATAATATTTATGTGTTAAAAACAATTAAATTCTGCTATAACACAAATAATTAGGCTAGGTGTTATTAAGTGACTGTTTAAGACAGAAATTTGTCGATTTCAATATTTTTTTTAAATCAGTAGAAATCTAAACTTAATGTATAATATTTAGTGGATTTCAACAATTGAGTCAATATAATAAATATGATGATTATTAATGCCACAGCCTCTAAAACCAGGAAAAATCAAGTGTAAGGTATGTAAAACCATGAGCATACACAAATACCAGTACTATAGTCCAATTATGGATCTGTACTACAGTGGATTTGGAGCCAAAAAAAAGCAGAAAATTTAAAAAAAAAATTAACCATCAAATTTACAAGTTGTAATTAAAAAATATTGACAACAAAAACAAAAACACAAAACATGACAAATTTTTAATTTCATGTGTAAACCACTAAGAACCACATGCGCCCCCACATAAAAAAGCCCAAACTATTTCTTTACTACGAGAGTTTGAATTCAGAGTTTCGCCTGAGAGCATTTCAGCAGGACGGATGCTTGATGTCACAAAGAATAACAATAAAACAGGAGAAGCCAACATGAACAACCTATCTACTGAGTGAGTGAGTAAGGTGGAGCTTCCCCTGGGACATGTGCTCATGTTTCAACCACAACAGAGCTTCGAAACAAACACACACGTAAAACGCCAGTCAAATGATTGCTAGAAAAACTGACAGAACAGAGATGAACAACAAACAGTGGCAATTGTAGTGACGGAGACGCTGATTGACAGGTTCAGCCCTCTGGAGAACTAAAGAGCCATCTGCTGAAAATCACTATCTTCACACTTGCTGGCACACTGCCCACTTTCGCATATCCTTCGCCTCTCGGCTCTCACTGCAGTAGATCGCAACACATGGGATGTATATGCACGTAAATGGGGAATTCTGAGCTTTTTTCCACGGCTGACCTATAGCAGCGCACATTACTGTTAAGAAAGATGTGTGTAGAACGTAGGCATCAGTTTCTTGTCACGATGGTCAAAAACAAAACAAAACAAAAAAAAAAGTGACTCACAATTTTACTGCAATAACTAAAAATATGCATACATACATGTTTTAATTGTTTATTTATTTGATAAACAGACATGGCTCTACTTAATATACCTTCATTTGGAAAAATTTGATGAATGTATGTCAATAATTTTACAAAATTATCTTCTTATCTTGTTACTTAAAAAAGTTACGTTTTTGGGGGGGCAGTATTTTTGACCAGACAGTCCATGAGAGGGGGGTGAGACATATCAGGTGATTCTGACCAACCGAAAATATGATAGAATAAATAGTTTTTGAATGACTGGAAAGATGCAGATTCCCCCCTTTGTGGTAAACCATTAACAATTTTCCCTGTTCATGATAACCACAATAATGGAAATTCACCACATTTAACTTAGTGTGAGTGGTTTTCATCATGAGAAAATATAATTAATTGTCACACCCCTGGGAAAAAAATTGCTATTAAAAACATTCTTTTTTTTTTTTTTAACGAAGCAAGTTAGGACCGCACTATGAAATGCAATAGAGAAGATGTGATCATATTTATGTTGTACAGCAACAATAACAGAAGGGAGCGGGATACTGTCACCACACTGGACCCCTGCTGATGAATAGCTTCTATCTATACACACATAAGAAATTAAATATATTACACACACGCACACTGTAGCATGATTGAGATTGCAGCTCCTTCCTGTTGGATTTTTTTTGCATCCTTGCAGCAAATCCGTTAAATCTATCACATATTCTGGAAGGCTGTTGTGTGAAGTTACACAGCAGAGCCTGACTAATTAGTGAGAGAAAGGACAATGTAACGTTCCTCTTTCCCCCCAATGTACAATTAATACAAATAATAATACAAATAATACAAAATATATAACATCTTGAAATGTTTTTTTTTTTCACAAAATGGTGGATTTGTAAGTGATGTGAGGCTCACTCGAGAGTTGCAGCTTGATATCATCCTCAAGTTAGCACTGTGTCACAGATTAATTTTTGAAAGTGTGGAAAATGTGAGGATGTCACACTCTTTTTGTTGTTAAATATGGAACCACGGTAACAACATGTGACAACATGTGCGATGTCGAAAATGGTGTCGAAGTGGGATCGTGACAAAATTCAGGTTGATGGTGACAATAAGCTTTGAAGATACTGTACGCCCTTCCGTTTGTGAGCATGCAGAAGTTTGCCTGAGTTTTGGAAGACGGTGAAGTTGGAGAAGAGAGAAGCAATGAGAGAAAGGGCAGCAAAGTTTAACAAAAATAATGGTGCAAATGTGGTCCTTTTAGACAGCAGAAATGGTTTGCGTGTCATGATAAGAGACAGAATAAGCAGCTTTGCAAAACATGGAGTGACACAACAACATTCTACAATGCTTATGTGGTTTTTTTACATGTTCATAAACTACATGGAGTATGCATGGGGTTAAGTGGGTTCTCTATTTATTCTGCATAATGAGGGCAGACACAGTTGAAGGTATTAGACAAGTGAGTTGTTTCGGAGGCAGATATTTGACATGCCTAAATATTCAGAGTACTTGGGAATATTCAGTTTTAATTACGTCATAACTAAAGCCTATATATAGTTTAATATAATAGTTTGCATCCTAACTGCATAGATCAGGTGTGGCTCATATTGTATGAATTCAATAAAGGTAGTGTATATTTCTTTGCATATCCAGATGACAAAACAAAAAAAACATGAAACCTGATTTTCTCAAGGCAGCGATTCAAATCAGAATTCCACAGATTGTCAGTCATCTAGAGCTGCAACAAACGATTGATGATAAATTGATTATTGTTATAACCGATTAACCTTTTGATTATTTTCTTGATCAATCGATAATTTGTTTGGTCCATAAAATGTCAGAAATTGTTGGTTTGCGTTTCTCAGATGCCTTGTTTTGTCCGCGGACAGTTTTAATGATTTCCTTGTCAAATGGAGAAATGAAACCAGAAAATATTCAAACTTAAGAACCTGAAAAGTCAGAAAGCATAATAAAAAAAAAGAATAATCCATTATCACAATAGGTGATGATTACTTTCATAATGGAATAATTACTGCAGCCTTACAGTCGTCCACTTTCTTTAGCACTGAGATGATAACAAACCAAATATGATTTGATCACACTCAGATTTTAAAAAGGGCAAACTGTCCACCTGAAAACACCAGATTTGAGAGAAAATCTGAGCTGCCTGCAGGAAGTTTTTGTTTCAAACAGGAACAACCACACTTCTGTTGGTACAGATTTTGACTTTACACATTTTTGTGCCCTATATAGATGATACTGATATCACATCCATGAATTCCTGCCAATACCAGGACAGATGCCTTTAAACTTTGCCAAGAAATTGGACCCATACCGATACCAAGTATCGTATCAGTTTATCTGTGCTACATAGATTATACTGAGTAAAGTTAACCAATGGTTTCTTCAGGCTTCAGTAAAGTAACTGGCAGTGTAAGGAAAAGTCTCCTCCTCCTCCTCCCCAAAGCCCACGCCAAGTCACTGACACACACATTTTCTTTGGCCAACAGTCACTAAGGAGATTATCAGGTTTGGCGTGCATCTCCCTTCGCCCCGGTGTGCAGCGTGTCACCGAGGGCCAATGGACTCGGCTTTCATTACCATTACTCATGACAGTGTCAGCTGAGGTGCTAATAAGTTAGAGCAGAGGGTCAGTGGGCTCTAGTCGAGGTGAAGTGAAATAAAATGAAAGAAATGTGGGAGAGCATGATGGTAACACTGGAGTACTAAGATTGGAGGTGGCATTTAACCTGCCCTAAGGCATTCTGGGGGGATTACAAATAAAAGGCGTGGAGCTCTCTGCCACATCAATGATTATGGCACATTCTATTTTGGACATCAGTGAAAAATCCATGACAAAAAGCCTGTCGTCTTTGTTATCACGGGATTACCATTGTACAGTAGAGAGTAGTACAGTAAGTTTCTAATTTTTCTAATCTAACTTGGCTATACCAGCGTCTGAAGTATATGTGAGGAAGAGGGGGACGACTGTATTTTAACATGGTGATAATGTTATTACTTCAAGGATACCCAGGAAAATCGTCAATACATTTTCATGTATCAATACCATCATAATCATGCTGTATCAGTAAATACAGCATAATTTAACTGTAAATTCTAATAGACTGTCACTGTTTTCCAAGCTTTAGTTTTAGAATGTTGATACTTTCAAACAGAAATGCCTATATATTTTATTCAAGAAAAGGGATGAACATGAATATTCAATTATTTATAATAATAATAATAATAATCTTTTAGTTTTGGATAATTGTAAGTGATTCGCTTCGCTACAATCTACTCCAATGACTCCCTGATTGTGGGTGCAGGTATTACCACAAGTGGACTGCACCCATGTTAAGAGAAATTCTCAGATTTTAGAGGTTTCCTGAATGCATCTTGAAGAACACATGAATATTCTTTCAAAGAACTGATAAAATACCAGGGTCTTTGAATGCACCTCATGCCAACAGCTGATCCTGCTCCAAACACTGAACCTATTTGGTTGATTTTGGCCTCTAAGAAAAAGGCTGAAAGTGTTTCTGCTATAGAGCAGCACGGGAGAATTATCATATAACATATAACAACTCCGTGTTATGCTTAATTCCTAATCCAAGAGAAAATTATCCACATGAGCATGTAATTAACTCCCACTTTGCTTTCAGCTATCTATATATTTTTAGCATCTCCACTGAAGTGTGGCTCGAGCTGTATATTTTCTTGTCTAAACTAGACCGAGCCTGAAGGAATACTGACAAAATCCAACCTGAACCCAACACGTGTCCTAAGTGCAAAATACCCCAAACAGAGTAAGCTAGACCACACTGGTTATAGCAAATGACAAATGCGTTGGACTTTAAATTTTTTGGGCACAGAATTTATTCAATGGTTTATTTTTCTCTGCTGTGGAAAATATGGTGACTGGATTGCTTTCTCTTCCCTGTGATAATCTAATAGTACTCTTGCTTGAAATACCCATCCCTAATCAGCAGCACACTTTAGTATAATAACATTAACAACAATCACTTTTCTTTTAACTTTCTATTTACTCTAATTCTAACTGCTGATAACTATACAAATAATCCAACCATTGTGATTTGACTTGTGGAGGAAAGTAACATCCAGTGTGGACAAGGCTTCAACAGTTGGCATTTTGCGCAGAGTCACCGTGCAGCCCTAAACTGAAGCTGTTTATTTTCTTTGGATTTTTATTTCTTACCTAGGAGTGGCCAACTCCCTATTATTCCTATCTCAATTTGTCATTTGTCAATTTGATCATAAGCCCGCCCCAAAATGGTCATTGCCCTATCAAGCATCCTAGCAAGCATTACAATTGATACTCTGTCAGGTCTAGAAGTTTGACGGGCTAGCAACAGTAACTAAAGGGGGTGGGGCTTTTTGCGAAAGGTCAATTCAACCAATCCAACCAGTGAATGAAGGCAACGTGCTAGTCAATTACAGATAGAGGGGAGCGGGTCACTGAGTCATTCATCCATGGTCACTGTCGCTAATGCGTTATTATTGCGGATATCAAGAAATATTTCCAATAAAATAGGAGGACAAGAAATGTTGACGCGAACGGGAGCAAGCAGGAAGCAGCGCCAATCACTTCTATTGGAAACATAAGCACTGAAGTCAACAGTAACAATGGAGTAACCATTCATGCTTAGCTACAGCAGCTAGGGAGAACAAGGAGCAGCACTGGGCAGTGTAACTCATCCGCATGGAAGACATATGAGTGATGACATTAACAGAAACAACAACAACAACATCGAGGTTCAGGGTAACATTACAGCTGCAAAGAACAGCAACAGGCCATTGCAGCCTAGTGACCTTGGCACAGAAAACCCCCAAGGACCACTCATGCAGAGCTTTCCTGTGCGCCTTTTCTCTGGGAATTTGATTTTGATTTATTTCTGGATAAACCTATAAAATACAGAAATCCAAAGGATAACATGCAAAAGTAACATACTTATTTCCAGCATGGTCCTTGGTGTAGCACAGAAAATCATATACACAAAAGACAAGCACACTCAGACTATATAAAAACAAACAAAAATACAGAGGGAGACAAAAAAATGGGGGTGAAGGGACAACACATACAGTTATTTATGAGCTATTCTAAATTAAGTCAACTTTGTTCCATAAAAACTGCATAACCTGTCTTTTTAAAATCGCTCGAGACGTTAGCAGTTTAGTCACAGTAGTAGACTATTCCATGCCAAGATACCAGTATAAAAGAACGATTTTTTTTAACTGCATTATTCGCTCTAGGAACTACGCATGAACAAATGCTGGCCCTAGTGTTATGACGGTGCTGAGTGCGAATTGTGGTTACACTAGAAGATAAATACTTGACCATTTACAATGTTAAACATATAGTTCAATTTCAATTGTTCTACAATTGAGGCACCGAGGCTTTTTAATGTTGGTATTGTTGTTTCCAATGCTTAGCAGGTAGCTGCTCTGTTGAACAAAATATTAGGGCTCCACAATTATTCCATTAATCACTTGGTAAATTAATTGTCAACTAATTTCATGACCAATGAATCCATTTTTGAGATCATCATGATTTCCTGGTTTCAACATTTCTTCTTTTTTACTTCTATTTTACTGGCCAAACAGGTTAATCTGGAAAATAATAATTATAATAAACTATTATAATAAAAACTGTTTTTAATAGATTAATGCAACAAAGCTGTTTTCTGCTCAAGGACAAAATCCCAGTGGGAATGAGAAAGTCATCATCCATGAACTGTGAACCTTGACGACTGCGTCAACAGAATGTGCTCAGTGACACCACGGTCTGAGCTCACAGTGAGAGAGTCTGCAGCAGCAGTAGTTGCAGCAGTGACGACGAGCTTGTGAGGCGAGGAGTTACGGTCGAGTCACCACACAGCTGAGGTGACTGTGTGATCACTGCCAATGCTGCTTTAGTATCCACACAGACAATGCGACAGGAGGTACAAACCAACATCACACTTTTTGTTCTGCACGTTCACTCAAAATAGTCTGTATTTGCACAGCAATGCTCGAGTCCTGACAACCACTCAAAGGGCTTTATACTACAGTTGCTGTTCAACCGTTCACTATCAGCTTACAATTTCACCAGCTTGGGAAAGACAGAGACATTATTAATTTATTAAATAATCAAATAAATCAAAACAAGCACATTCTTCATCATTTTCCTGCAAAAATCCACGATACAAAACAAAATCTCACGACCCTATGTAATAGAGAATACCACCCATTTATATTTGAGGAATTGTTTCCATTTAAACAGCATCAGCAGTGTATTGATTCAAAGTTCCATTCACTACAAACAAGGCTACACTTAGGTACAACTTCCTTCCACATCTTGGACCCCACTCAAACTAAAAAAGCCGATCACCAAAATCAGATCACTCTGATGCACCTTTTTTTTTTTTTTTTTACACTAATGACACTAATGATAGGACTGGGTGATCACATTGACGATGATATGGCACATTCTATCTATTGCTGTTCTACATATATGCTCTTGCACAGATGCATCAGGTTTTCTTTCCTAATCACACTATTTTCTAGTCTGCTTCATTCCCACCCTAGAGAAATGGCAATCAACCAATCATAATGAAGTACAGGCAGTGCCATGGATTTCTCAGGTCCATTAAAAGAACTCCACCTCCATTATATGGAACTGGTTTGGCTTTTCCTGAACGACAAGGCACCAACATCTGTTATATGGAAGGTTTGCACATCAGATGGTAATGAGACAACTTTTTTCAACCATGTTAAAAGACAAGGTCCTAAACAATATGCTGAGAGGGAAAAAGCGGGAGAGCAGCCACCCCGCAGGTAACTTTAGACCCAAACAAACCACTTTAACACAGGCATTTGACAGTCTGACGAGTCCAAAGCTGTTTCAAACGACCTAAGGAGGTGGTTTCGAATGCAATTCTGATCAGATTTTTACAGATCTGTTTCAATCTGAAAGTCTCAGTCACTCAGATGGGATTTCAAAGTTCCTTCAGCAAGTATGGCTTGAACAATATTAACGATATAGAGCCGGAGAGATGGAATGTAATTGGTAAAACAATCGACAGTGGAAGACAATAGTTTAAAAATCAGAAGAAAGTTTGTGCCGAGGCTCCCTTTGGGACAAAAACAGGCACAGATTATTTGTTTAGATTATTTGTTTTTCCCCAGGCATGGCCTGTAACTACAGAAATCCATGTAGAAGACTAGACTAGACAATGTCAATATGGACACATGCAGATTGGATCTGATAATTTCCAGATCCGAGTATCATTGGAATTATTTGAGCTCCAGTCTAAACAAGACATTACATACTTGTTAAATGTTGATTATACAAGTTAGCAAAATTGGACAAAATAATTAAAATATGTTCAGAAATGTTCGTTGGTCTTAATGTTCTGTTACATTTTATTTTAGGCCTATGTTTGTTTGCACGGTTCAGAAAATGCAGTAGTCATGGATATTTGTGTAAAAAACTGTGATAAAATCCTAATTTTATTATTAAAAAAAAAAAAAAAAATGGCGGAACACAAATGCATTGTAATGCCAGGTGTGAAAAGTCATACTTACTGTCTGCCTGCAGTTGGATCATGGATCAAGGACAGACATTTGAATAGTAAAAGATTATTTGGTTTATTTGGTTTGAATTTCTCTGATTTCAGCCTCGAGCCATATATGTTTTGTGGTTTCTTTTAGGGCTGCAACATTATTCGATCAATTCATTATTAATATCTTACTTAATGAACTATTTTGATAAAAAAAAATTTTTTTAGGTATGTTAGTTGCCGTCTTAGTTTATTTTATCATTACTGTAAAACAGAAAATTTTGAAGACATCAAAAAAATTTGAAGACGTCATCCTTTTTTCTGACATTGTGTGGACCAGTCGACTGATAAATGAATCAAGACAATCCATGACAGATTAATCGATCGCGAAAATAATAGTTAGTTGCTGCCCTACATTGGACGCTCTTCTGCGTGGTGTCTGGTGCACACCGAGTCGTACAGAGGCGGCTAATTAAGGGCAAAAAGGTCACTGCTATTTTACAATTAATGATATCCCAAAAAAGAAAAAAAGGGAGGGGTGGGGGGGTGGGCGGTCATTAGTGGCTGGCTTCCATGCTGAGGACTATCTGCTGGAAGACAGTAGATAACTGGTAAGTCTGCTGCCCTCTGATTGACTGATTAATATTTCATGCTGCTTATCTGGCAGTATGGCATCATTATCATAAATATTTAGGGCTGAGCTTTAACAGTATAAGGATATTATCTGTATAAGGACCTTTGTCTTCTTAAAAATGAAGTTAAAATAAATCTACTGTATATGATTGGGTGCAACACAAAGCCAATTAAAAATGTATTTCATAATAGCATGATAGCTGAGCGGATCTGCTTCATCAGCAGTGTGTGGTTGACAGTGGCTCGGTACAAATGACTCTGCAATAGTTATTAATTTATGATTCAGCATTCACATTGGTAAACAGAAAACCAAACCTTTGAAATAATAATAAAAAAAAATTTATAAAATCAGTTCACTGTTTATCATGTAAAAGCAATGTCATCTTGCTTTCTGCTGCTCACGCTGAGGAATGACAGCGAGATTATGTTTAGATTGTCTTTAAAGCCAAGGTATTTATCATATTTGTGCAATGATTTTGGTAATTTGGCTTTACAGGCCAAAAGTCTCAAATATCCTTTAATTAGTAAAAACAAATGGCCATCATCAAGTGAACATGTGCAGCAAAGACAGATTATAAATCCTGAAGTGTAAATAGACAGAGAGATAGACAGTGCATTCAGCTGTAATCTAAACCTTAAAAATTAAAAGAAAGAAGATAGATAGTTTTATCTATCTTAAATTGCTTTCTTTTAATTTTGAAGGTTTTAGGCTCCTGGGAACAGATGGAGACACTGCTTCCAATTTATATTTGCTACTGACTTGCTTTAAAATTCACAAAGTCACTTTAAAAGCCGGTGAAATGTCTTGTTATTTTACTGGAATGAAGATCAAGCTCAAAAACTCTGTGACTGTGATCTATGTAACTGATGATCCCACACTGAGCTTTTCTAAATCTGTTTCAGATTTAAAATGAATGTTTATGTGATCAGCATATTGCAAATGACTTAAAATAGTGCATTTTTTATTATAAGCTGAAAGGAACATAAGAAAAAACACAAAAACTAAAGACTACATGTGATTATATTTTAGACAATTTTACTTTGTATGATTTTGGTGGACTGCACGGTTGGTGTAGTGGTTTGCAGCAAAAAAAACCCGGGTTTAGAGCAAGGACCTTTCTGCATGGAGTTTGCATGTTCTCCCGTGTGCGTGGGTTATCTCCGTGTTGTCTGGTTTCCTCTCACAGTCCGACAACATGCAGAGGTTGACCATAGGTGTGAATGTGAGAGTGAATGATTGTCTGTCTCTATGCGGCCCTGTGATGGACTGGCGACCTATACATTTGTGCTGTGTACTGCACCCTTCACCCTATGTCAGCTGGGATTAACCTCCAGCAAAACAATTAAAAACAATCAAACTAAATAGTGTTGACAGGTTGTGAGCTCAGTGCAGGACATTTTCAAAGCTGAAAGCTAATTAACATCTTCAACATACTGGTGTTAAGGATATAATGTTGGTGTTTTGACAGCTGCCACCTAGATGCATAACTAATTATGTTATCTAAAAAAGTACCAGGTACTATCCCTAAAGGAAAAGCAAAACAAAAACATGTAGAGCTGAGCTGTGCAAGAATTGTACAATGGAAAAGCCCCATATTTATAGAATAATGATAAAGTGTATTTTAGCTTTTATAAAATGCTGGAACAAAATTAAGCAGCACAAATGTGAGTCGTGAAATGAACATGCTTCAGATTGAACTGAAATATTTCCTTTCAAAATCCTGGACTGAAGCACAACCTCAACTACTTTTTGAAGTAAACAGGCAAATGCTGTTTTTGCTGTTTCTGTTCATCAAGCTAGTAGAAATATCACAGAGCATCTGCTAGCAATTTGCATTTTGACGCCGATTTGAGAATCTCCTAAAAAAAACACAAAACCAAAGAACATTACCTTAAAACAATGGCATCAAAGAAGCAACGTCGAGCAGCTTTTGTATACATTTAGCACGGCGACCACCGAAGAGCAGCTGTCTTTATTCGCCCGTTGCTTCTATTTTAAGTGAGTAGTTAGTCGCCATGTCTTCTAGAAAACTAAAACAAGCACGTCTAATGACATATTTTCTGTTGCTTGGTTGTAGGTTTATCCAAGTGTGTACAGAGGCATTTTCATGTATGCCCATTGGTCATATTTAATCGCCAAGTTTGACTATCTGGAATTACCATTACAGATATCTGTGACATCATTCTGACTAGTCGTAATTCCATTGTGACTAGTATTAATTATAGTTGCAGATATCTGTCATTCTTACTAGTCAAAACTACAGGTTCAGATACCTGCAGTTCAATTTTTACGAGTCAAAATGACATCACTTTTGCCATTCATGTGTATGGGGTTTGTCATTATAGGTATGTACTTCATTCGTACTTCATTCGATATCTAAGAGGACAGGGATAACTTATGATGTCTTGAACTTGAATTATGACGAGTCATAATGACGTTGTAGATATCTATAGCGACAAACCCCATACACATGAATGGCAAAAGCGACATAATTCGGACTAGAAAGACTGAATTATGGACACCTTAAGTTAAGAGTTTTGACTAGTAAAATGGCGTTGCAGATATCGGTCATGCGATTAAATGTTAAAACTGCTTGCCATAACTGGCAATTAATATCATCAAATATATATATATATATATTTATTTCAAAACAATTTCTGTTGTACTCGAACGTATTTGTGGAGGATTCTTCGGGGGTCGGGGGGGTCCTCCTAGGGCACCGTACAGGCTAGAGCCGCCACTGCACAGCGCACATTGACTTTATCAATCCTTTCTCCTCCTGGTCACAATCATGAAATGGATCCCCTCCCTCCCTCCTCCTCCCCCCGACACAATACAGTGAACTGAGGAGTGACTGTGGGCTGCAGAGACGAGGCTGAGGGGAATCCCTGCCCGAACCGTCCACTCCCACGGACCTGACACCGCAACAAAACAACAACAAATAAGCAACAAAACAGCGCGTCTATTAGTGTTATTGCTGCTCAACCCGCATTTTTAGAGGGAAATAAAGCCAGCAAATTCGATAGCAATTGGAGAAGGAGAGTCGTTGTCAGAAGACGGACAGTATCATGATGATAAGGAGGTGAATGATGCGGACATTAGCCTACCTGAGCAGCTGTCAGTGATTAGCGACTGATGAGCCCTTTCCCTGCCCTCCTTCCTCTTCCTCTTCTTCTTCGCCTTCTTTTAGTGATGCTGCTGTTTCCTCTTCTTCTTCTTCTGCGCTCAGCTTCACTGTCTCTCCCTCAGCCTCCAAACCAAACCCCGCTCTCTCTCTCACACACACACACACACACACACACAGTTTCCACATTGCATGCCGGGAACGTGATGGGTGGAGTTCATTCATGACTGCAGTCAGAGCGCGTGAAGCTCATTGGCTGACAGGATAATTAAGTTTTTTTTTTGTTTTTTTTTTTTTTTACATTATTATTATTTATTTATTTATTAATATTACAGGTGTTAGCAAATACAAGGCGAGAATTAACTCCAAAAAAGGCCCAGTTTGTAAAATGGATTTATTGCCAGAAACTGAATATGCTACCACTGAACATGTTTACATGCACACAACACATGATCAGACAGGGGGTAAACATGCTTACATGACAAATGACTGGCCCTGTCCCCATCATATTCCTGTACACATGACACTTTAACAGCCCAACGCATAAGCGAACTAATCGGCTTCTTCTAGTGTGTGGAGAGCAAAAAAATATATATAACATTTTAACATATGAAAGAAATGTGGATATCTTTAGCTATATTTAGATCTATATAGTGTTTTTGTATTTTTGTTGCTCTTTTAGTGCGCATTAGCACATCTGTTCTAAGTTTGAAAAAAAAAAACATCATTAAACTGGTTCGTTTAATTCAAGTTCGGTATCACCACATTTAGTGCTTCACTTTGAATACAAAAGTGCAAATTAGCACGAGGCTACTTTGGTCATTTTACTGCCCTCAAAAGGTTAAAAAACAAGGAAGACACTGGTTTGACGTAAATAGCACAACCATAATGAATGCAATTTATAGTGTTATATTTGTTTCAGTAATAGTCAAGCACCGGCCCAAATCCAGGGCCCCATAAAGGCTTGGTCTGCAGCCTGTGGATGATGATGATGATGATGATGATGATGATGATGATGATGATGATGACGATGGTGATGGTCATGATGTTAGTGTCTTCGAATGAGTTCTTCTTTCCAAATATGTGAGCTTGGCCCAAGTTTTTCAACAAATGACCCTTTACCGTCGGCACATCTACACGAGAGCATAGTTACTGTAAGAATATTCCGGTTGATACTGGCATAACCCAGCTATCTTATTCTCATGACCAGAATAAGGACATATTTGGGAAATATTAACTGGAGTAAGGTGTTTACATGAGTGACAGCGTTAATGGAATACTTCCATACCCTGATCAATAACCGGGGTATTGTGAGCATGTGAATGTGGTCACTGGCTGTGTTTGTAAAAATGTATAATTGTTTCAAAATAAAACATACACATACATTTGTAGCCTCGAAAATTAGCCTCTTACACATATTTTAGGTAAGGGCCTTGGTTTACGGAGACCGCCATCTTGTGGCACCATGTTTCTCCTGCAGTACAAACTGTGTATGGATGTACAAATACTGGGATTGTACTGATGCTAAATACACTTTAATGAGAGGCACCAAGCCCTATGGAGACAAACATATGCAAACTTGCTGTGATAGCAATGAATTAATTGCAAATGTAATGTTATAAGACCGCATTTCCCCAGTTAAACGCTGCATTAAAGCAGTGTTTCTCCATGTGTCTCACCGTGCCATGACATGACAGTGCATCACTTTCCCCTCCGGAGCCACCCGATGGTGAATCTCCTCGAAGCTCTCCGGTTTTCCATGACTTCACCAAACTCCGAGTTTTAGCCTTAGCGACTGCCCAAGCTGCGTTCTGCTTGGCCTGCCGGTGCCTATCAGCCGCCCCTGGAGCTCCACAGGCCAAAATGGGCCCGATAGGACTCCTCATTCAACTTGACAGCATCCCTTATCACAGGAGTCCACCGACAGGCACCGAGCACCTCACGGCCACAGCTCCAGTCAGCCGCCTCAACAATGGAAGCACAAAACAATAGCATTTGAGGAAATGATAGTCAGTGCTGTGTAGAAAATGCTCATCTCCGTGATAAAAAGTGATGCCAGGCTGCTTTTGTCGCCAGGTCGCATGTTGGATATGCCTGCCTTAGGCATACCAGTGGTGCCTGCCCCAGTGGTGCACAGCAGGTGACCTTTTCATTTTCACCCCGTCCTTCCAAATTTCTGTGCACGCCACTGGTGAGTTGTTTACTGTTTGTTATTAGTGCTTTTCATTCTGTTTTTTTTTTTTTTTTTTTTTTTTTTTGACTCTGTACACCGTGTAAGAACACTCACAACGTTTAGTGCAAAAAAATGTGCCTTTGAAATGTATTCAAACTGCAAATTTTTGATCTCACTTTCACTAACACATAATACATGCATTTTATTATATCTGGGTGTCAATCTGGCTTTTGCCTCGGAATTGATCATTTTACTACTCTACCCCAGATGACGTCATTTTTGGTTACATACAAAATAGGAAATTTATTCATATTTTCTGTTTGTTTTTCGTTTTTTTTGTTGTTGTTTTGCATGGTAGCATCATGACAAAAACCTGGCATTCAAAGGGATAACATCTTTAAAAATGAATTAGTATTTGATATCTATAATTAGGTTAGATGTAGGTGAAAAAAATATAGCTCAATGAAAGTAGAATATAATAATGCTATTATATAATGCTATAATATTTTTATAGCTTGCTTTTAAGAAGCAAATGTTTTGCACTAAGTGGTATGTGACTAATATTAGACCCAGCCCTAAGGGTTAAGTAAAATAGTGCCAATCAGGGACAAAGAGGCTGGAAATACCTGATCAACAGGTTCTTCATGAATTTTTAAACATAAACTTTTTTAAAGTCACTAAAATCACTGCAACGATTTCAAGTGCTCAACAAAAACGTCTGCTAAAAGCCAAATAAAGATCTGACTCACTTCCACTTTAGCCTGGGGTTTGGCCGACACAACATTCCTCCATCAGCTGGAACTGAAAAACAACCATGACTCAGCGGGAACATGAACACCTCAAACAGCAGGAGGTCATTTTTAATTTATAAGCTCTTGCGATGCAGGGTAACCAGATTTTCCAATGCACTGAGGCCTTGGAAGCTCCATCCTCCCACTCTGGAGGATCTGCTCTGTCTTCCTGGATAGCAACAGCCAGGGCAAGACACGACTGCAACCACTGCGGGGCATACACCAGACAGGAAGTGGCTTCATAAGCTGCTTAATGTCAGTGGATATTTACTGTCACTGGGTGGGCTAATGCATCCTGCAGGGCACAGCTGCATTTACCACAGGACAGCTCCATCTTACTGGGCAGCGAGTGCATAATGAAGCATGCGGGGGGAGGAGAGATGGATGCACCGGTGGAGCCAAATCCATTCTCACCCGGGGAACTACCACTTTGCAATCCGGTGTAAAACCGAAGCTGTTGGTCTTTCGGGAAAACATCCAAATGATCCTGCAATATTCAGTTTAACAGATTCCATATACTGTATTAAAACAAAGTTTCAGTGTCATCAGACTAAAAATGTTAATTTTAATAAATGTTTGGGCAAAGTCCATAGAAAATGTCTGCATTTTTACATTACACCACGCAGGAGGCTGTGATCCACTACTGCATCCAAATATAGATCAAAAGTATTTAAAATTCCACTTTCACATTAACTTTAATAACAAAAACTTACCCAAACTAGGCAGCTGTATACCTACAGCTCCTAAGTATCAATGAGCTTAAAATGCTAGTTTTCTCTATGGACTTAATAAATGTTTGGGCATAAATTGTACACACACTGTCAAAGCAGCAGGAATTGTTTGCTCATTAAGAAGCTGTAATAGACGTATCACCCTATGATGTTGTCAGCATCCATTTGTTCAACCATTCATGGAGGCAAATGATCTGCTGTGGCAACCCCTAAAGCTGTGTTTCCCAACCCTGGTTCAGGGCAGTCCCTGCATGTTCAATATGTTGCCCTAGGACTAGGGTTGAGAAACACTGCCCTAAAAGGAGGATCTGAAAGATGATGTCAACATTCACTGGACTAAAAGTCTGAGTCCGTTTAATATTTACATTATTACAATGGTATTGAATTGCTGGGGGCCTGTGTGTTGAAGCTCCTCTAGTGTCAGTCAACAAGATCCTGACATTCACAGTTCACGACATACAAGCACACCAGGAAAAACAAAGGACGTTCTGATTATAATAGAAGTACTGTGAAAAGTAGGATAATAATAAATACTATGAAGTGTAACTACTCTCAAGTTAGTGTTTTTTTTTGTTTGTTTTACCCCATGTTTTATAGATTTAGTTTGCTTGTGTGATGCTGTAAGAAAACTTTTCTTACCATAATGTGAAACAGCAGCTCATTGTGGAAGAGAACAATGCTACCAGGTTTATTTATTAACGATAATAAAATGTCACATTCACACTGAAGGCCATTGATGTGTGTATGTGTGTGCAAACTCTGTTACAATAAGCTATGGCAGCCACAGTGGTAATTTTTCATGCATTGGCTTCATTTGATTACGAGGCCCTGCACGACTGCTGGTGCTGTGGTTCATTTTAATTCAATTTGGAGACAGAAAGAGAATGAGAGAGAAAGAGAGAGAGAGAGAGAGAGAGAGAGAGAGAGAGAGAGAGAGAGAGAGAGAGAGAGAGAGAGAGAGATGCTGCTACAACAGAAAGCAACACTGTCATATACCATTTAATTACATTTTTATTAACATTTCCAATGCACGTAATCAATAGTTCAAACAACACAAGGTAATATTTCCAGAGCAATCATGAAATCTCAAAGTGTTCAGCATCATGTCAACAAGAGACAGTCTCACCCTCTCGTGGCTGGGGCACCATGAAGCATCTCATCATGCAATTAATTGATCATTAATACATGAATATATAGATGTCTGTGATCCATACATAAATAGAACAACTGGTCTTTTAGTGATGATTTCCACACTGGGAAAGCCACAAGTGCAGGAAAGTATTATTACCAATAGAGTTTTAATGCATGGTTAAGGTAGGATTCTGAAAATAAAAGTGTATTCTGAACAAATTAGGTTATCTATGATGTAGCAACGACATACTGTAGGAAACCATTCATACTGAAAGAAAAAGCTGAAGAAACAGTCACTGACAGGTATTTTCTTTTTCTCATTTTATGATTCTATTTGCTGGTTCTGTCGATTGTTGAAAGTAAGCGTGGTAGTTTGTTTATAATTAATAACCATTTTAAAGTGATTGTTACTTTTTTTTCTTTCCCATTTCTCTAAGTGTAGGGACAAAAACAGATTTGTGGCTTTAACAAAAGACTCACCAGATTTAACCTTTGCCTGTTTTGTCTGCAATATGTTAAGAATGTATTTGCCACTTTATCATATTCTTAGACAGCCATTTCCAGCTGATGTTTTGTAACTGCTCACTCTCCCACACCAAAGTCCATAGAAAAATCTGCATTTTTACATTACACTACGCACGAGGCTGTGATCCACTACTGCACCCAAATACAGATCAAAAGTGTTAATTTTGTAAAGTCAGTGTTTAAAATTCCACACTCACATTTACTTTAATAACAAAACCTTACCCAAACTAGGCAGCGGTATACCTACAGCTCCTAAGTATCAATGAGCTTAAAATGCTAGTTTTCTCTATGAACTTTGGCGTGGGAGGGTGGACCGTGGTCAAACGTCAGTTTCCTTGTGTCCCTGCGGGCAGTAACTGTCCCTTTATCAGATTGGTTCACGGCGTCAGCAGAAGACAATGTGTGAGCTCCTTATTCAGCTGCACAAAAAACACAGTAATCCCCTTTAAGTGATGCTGTCAAGCGACATAAAAGCCACTTCTCATTTCAAAAACAAGAAAGCATTTGTATGAATCTCAGTTGGTTTAATTACTCCTGTATATTTAATCTCTTCACACCCACTTACCTGAAGCATTGCATATAAGCACTTTCAAACTAAGCTGATTTCTATTATTGGTCATCTAGTGAACAATGCACATGCCCTCATTTCAACGCCGCACCTACGCAATGACACAGGAGTCTGAGTTTTTCTTAGGTGTGGAGGGTGGAAAATCGTGTCTTTGAGCAGGTTTGCTGGGCTGGTACTGATATGTGCCTGTGCTCGGTTTGTAAACCAAAGTGCTGGGTTGAGCTGATGCACTGTGTGTGTATGCAGATGCACTGTGTGTGTATGCAGATGCACTGTGTGTGTATGCAGATGCACTGGGTTGAGCAGATGCACTGTGTGTGTATGCAGATGCACTGGGTTGAGCTGATGCACTGTGTGTGTATGCAGATGCACTGGGTTGAGTTAAGGTCCTGTACTGCAGCAGATACTCTGGGTAAATCTGGTGCTTTTCAAATACCACAAAGATAGAAGGGCTACAGACGTCATCCACACAGCTGTCGTAGAAGTTTACGTCCCCACCGTCCTTGGAAGGAGGTCGGCAGTAGTGTGAGGAACCTCTGGTGTAGTCTCCCACTAGCACGCGTGAGACAAACATGGATTTGACTGCAGTGTCGCTGGTGTAGCTGTGGGAGTATTTGGCATCGCAGGCAAAGTAGCTTCCTAGGTGTGAAAAAGCGATATCAGCTTTTTTATTGTAAGGAAACAAGACTTTATAATGTACATGTAAGCTAATAATGTTTTGTATTTTTGCGCAAGTGTCCAAGATGTTTAAAATTTACACTCAGTATCACATACAAATAAGTAAATATGTGATTTACTTAATATTTGGCATTTTTACTGAATAAAACACTGATTTCTTTTTTTGCATACTGACAACAGCATAGGAAATTGAGCACAACTGTCCTGCTCACTGTCTGCGAACAAACATAAACTATTCAAAGCCATTACTGAAGTTGAATCACACAGGAACATTCTTAAAAACAAAATGTCACTATTGGGATACACTCTTAAAGTGAACTGACCCTTTGAATGTTTGTGTGCGAAGATTTCAGACTCAGCATGCTCAACATTAAGTCCTGTTTAACTGGAGTTCATTTTCTTTTTAATGTAATGCAACTTGAAACTAAGAAGCACAAAGTGTACATTTTTTAATATAAAATTGCACCTTTCCCATAAGCAGTTCCATGAGTTCCACAGATTCTCCAGTCGAAATTGGTGTGGCAGATGGCGTCTACGTGTTTGGAGTCAGTGCCATGAAAAAGCTTTCTTTCCTTCACATACTGCCCACCGTTCCTGTTCTTCATCTGATTCTTTTGCCTTCATTTGCACATACAAAAAAAGAATGATTACACTAAGTACATGCACAAACGCACAAGACTGTACGTAAAAAAATAAAAACAGGCTCTGAGAGAGGAAAGCGAAGCCAGTGCAGAGAAGCCCAACGCCTGAATTCTCTGGGCAGCAGGGGGTGACGTCACTGCTGAAAGTCAATGAGAAAACAACCCTATTTCTGATTTTAATTTATACATTAGACTTGACCTTTTACTGACTCTGAGAACCAGAGATAACAAGTTTATGGCCATGTTCCCATTCATGGCCTTTGCAGATACATTTGAAGACCAAGGTTGATATTTAAAAAGTATTCTGAAGCCTCTGACAGACACTCACTCTCACTCATTTTCTACCACTTTATCCACTGAGGGCCGCGGGGGGCACTGGTGCCTAACTCCGGGTACACCCTGGACAGTTCGCCAGTCCATCACAGGGCCACATAGAGACAGACAACCATTCACTCTCACATTCACACCTATGAGTGTCCAGTTAACCTAATCCCCAAATCTGCATGTTTTTGGACTGTGGGAGGAAGCCGGAGTGCCCGGTGAGAACCCACGCACCACGGGGAGAACATGCAAACTCCTTGCAGAAGGCCCCTTGTTCCAACCAGGTTGTGAACCCGGGACCTCTTGCTGCAAAGGCAAGAGCGCTGCCTCTGACAGACACACATGTAACAAATCAGACTTATATAAGAGATGGTCACATACGTACCACTGAAAGACTTCCCAGAGTGATTTGTTCTGAATCCTCTCGATACTGACAATGTCAAAGCCTCTCATGGTTTTACAGAACATAGATTCAATCTCCTTGAATTCATCTGACGAGCTTTTGAGGGACACCCGCTGGAAAATAAAAGCCACAGACACAGTTGTTTAAAACAATGAAGAACCATTTTCAGGCATGCGGGCAGCAGTAGGAATGCATTAGCAAGTTCATGTGTGATTTTGATGTGTTTTAGTGTTTGAAATCCTCTGTTAAAATTTACCATTTTTTTCTATACAATATTACATATTATGGTAAAGTAAAACACTGTCTCCGCACATGAACTCTGCTTAAATAACCCCACTCTTCAGACCAGACTAAGACTGTGCACTCTTACCCAGTTATCTCCCTCAATATCACTCATAAATGCAGATTTTAAAATCATATGCAAAGCCATCGCTAAAGGGCAGACATTCAACCATCAATACACTCAGTTTAATTAACTTAACAGATTACGGCACAAACTGGAAGCAACAGTGATCTCACTAGCTGGTAAGCTGGAAATTTCTTCTAGTTACACTGCATAAATTTGGATTTGGGAAAACATTCATACACATTGTTTTGATCATTGGATCAAAACAATGTATAGTTAACCCAGTGCCTCAATAATGGGAATTAATTTAACTTCTTTACTCTTTTCACTTGGATTTCATCCAACCTTTGTCATTCTAAAAATGAAGTCTGTAGCGGAAGGTTGGAGATCTCCTCCGTGACATTGGTAGCTACTCCATCTCCCCATCCCCGAAAGTCTGCAACCTAGGTGTCAGCATGGACTCCACTCTTTCATTTCACACACACATCAGGTCCATCGTCAGATCTAGATTTTTACACCTGAAAAACATCTGCAGACTCCGGCAATCCTTCTCTGACTATGTGGCAGTGGAGTCCTGTTGGGGATTTCTATCAAAGCCATTTTAGACTTTAGTTTGCATTGCAAACAGGTAGCAGACAAGATAATTACACGCATTCTATGTGGCTATGTGCACTTTTAAATTTGAGCAATGTGTGAGTGCTCAAATGGACCTGGGGTCGACCACCACTAAGATGCACGTAGGTGAGACTGAGGGTCTGGGCTCTGAGCCCCTTGGGTTCATGGTGTCTCTGGGTTTGGGCCTGCTCATGCAGAGGGGGGATGTCCCTTCGGGTTGGCTGGGAGCATACTGAGATTGTGACAGAAACCAGCAATCTGACTTTTTGGCCACTACTCTGCCAAAGAAAGGAAGAAACACTGACTGGCTCCCCCTCTCTCTGTGTCCACTATTAATGACTCGGTCTGCTGCACGTGTCACAAACCTTACATGTCCTTTACCCGTTTCTAAAGCACTCTAACATTTCTGTTCCCCTCGAATTCATTTTTTAACAAGGCTTTTATTGTTAAATATTTACATGACCACCACATGAGCGACATCAAACTGAAGAGTCTTTTTATAGCATTTTATTGAACACAGAGGAGCAATCAGTATGTTTTAATGTCTTGCAGCAATTGTTATAGGCAAACCCTAAAAAACATTGCAACAGCTTGTCAAAGCCAATGACATCATTAAAAGGCGACCAATGAACAGTCCATTACCTTGAATATGAATACAGATGTCTGTGGGTTTTAAATAGGGATGAGCTGATACGATACTCATTATCTGAATCAGTCCAATACTGGTCAAAATCACTGGATTGGACGTAAGACATAAAAATGTATAATCCAATGCAATCCAAAAATGCTATTTATTGCATGTTTCACTACACAGAGACTATACAAATGTTAATAAAAATCAGCAACAGCATTTTAGCTGAGTCATGCTGTGGGCTGTTTATTTCTTCTTTATGGGAGAAGAATATTTGTTCAACAGCTGGAGAATTATGTCTTTGAAATAGCTGGCACAAATGTGTTGTTAACAGGCTCGATGTTAAGGTGCTGATGTTGTGTAAACACCTGTGTCAACCACACAACTATGCCTTTACAACAGGTGGTGTGTTATATTCACAGTACCCTGTATCCTGTTTCAGAAAGCTGCGTCTGATCCCAGTGGCCTGGCAAAGCGCTAAAATTTGGTTGACCCTTAGGTCTCCTGTAGACAAAAACAAACAGAATAGTTCAGTGTTGTTTGAATAAAAGGATGAGCGGACTTTATTTTGGATGCTGTACCTCACTCTCTTAGTAACGACGTCCGCTACAGAGACAAACTGGGGCCGTCTTCTCACATGCCTCTCTGTGCCGTATTGTTTGTTTGTTTGTTTCATGTCTGGTGTAAAAAACAAACCAAAAAACAAATATCACCATTATGCCACTTCAATATTTAATTACTGTAAACTTGCAACTCATTTACATACAGTCATATTTATTTACCCTGGAAACTGAGTGAGTACGACTGTGAACCAGCAGTAAACTCCACCACATCTTTGTCATTGATGAGAAACTTCTGCTCCAGTTTTGTGCAGTCAATGTCAGATGCGTGTCCACCAGCCTGCAAACAAAACAAACGGGGGTGTGTTTGACTCTAAACCTAGACAGCCTTTAACTAGGAATCGCTAGAGACACCTCGATATGATATTATCACAATATTTAAGTCACAATGCCACGATATTGCAATATACTATTTGCAGAATCATACATTCCAATATACTCACATAAGCTGTAGTGAGAGTGAGCACTTGGAACCATCTAGTGTACATTTTTTATGCTAATCCACAAAATGTTTTGTTTATTTTTAACATCAGTGATATGCTTAAAAAAAAAAAATAATTGATGCATGGTGTCTAAAAATTGATATATTATTGCCACGTTAAATATTATGATATTTCATGTGAGAACTTGTTTAACAGCAAACACACCACCAACTAGACATGTACCGGTATGAGAATTTCATACCACAGAACTAGAGACTACAATTATCATGGTTATCGGTATACCGCAGTATTTTTTAAATGTGCTTTAAATGTTGAAAGGACTCGGATACACCGATCAATTGAGATAATTTCGCAGGATTTATATTTAAATATATTAATTTTATATTAAAATACAATCAAAATCCAAAAGACTGCAAAATTTGACATGAAATACAATAACAAAAATGACATACAACCTGTGAAACAATAATGATGACAGTAAAAAACACTCCATATGCTGGTGAAAATATCTGATATTGAATACTGCCAGCAAAACTGTTTTAAGTGAGTAAACTGCTCCACGTTCCAAACATAAACTTAATGCACTTTGTTGCATATTGTGAATAAATAGGGAAATCCTTTTACTTTTAACATTTCGCAGTCACTTTTTGTTTTCTTCAGTTAGTCAGATATCATGATCATGATCTTTAGGGATCTCAGGTACTGCCCTCTGCTGGTTTGAATCAAACTTGTCTGATAAATTCCAGTTCATTCATGTCAAAAGTTCCACAAGGCTCAGTGCTTGGGCCTATACTTTTTACCTTATAAATGCTTCCTTTAGGGAACATTATTAGAAAGCACAACATATACTTTCATGGTTATGCAGATGACACACGGCTTTATTTATCAATGAGGGTGGAAGAAAATCAGGTCGTTCAATGTCCCAAAGACATTAAGTCCTGGATGACCTGTAACTTTCTACTTTTAAAAGTTATTATACTCAGCCCTAAACACCTTAGAGATGAACTTTCTGACCATTTTGTCACTTTATTCAACATCACCATGGTGTCTAGTTCCACTGTAAGGAACATTGGTGTTATTTTTGACCAGGATATATCATTTGATTCACATCACACACATAAAACTAATTTCCAGAACAGCATTCTTCCACCTGCGGAACATTATGGAAATTAGAAACATTTTATCCTTAAAGGATGCCAAAAAAACTAGTTCATGCTTTTGGTACATCATAATTAGATTATGGTAACTCATTATTATCTGGATGTTCCAGTAGGTCTGTTAAAACCCTCCATTTAATTCAAAATGCTGCAGCATGAGTTCTGACAGGAACTAGAAAGAGCGACCACATCACTCCAGTGTTACAAAGCACTTAATGATCAGGCCCCATCATATCTTAAAGATCTAGTTTCGCCTTATCAGCCCAAAAGATCACTTCGGTCCCAAAACACAGGCTTACTTGTAGTTCCCAGAGTCCATAAGAGTAGAACGGGAGGCAGAGCCTTTAGTTACCAGGCTCCTCTCCTGTGAAACCAGCTCCCAGTGTCAGTTCAGGAGGCGGGCACTCTCTCTGTATTTAGAGTTAAACTTAAAACCTTCCTTTTTGATGAAGCTTATGGTTAGAGCTGGGAAACCTGAACCATATAGCTATGATTAAAAGTTGATATCACTATAATTTCTTATCAATAATGTCTGCTGCTGCTTGTATAAATGACACTGTAGTTCTATAAACATGACAGAACTGATTCTAAACTTAATACAACTGTTGTATATTTGCTCCTGGTCTCTCTCTCTCTCTCTTCTGTCTCTCCCTCACCTCCCCCTTTTTCTTTTCTCACCCCTTTCCGTCCCCCACCTCTCCTCTGTCCCCCATTTTCCTCTCACCCCAACCGGTCGAGGCAGATGACCGCACATCTTTGAGTCTGGTTCTGTCAGAGATTTCTTACTGTTAAGAGGGAGTTTTTTTCTCTCCACTGATGCCTAGTGCTTGCTCATTGTTAGATAATGTATGAGATAATGTATAAGATAATGTGCAAGATAATGTATGTTGTGAGTTGACACTATACAAATGTATTGAAAAGGAAGGAGTGTAACCCAGTTACTCACAGATGAAGCGTACATGTTCCACTTCCCTGAGTCATCCTGCCAGTACCAGATCCATTCAGTGGTGTACATAAAGGTGGGCTCTACCAAAGAGTTACTGGTAGAGAGTCGCCGTACTTTGTTCTGTCCGCAGGTCATCGTGTCAAAATGCACCGGTGGGGTGCTACAACTTAAGACGGTAGACAGAGTGTAAATTCATGTAAATTCTTTATGGATTTCAAGAAACATTTTGGCTAATGTGTCCACTACTCAAAAAATATATACTGTATATAACACTGTCTGGTCATTTGTAGATATTTTAATGTAAAAATGTTACATATTATATATGAAAGAAACAAGGCATTTTCTCAGGATTACACAGCTAACATAAAATCCCAGTGGTGGTTGAAGCTCACAAACGACAGTAACATAAAAAGACTTGCATTAAATCAAATGAATTTAACTGACCTTTTAATAATTAACTTATTATTCAATCAAGTCAAATATTTATTTACACTGATATGAACTTTTAACCAAACTACACAAAATTATTTATTAAATGAAAGTCTTAAGAAGCATATAAAACACACTTTTGCTCCCACAATCCCATTAGATGTCAGTTAAGGTACCTTTCGGTTTTCTTTGGGTCACAGTAGTCCCTCTCAATCGTCTCATTATCAGGCAGAGCAGTCCACTGGTCGCCCTCTCTGACCTCCCACCTGTACGGCATCTTGTCGTGAACTTTGAAACACTTCTCATCTGAGGACACACGACAAGAACAGCGTGAGTGACAGTTATTGATATTGAGATGACTGATGATGACCCTAGATTTTTAAGTGCTAACTCACCATCATGTATACAGTGTCCTTTGATGAAAAACAGACATATTTCGGTTTTCTCTAAAGAAAACAAAATACATTTTCTTAAGTTCTGACTTGTTGTTTTAACTTACATTTATTTTTTTCCCCCTCCGCTCAGTTTTTGTAGATGAACTTTACCTCTCACTGGCCTTTGTCTTCTTTTTGGTCTGTTATCAATGGCATCACTTGTGTCATAAGATGAAGGGGTTTTATGGAACTGGTTGCCCTGATGACCGCTTCTCCCTCTGTCAGTATCAGGCAGGTCCTGCTGTTTTCCTCTCTTCTGACCGTTGTCACCGTTGCTTGAGTCATTGTTGCAGGCATCAGTTGGGTCAACAGTAGTATAGTTTGTCACCTTCTGCTGACTACTTTCTTCACTAAGACCATCTTCAGTGAGACCAGTGGAAGCGTGGATATCACTAGTGGAACAGGCTCGTTCTTTAAGGTTGCTGAAGTTTCCTCTGTTCCCTCTATTGCTTCTTTCACCTCTGTTTCCACTGTAGCCTCTGTTACCTCTCTTGCCCCTGTTGCCCTGATGACCACTTCTCCCTCTGGCAGCTTTATACGAGTACTGCTGTCCGGTTCTGTTCTGACCACTGGCACTTGAGTCATTGCTGCTGTCATTACCAGGGTTACTGGTGGTAGAGGTTGACTCTTGCTGCTCACTTAGACCGTCTTCAGAGTACAGATCCAAGTCATCAATACAAGCAAGGATGTCACTAGTGGAAGAGGCTCTGTGTAGCTGATCCACTCTGTTGCGGTTTCCTCTATTCCCTCTGTTGCCGCTGTTTTCTCTATGCCCCCTGGCTCCCCTATTCCCCCTGCTGCCCAGGTGACCACCACTCCCTCTGTACCACTCGGTTTGTGGCAAATTCAGGCCACCGTCACTGCTTGCGTCGCTTAAGTTGTCAGCAGCAGAAGCATCACTGGTAGAGGACCTTGGTTTCCATTGTTTATGGCTGCTCATGTTGCCGCAATTATCTGAGATTCGTATGGCCTCTTTATTTATGTAAATGGTTTTCAAGGAGCTCAGGAGAGTGTCGGGTACACCTTTACTCTGCAGGACTTTCAGTGGTTGCGGAGCGTGAAAATCATGCGTCCTGAAGCATCTGCAGTCACGGCTCAGGTAACGCTCACAAATGTGAAGTCTCTTACAGTCATTTCCATCCTTACATCTGCCAAACTGCCCATCACCTTTATTGTTGTAATCATGACATATCTGACGGGGAAAGAAGAGGTAGCAGGGAAAAGGTGGTTACTACTAAGAAATTGAGGCTGGAATTGAATTGCTACATTTTTGATCATTCCATGTTCTGTAACAAAAAAAAAAAGAAACAATATCTTAAAGCTTACAGTAAAATAAAGCTGTTAATATTTTGGTGGTTTCATGTGGTAATGCATCGTTAAATCTATAGCCTAATGAATGGTAACCAAAGGCTTGATGTATTTTTGCAATTGCAGATTAAATAATATTATCTGTTAAAAACAAAACAAAAAAACAACACATAAATAAAAACAAACATTGCTATTAGATATTTTGTCCAATTTGTTCAGCCCTAATAAGAACAGATTTTATCCTGTAGCACCTAATAGAGTAAAAAAAAAAAACTATGACAAAACAAAAACAAGGGCTGCAGAATCAAAGTGTGGTTTCCTCCAATTAAAAGGGACAACAGTGTTTTTTTTTCACTGTGGTTATATTTTTTTTAGCTGTGGTTATTGACACATTGCTGAGCAGGCCTCCATCTGTGCCAATGTATCTGCGAACCAGCCTGTGACCTGCATACTTGCTCTCACAGACAACATGGCTGCCAGCAGGAACAGAAAGGAACACAGAGGCCGCAACAAACAACTTATCTAATAAAATCTACACCTGCTTAAGTCTAAGGTACTTTTTTCAAGCCATTAGACAGCCTTTTTCTGACTGGAAAGTTGTGATTTGTAAACGGCTCTCTCTCCCTCACTAAAGTCTCCAGGAAAAAAAAAAATATATCACAATTTTACAACACAGCATACAGAAGTAATTAATTCACTGCTACCTCCATGAGAAAGTTCAAATGGTACAAATGGAGACAGCGGTAGACCATGAGCTCCTGTCTCTGTGAGCTAAAAACACAGATTGTTTCCTATGGACTTTGGAGTGGGAGCTTAATTTTTCACACCAGAAAAAGACAAGACAGAAAATATAAACATATTCTTAAGACATCTAGACCTAAGCAGGTGTAGTTTATTTATTTATTTATTTTTTTACCTTTTTTAGGTAAGCATTTTTTAAGTGGCAAAAATCAGTTTTTCCTCGTGTCCACATTATCAATAAGCATATGTGTCCATGTCTCCAGCTGCTTCATGGAAACAGCAGCACACTGGGTACAGTCAGTCAGCACGATATTCAGAAATCATGCAACATAACATTGCTGAATACTTGGATGGCAACAATCAGTTGCAATATATCAAGAAATACAAATAAAAGTGTTTTTTTTTTAGTTATGTATTAACATTCAGTTAACAATAAGATGAAGATGAACTATAAACAAAACAGAAGCACAGAAATATACTAGATTTAAAAAATGTGGGAAATTAGGAAATATTATTAGCTATTTTTATTGTTTAAGTGCAAACGGTTTATACACAAAGTTACAGTGAAGGCCAGTGGCTCTTATTTTGAAGGTCAAACACTAGCATCAGGAGTACGGCACTGTTGACTGAATATGGACGACATTTATCGCAGTTCAAGCGTTTGTTTGGAACATGTTTATTGTGCATGTTGATACTGATACTGTGATGAACAACAGCTTTAAGATATACTGTGCAGATCTAAAAAGAAAAAAAAAACTTCAATATTTATAGGGACAAATGTTTGAATAAGAACACCAGGGTTATCATTTTTACTTCTGATCCACTTTGTGCCTGTTCAGGCTATGCGATTTGAGTGACAACTTACAGGAGGCAGGATTGTGCAGTCACTCTGCAGCAGCAGCGTGCACAGCTCTGTCCTGCTCAAAGACTCCAGTTCATGCTGTTTCAGTATCCCTTCATTGTAGGCAGAATCCAGCTCATGGCAGAAGCTGCATACACTCCTGTAAATAAAAACATAATAAAAAAAAGGTGACCCTCACGTGGAGGATTAAAAAGTTGATAATAAATGAATATTTGACATATTTCTTAATTAAATAAATACATTCTTATTTCAGCATTTCCCAAGAAAATGCAGTTGGGTTTGTTGAGTCCTCCCTCTTCACTGCATGTGTTGAAGAGGCCATAGACTCGCCGCTGACGGCTGCTGCTGTGAGGACCAGGAGTTCCTACAGGAGTAGTTTGTGCAGTTCCTGCCACTTGAGTTTTGGAAGTCAGTGATTTTCAACCTTGGGGTCACGCTGGACCCCCCAGTAGTTGTCCAGCATTATTTCTACTTATCCTTTTGGATATTTTCTCGGATTTCCAGATAGTTTGGGAGCCAGCAAATCCTCCCAAATTTAAATTATAAAAAATCATGCAGGATCGGGGTGAGTTATCTGTTTAAGCAACTGTGATTTGTATGGGTAGGTGTGTTTTACATCTGACACATGCAAGATTTATCTGCGCTGATCAACTGTGAGGGCTGAAGGTCAGTGTGCATTGGGAATTATGAGAGGGAAAAGTGGCCCTCTTCGGTGGAATCGAGATTGAGGAGGAACTATTTTTAAGACTACTTATAATAACTTGAAGTAGTAGGGCTGTCATTTTAAATCTGAAATTTGCATATCCGCTGAACATAGAGGGAAAGTTTCGCTGTTTAATAATAGTATTTCTATGTATGGAACTTCCTATCAACCAAGTATGAGTTTAAAATTGTTATAATAATTGTATTTTTTCTGCAATCTTCTTTTCACCTATACAGTATCCTCCTGTCAGGGTTAGGGTTTTACTTTTTTTCTGTCATGGTTTTTCACTGACTTGATTATGAAAAACAAGAAACAAAGTGCCTTCCGTATCTGTTCGATACAGAACAAATCCTTATTTTACAGTATGAAACCCTAGTTTGTCCATTGTTTGTCCATAGTGGGCTACTGTAAAAAAACAGTTGTCCAAAAAGTAGAGCTGACCAAGCTCCTGATATAAATATGCAAGGTTCATAGGGGGGAATGAAAAAAACAACAATTCACACAAATAGATAACTTGACACTTAGAAACTGAACATAAAACAATTATGCTTTTTTTATATACAAAATTGGAAATTATTTCAGCCAAATTTTAAACGCAGGGCCGTAGACCTCCCCTCACGTGTGAAACTTTATATTTCATTTTTTATTTTTGTAGAGTGAGGACCTTTAGTGCTTTTGAGTGCCTTTGAGCATCTGTTATTGTAAGAATAAACTTGTAGGTGAGATGGCTACATATCCGAAGTGCCAGTGAACGCACCACGTGATTCAAGGCATTTACAGCAGGTGACGTCAGCACTTTAACCAGCGAAGAAAAGAGCCTTTAACAGGGTCATTTATTCATTAAACAGTTAAAAACGCACAAACGTGTTTAGGATAACATTTTTAAAACTATAAATAAATAAATAAATCACAAAATAAATATTTTTCCAAAAAGGAGCCACTGGCTCAAGCTAGTCTGAAGCTAACCGTCACTTTAAATTTCACTTCAGTGAACACCTGTTGCTTTACCTCGGGCAGCATCCGCTGTGGAGGAAGTTGACACACAGGTGGAGGCCCCCGCACGTCCACGGGCAGTCTCTTTTTCTACAAAGCCTTAGTCTAGTCCTGGCCAACACCTTCGGCTGCCCGTTAAGGCAGCACAGTGCAAATTTGTCCCGGTTGGACAGGGCGTCAGTGGAACCGTCGCAGCACACATTATAGAGCAGCTCGTCCGTGTTAACTGATCCCTGGTTGGCGCAAATAAACTTCACTATTTCGGACTCCTCCATCTTTGTCCACGCTCTTACTCCGTCAGGATTTCTTTCCTGGTCTGAAGGCGACTGCCGCGGTCGACGACTTCAAGGAGGGAGGGAGAGTTCCACCCAACTCTGTATCGTTTCTGATGATTGGAAACCGAAACCTATCTTTCCCCGGCTGGGAATAATGCTGTAACACCGCTACTTTCCGCGTGGGGGCGCCGCAGTGCTGTAATGAGATTGTTTCTGCTTTGTAGTGTAGGAAAAACCAAAGCGACGAACAATAGAAATAATGAATAAACAAACATACCTTCATATATTCACTTTAACTTCACTTTATTAATTTATTCATTTTAGTGGAATCTATCTATCTATCTGGTAGTGACTGGATGTATTCAAAGTTATAGGCCATATGACTTCAAAGACATGAAATACAGGTACATACAGTATTAAGTTAATTTATATAGGAACATTAATATGGATAAATACATAGTGGAACCAAATTGTTATTTAAAATTAGAACTGAAAAAAACTAAAAGAATAATGGAGAAATATATATATATGTGTAAATATAAAATAAATATAGTTTGTTGCATTTGTGAAATTTAAGAACCACAAAAAAAAAAGAAAAGAAAAGTATTGACATTTCATAGCTACTTTCATAAGAAAACACACACACACAAACTCACACATGTAGGCCTATACACTGAAATGAAAGACATAACAATGTAGACCTGTTTGAGTTGACCTCCTATTATTTGTGGAAAATTGATAAAATAAAATAAAGTGACCCACCAGTGTTTGGACTTTATGTCTCTCATGTTTGAGAAGAAACCTGTATTTGTGAATCCAAATGTGCACTTCTTTCATGTACACTTGACTTCATTTAAGCATTGGGAATGACTCTTCATATTTCAAACACAAGTTTGTCAGGTTTGGGGTTGTTTTTCCATTATCGCATTTCACGGAGGGATGTGATGCATAGTTCAGTTGACAAAATATGAGAACATTTAGATTTATTGCTTTGATCTGGTCTTTGCGAATGCACTTGAGGATATGTTCAAAGTTCTTGAAATTTTCCGGATTGACTGACCTTCACATCTTAAAAGTAATGATGGACTGTCGCTTCGCTTCGCTTCACTCCGTTTAGTGGTTCTTGCCATAATATGGATTAGAAATTGGGCTATTCACTGTTTAGACCTTTGTACCAACCCTACCTCTGCACAACACAACTGTTGGTCTCAATCATACAGTAATGGGAACCTCTGGGAACTCATTCCAGGTGATGACCTCATGAAGCTGACTGAGAGAATGTCAGAAGTGTGCAAAGCTGGCATCAAAGCAAAAGGTGGTTACTTTGAAGAATCTTAAAGAGGACATTCAGTGGAAAATCAAATTTCTGATGTTTTTTGGTGTGTCCCCGTGTCCTTCCCATATCTAAACATCACTGAAGTGTCACAATAAACACTTCAGCCACTTCTGAGAAAGAAGGGCTTCTCTGTTTACCGGCGCTCGAGCAAGTGGTTTTGAAAAGTCGAGTTTAGTTAAGTAACTAGCACATTTGCCGTGCAACAAACCCTCCCCCAACAACTACTCCTGGTCATGGGCGTGAACATTCAACCTGAAGAAGAAGAAGAAGCACCGTGGAGCAGTCAGTCAGCTGGTAGCTGGCCAATCACAAGAGACTCAGTGTTCTGGGGGGCGGGCATTAGCTCAGAAACAGAGTGCCTGTTCAGAGGCTGGCAGAGAGCAGCAATAAACTGTCTTAAGCTGTAGAGACTATGAGGTTTTTGACCATAAATATTATTTAATTTATCTAAGTAGACGTCAGTAATCTCGATTTTTGGTTAAAAAAAAGACCATTCTATGTCACCTTTAAAAAATATAAAACGTATTCCGGATTCTTGAACACTTGTTTACTACATGATTCCATGTGTGTTCCTTTATGGTTTGGATATCTTCAGTATTAATGTACAATGTAGAAAATAAAAAAATAAAGAAAAACCATTGACTGAGAAGGTGTGTCCAAACTTTTGACTGGTGCTGGACTGGTATATATATATATATATATATATATACCTAAAGATACAAGCATAAATAACAAAATAATGATTTACTTCTAAAATAATAATTATTATAAATAATTATCACCTCTTTAATAGATTTTAAAGATTGGATGTAATTAAGTAATAGAATGATGTGTCATATTTAGTTAGGGATAAATGACATAAACTGAACCCATAAATATGTTTGTATAAGTGCGTAATTACTTTACAAGTAAACGTGTGAAAGAATAAAAACATTATTTGTTTTTATTTCTAGGCTTCCACTTTGGGTTCCACATTTTGTACCACATGCTACTTGGGTGGAATAAACCACGGCCGTTTATCCTGTCATTTAATCTCATCAAGCTTTTATTGGAGAAAAACCTAGTAAACCAGTCTGACAAGTGTATCTCTACATCTCTGTTTGTGGTTGTTGTTGTTGTGTGTGTGTCTTGTTGTGACTGTGAGGTCACGTTATTTGGTCCAAGACCTGTTTTGTGAGGACATTTTGTCTCATCAGACAGCTTCAAATGGCGTTCTGAGTGGTAGGTTTTCAGGTTAAGGTTGGAGGAGTTAAACCTGAGGGCTGGGTGCTTAATGTTATTGACGATTGTTTTTTTCTTTGAGATTCATTTATTTTTTTTGCCTATATCTGACATAATTATTGATATCAAATACTAACCCTTTTTTTAATATACTACATGTAAAATTAATTTATTTTTTATGTCAACTATTGTGCTATTTAGTGGAAATAATGTTTTTTTTCCCCCTCCATTTGCCGAATATGGCCAAAAATAACACCATCTGGTGGAGAGTAGTAAAATTATTACTTCAGAGGAAAAAGCACAGATTGACACTCAGATATAATAGGATGCATGTATTCTGATTTAATGACTTTGGTTTTTAAAAGGTAGAACAGATGTGCACTAAATGAGCAACTCAAAAACAAATAACAAGCTAAACACTATTTACATATCTAAATATAAATATCTAAAGATAAGACTGATCTAAAGATCAGTTAAAAACTGTTCGAAATGAGGAAATGAAGTAGAGAGGAACAGAAAAGAGGAGCTGTGTGGCTGCAGTACCACTGATAGAGGAAGAGGGAGACAGAGAGCAGGACTGTAGCTAAACCAGCTCTGTGTTTGTGTGACCAAAATGGTGAAAATTTCACTTCCCTTCATTTTGGTTCAACAAGTGGTTTGATACCAGAGCGTTTATGTTAATATGCTGTATCAAAAATGACCTGTTTTTAATACCTCCGTCCCCCGCAGCCACTCCTCATGTGGAGGATAAAACGGTAGAAAATTGGTCATTTATTGTGCTTTTCCACTACACAGTTCCAACATGGCTTAGCGCGGCACGGCTTGACTCTATTCTTTTTTTTCTTTTCTTTTTTTTTGCTTTTGATAGTACCTGGTACCTTTTAGTACCTGTTCTGGTGAGGTTTCAAACAGACTGAGTGGAGTTGAGTTGTGCCGGAACTGTGTAGAACTGGAAATTTAGAGTGTCCAATTGGCTTAATCCCCAAATCTGCATGTTTGGACTGTGGGAAGAAAAGCCTGAAGTACACTGGGGGGAGAACATGCAAACTCCATGCAGAAAGGCCATCGTTCTGACCGGGTCACGAACCTGGGTGTTCTTGCTGCAAAGTCAAGAGTGCTAACCACTACACTGCGAGGACCCGCAAAACAGGTTTGCAAGAAAAAGTTTAGGATTCGCAAGCCAGATTTTGGGGATTCTCCAAAAAATAAAAATAAAAAATTGAGTTTGCACAGAAAACCTTTGAATTTGCCAAACCAAACCTTTTTTGAGTAAGTGATCAAAGTAAGATCAAAAAGTTCAAAGCAGTTGTTTTGCCTTTAAATACATTTTGTTTGCTTGCACACTAAAGACACAAAAGTAATCCCATACTTAAGCACATTTAATATAACAGTTTATATAACTGACTTTTCCAGGACTAGTAGTCAGGTAATAATGAGGCCCTGGTTTAAGTAAGACATTGGTAAAGCAGAAACCAATGGACCCCCGTATTCTTGCTTTGAAAACACGTAATAACTACATTATTATTAGGTTTACAGTTTGGTTTAAACTGCCCAAAAACAAATGAATGTCAGTGCAGAGTCCTAACAAGAATAGCTGCGTGCATGTGACAGAGTAGCTGTATTTGTCCCCTCTTTAGGGACCCTTTTCAGGCACAAACATTGACCTTGTCAGGACCAGGAGTAGTCCTCATGGAGACCAAAACCTGGTCCTAATGAACAGAAGCTCATGCGTGCGTGCGTGTGTGTGCGTGTGCTCTTGTATTTGTTGCCGAGTGAGGACCAAAAAACGTATAAACCCTACAGAGTGAGGACATTTTGTGCTGGTCCTCACTTCTTTAAATGGCTTTTTCGGGGTTACGATCTGGTTTTAAGTTAGGGTGAGGGTTAGGCATCTAGTTGTGATGGTTAAGGGTTAAGGGTTAGGGAATGCATTATGTCTACGAGGGTCCTCACTTTGACAGAAGCGCAAACGTGTGTGTGTGTGTGTTTTCAACGCGACCTGCTGCGATTTCCTGCTTCGGGTTTCCCTTTAAAAGGGGGCATGGCTCAATGCTGGGAATTCACGTCATTTCGCCGTTTTACACACATCCAGATCAATGAGAGAGAGAGAGAGAGAGAGAGAGAGAGAGAGAGAGAGAGAGAGAGAGAGAGAGAGAGAGAGAGAGAGAGAGAGAGAGAGAGAGAGAGAGAGAGAGAGAGAGAGAGAGAGAGAGAGAGAGAGAGAGAGAGAGAGAGAGAGAGAGAGAGAGAGAGAGAGAGAGAGAGAGAGAGAGAGAGAGAGAGAGAGAGAGAGAGAGAGAGAGAGAGAGAGAGAGAGAGAGAGAGAGAGAGAGAGAGAGAGAGAGAGAGAGAGAGAGAGAGAGAGAGAGAGAGAGAGAGAGAGAGAGAGAGAGAGAGAGAGAGAGAGAGAGAGAGAGAGAGAGAGAGAGAGAGAGAGAGAGAGAGAGAGAGAGAGAGAGAGAGAGAGAGAGAGAGAGAGAGAGAGAGAGAGAGAGAGAGAGAGAGAGAGAGAGAGAGAGAGAGAGAGAGAGAGAGAGAGAGAGAGAGACTCTTCCAGGAAGAGATTATTAACTAGCGCGTTGCCGCCGACATGTGAAGGGAAAACACTCGCAGCAGAGACAAAAGAAGTTTTCGCGCAGACAGCCGCGCCATGGCCGTGGCCAGCAGATGAAGAGGGCTGCTGCAACGGGAAAACAGGGCAGAAAAAGAAATTCACAAAGAGAAAGTATTTGTCCCACAGTGACGGGGCCGGGCAGTCACACCGCTGCCGCTTCAGCCGCCGCCGCCGCTTCTGCTGAGCGGGTTTCCGCAGGCGCAGGCAGGGGACACAGAGAGACAGCGGAGCGGGGACAAAAAAAAGTGGAAGCGGAGAAGTTGACGGGAGATAATGTCTGAATCCTCCTCCGCTGCGACCAAGGTAACACGGCCTCTCTGCTCTCTCTTCTCCCCTTTGTTTCTCTCTGTGTCATGACTCGACTCTCACTCCTCCGCCTTCATTCAGCGGCGTTGCACTTTTTTTTTTGTTTGTTTTCGCCCGTCATCTGTTGCTCCACCACGCTCCGAGTTAGTTCGCCCCCCGCTCCTCCGCCGCCGCCGCCGCCGCCGACGGCAACAAGTCGTGACTGTGACACGCTCTGCGTCTCGTTTACCTCCCGCGGCCGCCGCTGCACCGCGTCCGCACGCAGACGTAAACACGTTCATTTAACGCGAGCGGCGACGGAAGCGTCACCGTTATAACTGCGTTATTAACAGAGTCGCCGGTAAACACACGCACACGCACGCTCAGATGTTCATATACAGGGGCGCCACTCGGAATTTTGTGCCACTTATTGAATATGATGCCGACCCCCCCCCCCCCCCCCCCCCCCCCCCCCCCCCCCCTTTTTTTAAAAAAACAACATAATGCTGTCCATAACCGATATGTTCAGTTTTAGGTCGCAAACTTTGGGAATATGTTTTAGGCTCTGAACATGTTTCCTAAAACATGCTAAAGTTTTGTATCGATTCATATCAGTATTTTATAATCCACATGGAATAGGCGTTCTTTTTGGTCTAAAACCAATATGCAACTGTCCGAAAACAATGTTGTTATCAACATCCCCAGCTCCATGTCTTATAGTTTTTGGTGTGGCAGTGTCACAGCGCCACATACAGGCCTGGCATATAACTACATTTGTTTAAAGTTTTAATGTGGATGAGCACATTTCTTGAACAGGACCTGTGTGTACGCAAAAACTTCAAGAACAAACGCAAGCCAACATCGTATAGGCAACGTTTTGGTTCTGTGTGGAAATGATGGCGCAGTCACTCACATTCACTTCCTGATTGGCTCTCATTGGCCCTGACTCTACTCTCATCTGTCAACTGGAAAAACTCACTTGTTTTTAACACTTTAAGTTCTACCTTGTTGTGCGTTTCATTAAAGAAATCCAGGCTCTGATTTTGTTTTCACCATTGCCGTTTCACGTCAGAAGCACTTTTGGAACTGCAGAGGAGAGAACTGACTTCCTTGTAATGTAATATGCGATTTTATGTGCGTTAGTTTGGATGCAGGTTACATCTGAATTGGAGCTGAAGTGCTTGTTTGGACTCCAATCATTTTTATTTGAAAATTCTGCGATTAAATTAACATGTTGTACTATGATATGGCCTTCAGGTGCATTTCACCCAGCGGTACAGTGCTGTTCAGCTCACCATGGGGTGTGTAGTAAGGCTGGGTGATACGGCCTATAAATAATATTTGGATATTTTTAGGCTATATTCTGATTTGCAGGCTATATGAGGATGTAAATCTGCACACAGGTTACTTTTTTTGGGCTCATAAAAAGTTTTCTTTAGCAATGTTTTTGCTTCTCAACGCTGAGTGATGATTAGGGCTGCCACGGTTATTTGATTAATCGATCATTAATGGATTACTAAATTAAGTGTCAGCTATTTTGATATTTCGATTTTAGTGTTTTTTTTTTTCAATAATTAAAACAAGCTTTCACATTTTTCAGCTTCTTAAATGTGAATATTTTTCTGGTTTCTTTTTAGTGGACAAAGCAAGACATTTTCTGACATTTTAGGGACCAAACAAGTGTCCGATTAATTGAGAAAATAATCGATAGATTAATTAATCGATCATGAAAATAATTGTTAGTTGCAGCCCGACTGACAATACACTCTAAGCACACTCTAAAATAAAATAGCTACTGTTTATAATGTATTACATGCTTAAAATACAGTTTTATTTCAGATAATACATGGTTTATTTCTTTGGCTGGTATAATGTTCAATGAAGGATATTACATGTGTTAAAAACAATGAATTTGACAAATTCTGCTATAACTCAAATAATTAGGCTTTTTCAAAAAATATGCTTTTTTGTCGGATTCCATTAGTCAATTTTATTATTAAATCTATAATACTGTATTTCACAAATTTAAGTATAATAAATATGATGATTATCAATGCAACAACCTTTAAAAGCAGGAAAAGTCATCACAGATACCTCTCTAACAATACGACGATATCCAAAATCTAAGACCATATCTTGTCTCATGTCATGACGTAGATATAATGTTGATATATATTGTCCTACCCTAGCGTGTAGACCAAATAACCATAGCTGTGTCAACTACATAAACAGTGCTACTATATATCAGACGATGAATGTGACACAGTCCTCTCTGCTGTGCAAACAAAAAAAAAAGAAACACAAATGGCCTTGAATCCTCCCTCTCTGTCTTAATGCTCAGTAAGTACTATTTAAAAATGGCTAATTTTGCGTCGCTCGCATTCCACTCCTATTGTTGCCCTGAAGTGATGATTCTGCAGTGTGTTTTTGTTCCATCCTTCTGATGGCAGACCACTGTGCCGGGTACCTGAACAGCAGAGTGCTCAAAAGTGCGACGATACAGATCAGGTTTTTGGTTTGCAACAAAGAATTGCAGAACTTCCCAATCTGGGAACCCACATTCATTTTCTTTCTCTATTTTATGGACAATATATAATATAAAAATAATTGTTGGTACCAGCCATAATTGTGTATTTTAGTATAGTAGGAGGTTAGGCTGTGCATTTGTAATTGACTTGTATTATCTGTCATCAGTCATTTATTAATCACTAATCAAAGAGAATATAGTTGCAGGTCTATATTAGGGAGAACAGAATAATTCTTAGTGTATGTGTGTGTGATGCAGTTAAAGTGGGATTAAAGGTGTTTATTCTGGCCCAGGTGTCTCAAATGTGAAGATTTGAAACTTTTGTGTTTTTCTTTGTTTTTTTTTTTTAATAAGAATGGTTGGTCAGACATTTTAAGATGTCACTGTTAAATAAAAACACATTTTTGACTAGGTAAACCTCAATAAGTACATTTGTTGCCTAAGATCAGTCTGAAATAAATGAAAACCCCGCAGGCTTCACCAGTGACTTATATTGAAATATGGCTCAGTGCTTTGTTTATGAGAGGGCTGTGTACTCATTACTGAGTCTGATGTCACTGCACGACTACAGAAAGGCCAGCACTTCCATTCACTCTCCGAGAAGTTTTTCACCGCTCACAGCATGCAGACAGACGGGACTCTCCCTCACCTTCATGCTGCAGTCTAGTAACTTTGTCCCAACTGTCACCTTTCCACTAAACTGACCCAGGACCAGCTGTGAAGTGACAGAGCAGAGGAGACAGCTTCATTGCTTTGGACAGCAGAGGTTTAAGAGAGTGGACGTGTAGCAGAGAGAAAGAAAGACAGAAAGAGTAGACTGAAAGATTACTGCTTGGCTTCCACAGGAAATTCCTGCTACAGTTCTCCAAGTGGCTGTCCGGAGACAACAGTCTAAACCTGACTCGTGCTTTACTAAAGAAGCTGAGGCAGCTTCATTTTCTTACCGTCTTTAGTAGGACAAAAAAAAAAAAAAAAAAAAAGGCAAAACACAAAGTGGAAAACCCATACCTTAACCTAGATACAAGAAGTATGTTGTACAACAGCACTGACGCACTGTCCCCAACAACTGCTTTCATCATTACTTTATCTGCTGAGCATCGTTAGGATTAACCGATGAATAATTTAGTTTTACTCTGCAGTGTATCTTTCAAAATGCTAATTGACAGCAAATGCTCCGAGGTGACCTGTGAAAGTTGCGGGTTCCTCTTTGACCAAAAAGTCCACACACGAATAACAGAGATATTCAGAGGTTCATAAATGAGAAGCTCAATCTAGTGAATCTTCTACAGGTTCACCTGATAACTGAGTGAAGCGGCTGACAGAAACAACAATGTGGTCTGATTCTGATTTTCAAACAGCAGCAGCAGCTTTGCTTGAAGGTTTCGGTTTAACCTTAATATCTTCAGCACAAAAGCAAGTAACGTAGTAACACCAATTATTATTACCACGCTTGTTGAAGAGGTGAAAGTATGTTTCACAGAGAGATTAAATTTAATTCAGTGAAAGAAAACGTACCAATTTAGTAAAAAAAAAAAAAACTACCGAAAAATTGGTACTCACAATTGCTGCCAATTAAATTTTATTTAACTAGTTGAATATAATGAGTAATAAGTTGGTATTATTGGGCAAAAAAAGCTTAGCCCAAACAACATTTGGATCTTTGACATGTGTCATATGACCACATTTAATGTCCTCTGGGTTTTATACAAAACGAGGGAAGTTGTCGTGGACATTCGGGCTGCAGCTAATTATTATATTATTTTCATATTGATTCATCTGTTGTTGTTGTTTTTTTTTTAAATTAGTTCATTATTTTTTATTTATTCGTATCCATAGAATGCCAGAAAATGTTGGACCAGTGTTTATCAAACCACAAAATGTGCCATTTTGCCTACAAACCAAAATTATACATTTTATTCCCAAAAAAAGGCGCAAGAGATTGACAAAGCTGAAATCAGACAAATTATTCTTATTGAAAAGGAAAAAATAGGATAGCAAAACAGATTCAATGGTTATCGTAATATTTTGCGATTAATGTATTGATGATTTGCTGCAGCCTAAGAGGCGTTTCCATTTTCACCGTATCGATTCCTTCAACACTAGAGAGATTGGTCAGTAAAAATGACTTGCAGCTGCAGATGTGTTTGTGCAGTGAGTTTGATAATTAAAGGTCTTTTCTGCACAAACGCTGCCAAATAATAGTGACTTATCGTCAGATTTATTGATTGGTTTTTTTGACCAAAAAAGATTTGATCATATAATTAAGAGGTCAGTCACTGTGTTTTTTTTTCTTTTTTTATGGCTGATGCCATTCAGGGCAGCCAAGGACTGATAAGTGATGCCAGTTTTTAGGATCATAGCCATTTTCTGTTTTTCCTCCATTAAGTATACAATTTCATGATGACAAATATTGCAGATTTTAGATATTGCATATCTTTCTGAGAACATAAATTTGTAATAATATTTATCTAAAAAAAAAATTGGCGTCACTTATAATGGGTCTACCTTTGATATAATTGAATATTTAACTGAACAGAGGTGTCAAAAATTTTCTGGTTCCAACTTTTAAATGTGATTCTTTTGGCCCAATGACTGGTGAGGGAAATTTAGCTTCATACTTTGTCTCTTGGTTGACGATGCCGAGGTCCTCTTCATGTCAAACCCTGCTCTGCTCAGTTTAGAACTTTACTGCACTGCACAGCAGCACATGTGCTAAAGCATGTGTGGCATTTGGAATATTGGCGTGTCTAGAATGTGTTTCCTCGGCGTGACAGGCCCGGGCATCACTTTGTCAGACACACAGAGCACACAGTGCTGTGTGTGGAGATGAGACCGGGGCCGGTTGATGTTGTGGGTGCACGGCGAGGTGAGGCGGCGTGGGGCTGTTTGGGTTCAGGGCCGGTGTGTCGTGAAAGCTTTGTGAGCCATGCTTTGTGTCTCTGTGTCTATTCATAGCAGGAGAGGAGCTCTTTCAGTCCTTCCGCGAACCCGCTGCCAAACTCCACTTCCTCCCCCGTCCATGCTCCCGCCGCTAGGCCAGCCAGCCGAATGGAGGACGAGCCTGCCAGGCTGCCTGCGCACCTGCGTGAGTCACACTTGCACACAAACGCACACTCCACACAAGCGTACTCACACTAACAGGGAAGAGCAGTGACTCCTACAGACATTGATTATTTGGTCATTTAAACAGCACAGATTGATTTTTTTTTTTGTCTGTGTTTTTAGTACCTTGCACTGTAAATGTTTGAGTGAAGAAAAATCTGGGAAGTCAGATTTTCATTTGCTCTCATCCCATAAGTCACTCGTCAATTATGTTGTATGGGTGGGAATATGTCTATTACAGTATGGGCTCCTAAAAATTTAGAACCACTGACAGTTGGGCTCTCACTTTTTCCAAAACTCAACTTTGAACTGGAAACGCTATTTCTTCAATGATATTTAGATTCCTTGCACACACACACACACACCTATGTGACATTTATTATCATGTGAGGTTGAAGACTCATTGGGCTACTTGTCTGTGATGCCTCCTGCAATGCTTCACTCGGGCGGCGCTAACAGCCAAACAGGTGAGTATGCATATTTGTTTGTTACTTTGCCACACAAGGAGTGAGGTTAGGGTCAGGGTAAAAAATACTTGGCTAGCCGTTAAGTTACAGACAATGACATTAATGCATAAAAAACCTTGGCCGCTCCATTCGATTAAATGAGCATGTTGCGTGATAGCGACGTCTTATCGCAGCTATTTGGTGACACCACACACAAGGTACTAGATAGCTGTTATTTATGTGACCACTAGGGGCGCCTATTTTAAAAACGTAATTATGGGTCGTACTCCACTGTGTTTCCGGTACCCGATCTGTACCGGAAACCCGATTTGTACTGCGCATGTGCGAAGTATGACAACTTCCTGTCAAAACAATTTACGACAGTTTCCGGGACTTAAACAATATAAGCCTGGGATTTTCTGGGATTTTTAAAATAGTATATTAGATAATGTTTTTAGTTTTTATGCTTATGAAATAAACGCCACGTTTTCATGTTGTTTCTTTATGTGTTATTACTTGATAATCGATATTAAACACATGAATAATACAAAATATATATAAAAAATATTAACGCGGGGCAATAGATTACAGTAATTATTCTTAGGAAATAAAATTCACGTTTTATATTTTATTTGTGTTTTAGAAGTGTGATTATAAAATCTTTCTACCAAAATAAATGCACATTCTACTATCTTTTAATTGGTAGTCATAAAATACACGTTTAAATATTTAATTTTCTTCAATTCTACATTTATGAATAAAACCCCAGTGATCAAATGATAGTGTCAACTGCAACAAAAGAAAATAATCATAGCAGCAACATGAAAGAGGACCTTGCAACTGGCACATCGTGTAGATTTACAGTATACGTCTGAACCACAATGCGACAACAAGTCATGTAACACAAATGTCGTAACACAAACGCGGTAACAGGAAGTTGTTATACTTCACGCATGCGCAGTGCAAATTGGGTTTCCGGTACAAATCGGGTAATGACACACTGCCCCAACATCTCTGTGGGCCAAGAAGGCATTCAAAATGCATCTACAGATTTACAGTATGGCCAAGTTGTATCAGAGCGCCTCCTGCTGGACTGTGCTGACAAACAGATGAGCTTCAAGGCTGGATATTGTTAACTCGCACGGGTTTATTTCAGAAACTGTTCTCACACGTTTGAATGGATATCTGAATTTTGGACAGCGAGAAAAGCCAACATGAATACATGGTTCAGGCATGGCAACGCACACAAACGCACACAAACACACACAAACACACCCAAAGACACACAAACACACACAAAGACACACAAAGACACACAAAGACACACATCATTATCACTGCATGTCTACTGGCACAGTAATGCCACAGGTCTCAGTTTGGAAGTGTTGAAGCAGATCCAGGGTCAGACACATGAACCATATTACACTTCCACTGGACCAGAACTGACAGACCTGCTGCACTGGAATAAGGAACAGATAATATGCAGCTGAGAACACACAAGTGCTTTAAAGTGAGGACTAAGAGTCTAATGAAAATAAAGTCAAATTTGGTCCTGAGTAGCTTCTGCTATCGCAGATGTTTCTCATTGTCTTAAATAAGTCGGGTCTTCATTGAGGAGCGGCACTGAGAGGTGGTGGTTCTGAAGCTGATTTATAATAACAACTGGTGAAAAATAACATTTCTAACCACTTCATAGAAAAAAATATTGTGTATTTGAGAGAGATAATCAGATGATTGCTTGATACTGAAAGTAATTGCAGAGTCAACTCTGTGTTGTACTGAAGCTTCAGTGTTATCCAGCAGTTTTAATTACGTTGGTTAAAAGTGTCTGCAAAATGATTCTGTTCTATGTGATCACAGTTAATAAGTAGAGATAAAAGAGAAAGAATAGGGGGGAAAAAATGAGTAAGGTAATGTAAACTGGTATAAACAGCAGAAAGAATGAGATCAGACAAGTGCTGATCTGCGATCTGTGTAGTTTCTGATCTGACCTGTGAACAAATACTTTGAAGTTGTGATGTTTTTGTTTGAAACCAGTGCTTCTCCATTTATACCGACTGAATCTGAAGAAATCAAATAAACAAGCAGTAAAATACACTGTAGTTGTTGAATGTTTTGATAAAGTATCAAAAGTGAAGACACATGTCACTGTGGAGCTTTGGTTTGATTGTACTGGTTCACTGTCCGTTGCTTAGCCAATCACAAAGCAGGTGGGGCTGGAGTTTTGCCAAGAGATAGGCTTGATGTTCAAAGAGTAAAAACCTCTCTTTCAATATTTAACCAGAGTTTTTCTTTCTTTTTTTTCTGGCAAGTGTCAAGTTCAGGGCTTTTGTAGGGAGTTGCACTGGACGCCTGCAAAGGCTGAGGCTGGATGATTCGCACAGAAAAATCTCTCAGCCCACTTCCCCTTTCACATTGTTGCAGAAAAAGGAAGAACGTTCAGCAGGTCCGCTTTGGGTTTCCTGTCAGGGGTAAACCGATGGGTCAGCTCACATCCGCAGACATGTGGAAGTCCTGCTTTGTTTCAGTCACATTTCAAACACAACTGCTCCCAAAGCTAGGACTCTTACACATGCGCAGGTCAGGAAAAATTGCCTTTTCCCCCTCTAATTCAGTGTTTAGTTTACATCTGCTTCGGGCTGGGATCCACTCTTCTCTCTCTTTCCTCAGACAGACAGTGGCATGTCTTTGTCACTGCTGCTCACAGAGTTCTAAACACCTCTGTCCTTTCTCCTCCTGCCTATCTAAACACATGTGCTGGAAAACAAACCGTCCACTAACCCCCACACACTCAAGAGGGAGTTTTGTCCAGAGGAGGGGGGGAGGAAGAGAGAAAAAGGAGGGGGGTGGCGGAGTGGGGGAAGACAGAAAGAAAAAGAATGAGGGAGGAAATTGCAGTGTGGGCAGAAATCCGCCTTCTCCATTTCCTGAGGAGGAAGTGGATTAGATCGGGGAGAGTTGCAGCCCGCACCTCAAACTAAAGAATGCTACCATACTCGATTTTAATCCTTTTAGACAATGCAACACACTGCTTACCTTGGTCTTATTTTGTCATCACTCCCTAAAATATATAATTATGTTCATTTTCTTTCATGTCTTTGTCTTCATGTTATGTTAAGACCTGACATTTCAATATAAACATTAGGGCTGCAAGGATTATTCGATTATTAATCAATTACTAAACTATTTTGATAATGTATTATTAATTGGTTTGAGTGTTTTTATTAATAACAAACAAAACAAGTTTTCCGATTTTCCAGCTTCCTAAATGTGAATATTTTCTGGTTTCTTTGCGCCATATAACAAAGAAATCATTAAAATGGACTCATTTTGGTTTGTAGCCTAAGAAAAAAGACATTTGAGAACATCATCATTTCAAGATTTGGAAAACACTGAGCCACATTTTTCATTTTCTGACATATGGAATAAACAAGTACTCAGTTGACTGAGAAAATAATTGACAGATTAATTGATCATGAAAATAATTGTTAGTTGCAGCCCTAATAAAATATAAGAAAAGATGAGAGGTATTTGAGAGTGAAAGTGAGCTCAGGCTTTTGAATCCAACCATTCCTGCTATATATAATATACTTGTATTAAAATATATATATAAAGCAATACTTAAAGTGTGTATGATTTAGAAGAAACTCTTATCCCTGGGAGAAATATAATATACTACCCATAAGTATGATTGTATAAGTGTGTAAATTGTTTGGTTTTTATAGCCTAAGACTGTTATATCTACTTTTGGTAAAGGTTGGTTGGTAAAGGTTTTCTCCTCTGTTTCTATGGTAGCCTGAATGGACAAACCAGCCAGAGTCTGAGCTGTACCTTTTAAAAGGTACAATGGCCAGGATTTCCTTTTGGTGGTATTGATCAATATTCCATGCTAACCGTCCAGCACAATGTAAATCGAGTGATTTTATTTTTTTAAAAGAGAATGATAAATATGCACCTTCTCTGGGCTTCAAGACTCAATCTGTTGTGTCACGGGGGGATTTGACCAATTGCAATCATAGTTGAGAGTGAGTGGGCGCATACAGGGCCTTGTTGAAAAATAAATACAATAAAACACTGGCAGATTTGGGGATGGAATTTGTTAAATTAGAATATATCTGAAGAAAAATGGGTGGAATGAAGGTTGCGTGGCTAAAAGCACTAGAAAGGGATGTTAAAATCACAGGTAAATGACATTTGTACAGCATCTAATTTGCAGGATGTGATGTAGAATCTAAATGTAAACCTGTGAAAGAATCTATCTCTGCCCTTCAGTTACAAAATGCACCTGTCAGCAACTCTAAAGGTCATTGATCTTGTTTATTATAGTGATTTCCTGGAGTCTTGTTGGTTGCCTGGTAACATCATGGTGACTCCAGGAAGATATTGTGCTCATCCAACTGCATGTAATAAACACAACATGTCCCTTTGGTTTCCATGCAAAGAAAACAAACTAGGACTAGTTTCAGTTAGAGGGTGGATTTCTGATGTAAAAAGTAGCTGTTTCACCTTCATACTAAGCTAAATTATCTATCTTCTGGCAATAGCGTTGTATTTAGCAAACATACACGAGAGTGATGCCAGTGATTTTAGCCACCTGGTGGCACAAAGACCAGGAGCACGCTTTTGTCTTTGAGAAACTGAGAACATAATAGAGAAAAAAATGGAGGCAGTAATGCGACATTAAGGATGCCAACTAGGGCTGAGACTACCAATTATGTGACTGATTCATCTGTCGATTATTTTTCTCAATTAACTGAATACTTGCTGCATAAAGTGTCAGAAACTGTTGATTGATGTTTCCTAAACCTCAAAATGACGATGCTCACATCAGTTTTAAGCAGCTGAAAAAACTGTTTTGATTAGTAAAAAAAAAAACCACTCAAACCAATAATCTAGTAATCAATTGATAATCGATTAGTGATTAATTATTGCAGTCCTAATGCCAAATCAAAAGAATAATTTGACCTAAAAAAACCCATATTGCATTGTTAAAGAAATTTGAGTTGGGGACACGATGAGTTCTAAATGGCCTATTAGGGATTTTCATGAACTCAAGTGTGAACTGAAGAGATGGAATTGTCTTTGGGTTTTCATTCACTCGCAGTCCTGCCTTGTGATGGGGCCAGCAAACTCCAAACATGGTGCAACTGAGAGCTTGCACTCAGTGAGAAAAGAGTGAATTATTGAAAGGTCCGAAAACACATTGTGTTCCAAAGGTATTTTACAATGAATGTGAATGAATGACAAAATAGATGTGGCTGCATGAGGGGAAATAACTTTAAAAAAAAAAAAAATCTATGTCCATGGAAACAAGACTGACTGGTTTCTTCTGTGCATGTGTATGTACGCTCACAGCTGGGTTTGCAGTGTGCATGCTTGTGTGAGTGGGTGGGTGAATCTTGTGTCTTTGTGTAAGGCCTGCCAGAGGTAGTGTAGGTGTATACTGTATGAGCGTATGACTAAACGTGTGTATATGTGTTACCATACATAACAGCTGTGTATGTGTGTGTGTGTGCATTACTGTGTGTTACCGTACATGAGCGCAAACCCCCCCACCAGGTTTCTCTAAACTCTGTCTGTCTTTGTGGTGAATGTACTCCCCATTTTACTGTGTGAGGGAATCGGTGTGTGTGTGTGTGTGTGTGTGTGTGTGCGTGTGTTTGGTCTTTCTGAGGGGAAATTTCCTGACCCTGGAAGCAGCTCTTGTCCTCAGGAATTTCCTGAGTGGGCAGACAGAGCTTCCTGAATAAATGTTGTTGTTGTTGTTGTTGTGTGTGAGTGTGTGTGCGTGTGTGCGTGTGTTTTAACGTGATCTCTTTTCTCCTCTGAAAGGGAAACTGTTTTCACATGCCAACAAGGGACCCGTGCGCAGCCCCCTTCTCTTCCTGTTCAAGACACACTTTGCACTATGCTGTACCCAGAATGTCACACTCGGCACACATCATGACACAATGAACACACACATACACATTGAGTTCATTGTGTCTTGATGTGTCTATTTCAGGCTTTTGTAGGAAAAGTCACAAAAACGGCTCTTTCCTGCTTTAAAGGAATAGTTTTGGTTTTTTTTAAATATCATTAGTATGTTGGGAATAATAAGAAGATAAAATAAGATAAGAAGAGGTTGTGCTGGGTGTTTCCCGTCAGTCAGTATAAGATCCAATCCAGCCACATTGTAAAGGATCAGATGTGATCCTCTTGTCTTTACTATACTCTGCTGTGTTTCATCAAGCTCACACTGCTGCTGTTTCACCCTGCTCCAACAGCCAATCTTTGCAGAGAGTTTCATCACATGAAAAAAAGTCTTAATCCTTATACTCAGTTGCTCAACACTTTTGATAACTATCACTTGACCAAACTTAACATAACGTTTTTTTTTTTTGTTTTTTTTACAATATATGCACTGGAGGATATGTTTCAGTTGTTGCTGTGTAATCACACACACCATCAGAAGCCTCTTAAAGTTGCAGTGCGTCACTATTACATATAATAACTGTCTGTACCTTCAAACCATGGTCAAACAAAGTCATACACTGCTGATTAAGCCTATCATCCCCACATGACACTCTCTGCATTTCTCATGTCCTAGATCTTGTGTCGCCAGGTGACATTCCCGCTCTAGTTGTTGCTGTGCTGTACAAAGAAACATGCCATTGCCGTATGATTTTGTCTACCTACGGGTCAAAGCCCAGGAAGGAAATTTTGGTGGCAAGTTTGACTCCAGTCCGACTAAGCGTATACATGCATGAGTAATTTGACTGTGACTATGCATTATCCAGGTTTGTTAGTCTGACTAAGACTAGCTCAATTTTAGTCAGAGTAACGTGTTTACATGACATTAAGAAAAAGCAAATTGTCTTTTAACTTGTCTTTTAACTTTTAACTAGCATGTAATTGTTTCTGTTCACAGAGACCAGAATAATCGCCGAAAGTTACACACTACAGCTATAACAAAACTCTCTCATTAGAAGACACCATACAGCTGAAAGCATATTTGTTAATTGACTATACTTTTCACTTGCAATTTAATTTCCCTTTTTTGCAAGTAGACAATTTATGGTTATAAAAATGGGTCGTGTGGGACGCTTGCATGAAGTGCTACACTTAATTAAGTGTAGCACTTCACTTTCTCCACATGGAAAGACAAAATGAGTTTACAGTGCAAACAGGGTGCATGTGTCAACAAGCATGGCTTTTTGATATAGTTATCAAATGTCTTTCAAACTGGTGCATTCTCAAAAAAAAGAAAAGAAAGAAAGAAAGAAAGGAAAAATCAGCCCCTGAACAAAAGGAAAAGTGGCAGTTAATGCATGGATTCAGGAACTAACCTACAAGAGCCAGCTTGCTCCTCCACTCAGCAACAAGCTATCAAAAACAGGTCGTGCTACTTCCTGGCCATAAAAGTTCAGTGTGAGTGATCTGTTTAATGTTTGTTTTGACTGGATGAAGTCCAGTTTTGTTGGATGGGGACAGGTACACACATGCTGCAGGAGGAAGCAGAGGATGAATATTGGGGAGAAGTGGAGGGTTGTGTGTGTGTGTGTGTGTGTGTGGAGGTGGATTTTCCCCCACCACACCCACCTGACAGGTAATCGATGTGCAGTGAGATACAAAGTGATATATTGTGTGTGAGAGAAAGGACTGACTTACGACATGGGTTGCTCTCATGCTCGGCCCTCCTTCTCCTTCCTCTCCCCCCCCCCTTCCCCCGTCTGCAGGAAGAAAGAAAACAACCTTTTCTCTATTGAGATAACAAGACCAATATCCGCCAACTTCTGCTTTGAGAGAAAAGGCAAACATTTACTAAAGAACTGACCGAGTGACCAAGGAGCTTTTGGTTTGGGGAGCAAAGTCCCAGACTTTACAGAGGCAGAGGCAGCCATGCTTTTTGTTGTTTGTTCAGTCATAGTTATATTGTAAGGCTTTATTAATTGAAAATGAAACTAATATTTGACTGTTTTCCCTCATTCCTAAGTGTTTCTTAGAAATCCAGTATGCAACATCCTCCCTCAAGAGATAAACACAGTATTAACTGTTTTAATATATAGTGGAGTACTTATGTTTTTAGCAGAGAGTAATGTAACACTCTTTATCCTTGTGTTGTTATTGCAGTCTTTGCCAGGAAGGCAGTTGTGTTTAAGGACCTGTCAAAAATGCTAGGCCCTTTATATCAATGTGCTGTGTTCAAATGGTGTTGTTTATCACAATATGAGACTGGTCAGTGATTTAAATTTACAGGTACTCCTTGAATGCAACAGTAACAAAGGTAGTCACGAGCAGTGGACAGTAGGAGAAAGGAGTTCAAGGCATCCAACTGAAGGCAACTCTCTGGATATACTTCCACAAAGGCTTGTTCTTTGGCTGAAACGGCTTTAAGCAAGGAGAGAGATGAGGGTGAATATTGGTTTTGCCATTTATGAGATCTATGAGAGATCTATGATCTATGAGCCGTGCATAGTTAGAGAAAGTACTTCCATCTGAGCATCCAACTGAAGGCAACTGTTTGGATTTACTTCAAAAGAAAGCTTGTTCTTTGTCTAAAACAGCTTCAGACAAGGACAGGGATTAGATAAAAGTTCATATTGGTCTGGCATTTCCAAGCTTGACAGATAAGTCTGAACTAGCTGTTCTCCTGAGCTCACAAGTAACTGAATTCATATATTAAGTTACATGGTGGACACTCTAAATTGCCCGTAGGTATGAATGTGAGAGTGAATGTTGTCTGTCTCTATGTGGCCCTGTGATGGACTGGCGACCTGTCCAAGGTGTACCCTGCCTCTCGCCCTATGTCAGCTGGAGATAGGCACCAGCGCCCCCCGCGACCCCTAGTGGATAAAGCGGTAGAAAATGAGTGAGAGTGAGAGAGTTACATGGTTTCCTTTATAACCAGCTGGAATGACAGCTTACCATCATTAACCAGGGGTCAGCAAGATATTTTGTCTAAGATGTTATTGGGATTTTTGCCTTAAAGATGTGCAAATTGTCATTATTGAGTGTTTAATTCACTTGGCAAAAACTTGTGTAACGTGCAGTAAACCTCCACACAGTCGCAGAATGCATGCAGTAAAAGGCCTCCTTGCTGATGATTTCCTGAAACCTTGTGTGCATTGATATAATCGGCAATTAATGAGTTATAACTCAATTAAAATAATAAAAATAATTTTTTTGCCCACATCACCCACCCCTAGCTAATTAATTTTTTGGTTTGGTCTGACATGTGAGCTCAACAGAGACAGCCAGTTGTGTGTATATATATATATGTATATATATATTGCATATTGGACCTTTAGATTTCATTCACTTTAGTGGTTAACATTGTAATTATTGTGCAAAGAATCTCAGAAAAAGTTGCTATGGGAATGGTCAAAGTGTTAGATCCTTCTTTCCGTTGTCACAGAATTCTGCCCATTATAAAAACTATGGAGCATTTATTCAGGCCCAAAGACGTGTTACGGTTTGTCTTGGTGAAAAGCTTTTTTTTTTTTATCAGTCCAGTTTTCAAGCAGTTTATGTTGCTGTTTTCAGTTGGGTGAGAGAAACATAGGCAGCACAGGCAGCAGTGTGACTGACACTGAGATGTGCAGAGCGAAGCTGCGATTCTCCTTAAATCTTCACATCAGGTCGGACCTCATTAACTTGTCTGGCTGAGAGGGGAAGTTGTGGACTTCTGTACCGCAACAACGAAATAAGATACGAGTGATCTCATCCTCCTCTTCCCTTCATTCATCCCAAGCACTTATGAGTTGCCTTGGCAACTTGTGCGCTCAGTGTGTGTATCTGTGTTAGTGAGTGTGAGCGGGGGCCTGAGAAACCACAGAGTGAAAATTATGTGTCATCAGAGAGGATTTGGTAAAGGGCTTGGGATTCTGCTGCTGTCATGCTGCAGGCTTTTATTCATTGTAAACACACACACATTCTCAAAACGCACACGGCTACGCCATGAACCTGATATGTAACCAACAAAAGCTGAGACTAATGACAATGAAGACTGAAATTGATTTTCTTCCTGTAACCTGCAACAAACAGATTCTCTGACATAAAACAACCAGATAGAAATAATTCAGCCCCGGGAAGTGTGCGAATATGTGGAAGCATCCAACATGCTCGCTTTTCCTCTGTCACTCTATTTCCATCCTGTCCATTTTCTTTTACCTTGAGCCAAGCAAAGCATGTTTGTGGCTACACGACAACAAAAGGTTTGAAAAGGTTAGGGCTGGACATTAAATAGTGAATATGAGACAATTAAGCTACTAAACTTGGAACTTGAGTGTGATTCAGGTTTTGGTTCTGAATAGAGTAATGATCAGATCTGACAAGACATTAAAGGGGCAACAGACATCTTTCATATCCCTAGTGTTTCCTGTTTGGTCACTGTCATAACGACATCGCAGAAGCAAAGTGCCAGGAAGGACTGTTTTAACAAATATTACTGTATTGGTCAGAATACTAGACAATGTTTAAAATGGGTTGCCTTATATTCAGGATCTAGACTTTTACATGTCAAGAAATCTGCAACAATAGGTGTCGTGATTGCATACTAGCGAGGACAGTTCTTAGGCTGAGCTGCACTCACAGCACCCTCTGCTGGATGACGTAACAATTACTGCAGATAGTCTACTGTGCTTCTAGTCTGTATATTTTGAAAAAAGATTTTTCGGTTCTAGTTTGAACTCTGCTCGTCTCCAACTTTTGGATAAATGTGACAGTGCTAGTAAGGTCGTGGTTACTTTAGAGCAGGTTTTGTGTTGTGTTGCACCCCTGCACAAAAACATACTATTGAACACTACTGTCCTCTTTGTTTTGGACAATGTAAATGATGTTATAGACAAGAGAATAACATTAAAGTAAGTCTTTACAGGGTTTATACAAGGGACTTAGGGGGCCCCAGGCAAAAGGGAACTGAGGGCCCTACAATTACTCAAACCAAAGAAAGTAATTGTTATTAGACTGAGTCACGGGGGTTTGAAACATTGAGCCTTTGCAGTCTGTTTGCAATAGCTCTAACACTGATTTAGAAGATGGTTCCCCAACCACAAAAATGTTGATGTTTGTTAAATATCAATGGAAAACATCTCACTCTCTCGTCACTGAGTTTGTTCAATTCTGACACACTTCTAATTTCTGCGCACAATCCACTACATTGTGCAAGTGTATACTGTGGGTAGAGGCTTGAAGCCAGACTAGAATTTAAAAAACAGCTCTGTCTTTATAAAGCAACTGTCCACTGACATTGACACTGTACCAGGGTATATTGTGGACAGGTGATCAGTCGATTGCAAGGCCGGAATTCTTACAGTTAGAAGACTCACACAGAAACACATGGACGGAATATATTCCCACACTCTGTAAACATCATCTAAGTACTGACTTTGTATCAGTTTCCCTCATGTTTGCCTTTCCTTCCCTTTCATGCCACTGTTTACTTCCTCTTGTTCCTGCCGTTTTATCTTGACTTTTACTCCCTCCTCACACACCATACCACAGCTCCTCTCATCACTCTTTCCTTTTCTGTTTCCACTCTTTCCTTTTCTCCAGTCTGTCTTGCCGCTGTCTGTTAATAAACCTTGCAGCGTCACCCTCTCTGACCTTACCGCAGGAAGTTTCCTGTTGCTGAAATGAAGCCCACACTGGATTGCTTCCTGCCAAAGAGCGTTGTGGGACACGTTTGTTTGGGCCCCCTTCTTCCTTCTTCTCCTCCAACGCCTCCTCCTCATTCCTTCTGCTCCCCGTGTTGCTTCCTCCTCTGGGCTCTGTGCAGATGGCTGAGGCCGGCAGACCGGAACCTCAGAGGGCTTTTGGCAGCGCAGAGTTGTTCTCCGGCCCTGGGGAGAGCATACCGCAGCCATGACCTTGTGACCCAGGCTGCACTACTGCCTGCCTCGGCCTCACTGCTCTCACAAGTCAGCCGCGGAAGACAAATATACAGCTGATGCATACAGTGAAGATGGTGGATTGACTCAATTTTTAAAGGCGTCAGTGATGTAGCTGATTTGAAATTTTCCACTGCATTCTAGATCGTTGACCAGTTAGAGTTGAACATGAAGTCATTTTTTTTATAATATTTCAAATTATTCTCTTACCACTGATGTACACAATGCAAATATCTAAAAAAAATAATGAAACTAGATATCCAGAAAGAAAATATGAAGCAACACAGCTCCTTATCTACCCCCATTAGTTCCTGTGGTTGTGAAACACCTGTATCCCCTTTTCCCTGACACTTTCTCAGAATGTCTGTTGACAAGCTGTGGGTTTGACAAGCTGGAAGCTGGGCTTCAGATAATCTAGGCCTTCCCAGGCTTATCGCTGGCGCTCGTGCCACTAGCTGAATATAAAGGACTAGTAGGAAAGGGAAGAAATGGGAAGCTGACAATCTAGACAGGGTTTCATTTTATATTGATTGTTCTCTGTGAAAACTTCCTCTGTTTGACGGTTGGGGGTGGGGGGGGGGGGGGGGGGGGGGGGGGAACTGAAAATGAGCACAAGGTTCCTATTACTAGTGTGACACTGACATTGTCGGCCAAAGATAACAGCTGTCCGACTCCCGGGGGAAGCGTTTGAGTCTGGCCGATAAGTGAGATGTAAGAGCTGAGTAGTTATTGCTCTGCGATGGTGTCACAGATGTTCTGATCGCAGCTACGGGCTGTTGAAGGTGTGATTTTTTTCTGACGGGTTCGTGCATGAGAAAAGGACAAGGAGACAGGAAGGGGGGGGGGGGGGGGGGGGGGGGGGGGGGGGGGGGGGCAGTCTGACTCATTCTGTAAATCACTGAGTTACACAAACTGCAAAATGATATGATGACGAGGCGGCAGTGTCCATGCTAATCAAGCTCGATGATGGTCTGAATAATTTTGTTGTGTGTAATGGTATAAAAGCACATATGTCAGACAGTATGAGGAATGATGAAGTTGAATACTGTTTCACGAACAATCAAGGTGGTTAAAATAATGTTCAGTGAAAACGACCATTGTTACTTTGATGTTGCCAAATTGGATTTTAGTCACAGTTGGTAAAGGTTAAGGAATCTAACACAGTAAATGCATGATTGGCAGCGGTATGAATGAATACCGCTGCCAATCAGGTCATGTTTTCAACCACATTTGTTGGTTTGTTTTTCTGACTGTGCAATATACCACCAAAAAGGAAGGATGGATTTGGATGAAATTTTGCGAGGACGTAGTTTAACCACTAAAAAAAGATTTTGGGTGCGGGCTTTTTTATCACTTTTTATCACACAACAGTTATTTAAGATTAAATATTGTAATTGTTGTTTATATTTTTACTAATATGTTTTGGGGGAATTGTTTCCACCAGTTTGATTACAGTAAAGTGCTCCAATGCTACGGAACCTTAGTTAAGATGATTTTCATTTCTCTCTTTTCTCACACTGTTGGTACCAAATGCTTATTGGTCAGCACAGCAGACGTTTTACACCCATGAGAAACATCACAGAGTGTGTGGGGGGGGGGGGGGGGGGGGGGGGGGCAAACAGAAACTGGACCGCTGTCCTTTTCCTCCATTTGTCCTCATGCATTCACACAAAAAAAAAACTGATAAACTGTCTGCCCTGTGTCCTTTGTGTTCAGCGTGCAAATGTGTGACTGTCTTTTTCTTATACTTTCCCTCCCCTTCTCTGTCATCCTTGTGATTTATGCTGTATTCTCCTCTTAACCTATCATCTTCTAATCATTTATTCTCACCTCCTCTCCCTTTAGGAGTCTGGCTCCTCTCCTCCTACATCTTTTTTTTTTTTATCTCTGCCAACGTTCCCATAATCACACCCTTCTTTTGGCTTTCATCCCCACTTCCTCAATATCCTTTTTACTGCCTCTGCCTCCTTCCTTCCTCCCTCCCCACTCCCTCCCCTTACCCTCCCCCCTTCCTGTCTTTCCTTCTCTCTTCCTTCCTTCCCCCCCTCCCCCCGCCATAGAGTTGTTTTTTTTTGTTGTTGTTGCTTTTTCCACTCACTGAGCTCATCTTTCCTCTCGTCCCATTTTCTCTTCTTTCAGTATGTTGCATATACACCAAACTATGGTCTCACCTTCTTCCATCATCTTCCTCAAAATCTCCAGGTTTGCAGCCAGTGTTTTGGAGCAGGGAGGATGTGGCCCAGTGGCTCCGATGGGCCGAAAAGGAGTTTGCCCTGCGGCCGATCACCAGTGGCTCATTCCAGATGAATGGCAAAGCCCTGCTGCTGCTCACCAAGGAGGACTTCCGCTACCGATCCCCCCACTCTGGTACTCCTTTCCTTTTCTAGCCTGGTGCATTTCTTGAAAGCGGTTTTTTTTCCAAGGCTGGGGAATGTCAGAGATAGGAGTTAAAAGTTGTGCAAATAAATCACTGTCATTGTTTGGAACAAAATACGTTTTTCTTTTTTCTAACTGGAACACCAAGACTGGAAAATAAAATTTACCAATTAGGACGCAAGGGCAGTTATAAATCATGGAAGCACTCCAGTAAAACTTATTGCTATCAAATCACTGAAATTATACTTAAGTCTTAAAAATTGAAACCCATGGGTAGTAGGATATTTTGTTTTTTTTTAAGGTTGTTAGTGGAAAATCTCAAAGTAATTGTTACAAACAAAAAAAAAACATTTATTGTAACATCACGTAGATCAGCATAGCAGAAACCAAACAAATAAAATAGTATGTTAACTAGCTTAGCTAGTCATGTTATCCTGTATGGCCATCGTCCTTAAACTGTGGTACGAGTACAAGCGGAAAATTTTGTTCTACTGTACATACCAGGGTATGTGATCAGGGTGGAGCTGAGCAATTTAATATTAATAATAATAATAATAATAATAATAATCTCTTGTGTCATCTTAATCTAATTTCACTATACCAGTGTCTGAAGTTTATGTGAGGAAGAGGAAGATTATGAGAGAGCAAAGTATTTGAAATAAAAATGCCTCCTGTGAAAAGGCCATAGGTGACTTTCCTCAGCCTGTTTACACCACTGTATTTTAACATAGGTGATAATGATGTTACTTTGAGAGCTCAACATTTCCTAAGGTGGAACTTAGTATAAAAGGTTTGAGAACCACTGTCATATGGCATGTGTCAGTGTTAATTCAACAAAAATTGGCAATCCAACCCAATATTTTGTCCCATGACTAGGTGTATGAGGCATAATGTATTTAGTGCAAACAAGTTTCCCACAAGCAAGATTCCCACAAGCACAGCGAGGAAACACAGAAAATGAAAAACTCATGCCTCCACTTCTGATAAGGACACGTTGTGAAATTACACGATGATGTGCGTTAGTGAAATGATGTGCTGACAACCAAACTCTGCCCTTTTAAAAATCAATAAAGTCAATGCAGAGCAGGAATGGCGGCAGTGTCGGGCAACAGTGGAGAGAGGCAGCTGTTACAGCGAGGGGAGGAAGTGGGAGACAGTTGATCAGGAAGCACAAATCAACCTCAACTATCGCCCGGGTAACGCCACCAGTCAGGCTACTTAAAGTGAAGCTGTGGGGTGGGGGTCGGGGGGAGTCAGCGTTTTTTCATTTTCTGATTTTGGAATTTTTTTTTTTTTTTTTTTTTTAAAAAAGAAGAAATTTCATGGCAGATGGTGCATGTGACTGTTGGTGTTTCCTGGAAGTGTAACAGTGGGATGTGGTTCAGGGAGGGTGATCAGTCATGTGAGTGGGATGTAATGAGTGGTCACTGTTGCGAAACGCGGGAGCTAAGACACAGGACAAATCCTCCACACACTGGAAAATATGGTGTATATTCTGGTCATTTTAGAAATATGTAGAACGGGCCGAGATACTTTACAAATGAAATACATTTAAGCTGAAATTACTACTGTGTAGTAATTTAACAACTGTAAGTGTTATTTATTTAGGAAATATATTGTTTTGTTTAATTTGTTTATATGTCCAGGTCAATATGGTAATGATGTAAGTGGTACTAAATTTAGTGAACAAGAATATTAATTCATATTAATTCAGCTCTTTTGCTTTTATTAGTTTACTTGTTTAATTCAAGTTCAGTAAATGAAATCCTGCTTAGGGCCCCACAAAGCCTCGGACGGCCCTGGTCTTGGACATGATGTGTAGTCTAGTTTGTAGCTTTTGCCTCCATAAAGATTAGTTTTATTTATTTCGCTAACCTGCTGACAAGTGCACAATATGAGGTGTAGTAATTCAGCTTTTATTTAACAAAATATTCTAAATTAGTTAGTCTAAACCTATTTTTTTATATACTGTATATCTCAGCTTTTATAATTTCAATGAAGGTGTTAATAAAGCATTCACCTCTAGCCCTGTGTAGCTCTGTGCAGTAAAGGTTGCTCTGTACGGCTGGAAAAGAGTGAGGATGTCTCCTACTATATGCAGAAAGCACGTCTTGAATGGGAGATGAAACACCTTCAAGTGTTGTATGACACGTTATGACACACGAGCTGTAGTCGGAGAGAGGGAAGAGACTCAGCTGGCAGCTGCTGCACAGCTCATTTCAACATGTTTCCATGTCAAATATATGCAGAAATGTCCGAATTTTAATATCCTGTCAAGAAATTGAGTTCTAGGGGTTATAAAACTGTATACTGTGACTTGTGCTCACAGATATTATCAGTTATTGTTTCTTATGTGACAAAGTAATTTAGTTGCATAATGGTTTTAATTAGAAGCTATCTTTTGGTTTTTCAACAGCAATTTATCCCGAAAACTAATGTGGTGTCAAGTGATACAAATGAAAGATAGTGATAATACTTCAGCTGTTGCTCTGGCCCTCTGTTGTTAGGAACATAGACGAAAACATTATTTTAGGGAAGAGAGCATGATTTTTTTTGAGGTTTCCATTTCCTCCTTTTGAGCAATTATCAGGATGAATTTCCCATCATTTTCTGGTGTGCGCCACACTTTCCTCTGTAGTAGTAGACCATTCTTTCCTTGTAGTTTTTTCATTGTAGTAATACTTAAAATAGACCGTGTTTTTCTTTATAGGTATATGTATATTTATCCATGTTTGTAGTCATCCTTATAATAAAGTAAAGCACATAAAGGTGCACATTTTCTCTTATAATAGTTTTTTTTAAGTAATGCCTTAATGGAGCATGTTTTTCTTTTCTCAATAATTTTACTTGTAAATGTTTTTTGTTGTAGAAATACTTTTAATAAACACAGAAAAAAATTTCTTTGTAGTAAGCTTTATAAAGCTGTAGTACTCATAAAATACCACTTTTTTGTATTTATAATTATACATTATTTTTTAATCACAGTAATACTAATAATAGACCTTGTACTAAGCTTGTAATGACATTTTTGTAGTAATACTTAAAATAGACAGTCTCTGTAGTGATGTTTTCATTTGAGCAGGTTTTTCCTTGTAGTAACCCTGACAGCGGAACATGTTTTTGTAGTAATACTTACAATACGGACATGTTCCCCCCCCCCATCTGTCTTCACTTCACTTCCAATTATCTGCTACATGTTTTGACTTGAATACGTTTCATAGGAGGCTTTAAAGTTGAAGGCAATTTTTATATGACTTATAACTGCAAGATATGTGTCCCTAGAATTACTGTCCTAGTAACTGTAATTCACAAGGAAATTACATATTTTAAACAGCTAATTTTCATGCACCAGGACGCTGGGATTTTTCCTTCTCTGCAACGCAGTGCTACACACCAGAAAGTGAGAACTGAAAGGGGTGTGTGTGTGTGTGTTTGCGTGTGTGTTTGCGTGTACACATCCCCCCTAATTTCCTTTTATGAGAATCATTTCCTTGTTATGGTAAGCCCTTAAGAAAGGGTAAGATAATGCGAGATGACGGCCTGTGTTCAAATCTACACACCTCATGGTTATTTTTTAACCCTGCCAATGTTTTGTGACAACGGGAGTGGAGCCGTTGTTGTTAGTGTCGAGGCAAAACAAACAGCTGTTAATCATTCACTGAACTTCCTGCTCAGGGTTTCTGACTGGTGCCACTGCTGTATAACCCCTTAAAGGAGAGTACCAGAGTATTATACATAGTCATGGCCCATTTACTTGTGTGTCATGTTTTCTGGGGAATAGAATCGAATTGACCAGCTGTGAGACTTTGCTTTCTTCTGACAAGAAGTTTAAAAAATTTCTATCAAACAGTGATATCAATGATAATGTTAAAGTCAAAGTTAACGTGAAGGAAAAAACGCTTCTTCATTAAAAGAAAAACTTACTGGTCCAGACTAGTTAGACACCCCCTCTTTACTCAGTGGGTCATCAGGGGTGAACTTTGAGGAAATGTTTCAACATTGGATGTGACACTCTTCTGAAATGGTCATGTGGTGTTTGCCGCTCCTCACTGACTCTTCCATTATTGCTCAAGTTGCTTCGCTGCCTGGAAAGTAAAGAGAAGAAGGAGAACCTGCATCATTGGTTGACATCCTCATTGATTTCCCTTTTCAATGCTACCAGGAGACGTATGGTAACCTCTGACCTTTGCATCTCTGCAGGGGACGTCCTGTATGAGTTGCTGCAGCACATCCTAAAGCAGAGGAAGCCCCATGTGTTGTACCCGTCCGCCTACTTTCCAGGAAACTCTTTCCACTCGCTGCCTGAAAGTGCTGTGCAGCACCTGAAGCTCGAAGGTCAGTCCAGAAACACACAAACAGAAACAACACAACTTCATTAGGCCTTCAATTGATCCGTCATTTTTAAAGATGGCAAGATCTTTAGCCTCTACACAGAAATCTTAAAAATTCTGGAAGAAATACTGCATATTTATGTGGCAGCCCCTAGAAAATCACAAGTGACCCATCTGTGGGTTGTCACCAAGTCTTCAGGAATGACCTAAACTAACCTGGGAGCTAAGGTTTTTTCCAGATTCCAGATCATAATCTACTAATAAAATGTACTATTTTAGAGGGGAAATGTAATATCTCCCTTTGCTTATCTTATATTGCAATATACGGATTTGTCAGCCCTGTGTCAGAATATGTTTCACATCGAAAGATTCTTTTAAATACACATCCATATTAAATAATGAATAATATACAATATAATAAGCATTTATATTACTTGGCGTTTTCTCAAACTGTGGAAATTTTTTTGGTTTTCATTGAGGCATTCACAATATTTACTGAACTAGGTAGCTACTGTTAAGATAAGCAGCTAGCCAAAATCCTTATGGTCACTACCATTGCCAGTTATGTTCAGTTTTAATCCGCACCTCAACCTTTGGAGGAGAGGTGCTGTAAATGTGTTTTGTCTCAGCTCAGCTACATGGCTAAGCCTTTGAATCACAAACAATGGAAAAACAACAATAACATAGTCTGGCTAACTAGCATTAGCTCACTGATAGGCTAGCTAATTTGAATAAAGTTTAAAAAGCACAATTGTAGTAGAGCGTTGATGCTAAATGTGTCCAAGTCGAGGTAAGAGGTCACATTAAATGTACTGTACACCTGACAAAGATAACAGCAGAGTAAATGCATCCTATGCCTCCCACTAGCAGGAAATCCTCCTCATTTGTGAACCATTTAATAGAGACATGCGGTAACAATAAAATGGTAAACAACATGGATATATTAAAAAATATTTTTAGGAATATAAAAAAGCAAATTGTAATTCTGTGAGGAAAAATACTGGAACAGCTACGGTCATTCAAGACCCACTTGTTTACAATAATGTTGAGTTAAAAGGGAGATAATTATGGTTCTGAAAAAAACTTGTGGTTTCAGACCGACTGAACTCTTGTTGTTATAAAGGAAGTAACTGTGATACCTGGGACTGTTTTCTGGCTCTGATTTGAGGAAATGTGACACTGCAGCTACGATGTTGGATGGAACTCTAATTTTACAGACGTGGTGTTGACCGTAAAAACCTGTTCAACGAGGAAATGCAGCTTTTTTCTTTTTTTAAAACATGCTACTACCACACCACATACAATTCCGGTGGCATGTTGTAAAATAGGGATCCATTATTATTACCTGTGACCTGTGTTGAGGCCTCTGTGGTTTCTTCTGTCACATACGAATAAGAATAAGAGCGTAAAATGTTGTTAAACATAATGCAGTCTGAATGCTCAGCCAAATTATAGATGACTTTAGTGACACCTAGTGGTCTTTTCCTGTGTCAAACGAGTGCAGCATAGAGCCTTGAGTGTACCCAACACCTGTAAAGGTTAGTGTCAGTGGGGGCAAAACACAGCACATGGAAAAATGGCTAAATTTAAATATTAAATGCTACAATATTTCATCAAATCGAACACTAATTGTGGCATTTTTTCATTATTAACTGCTGTAAGTACAGACAGACTTCAGGCACTTGTGACTGTTTTTATTTGCTGTTGGCACACCCGTATGGTAAGCTCAAAAATGTCGTACATCCAAACTATGAGCCTAAAAGCACTTGTAAGGTTTTAATTAATAATAATTATAGGGCTGCAACAATTGTCAGGTAACATGCTTAATATGCCTATTGTTTGTAAAGATCATCAGTCAATCAGCCTGTCAGGGAACTGAGTCCACCAAATGTCATGATCAATTTCCCAGATCCAAATTACACAGATAAGGCAAATTTGAGTGTGAAAATTTTAGATTTAAGCCACATGATTAAGACTCTGATTTTGTAGAGACTGAAGATCTAACTCCACTGTCTATTTTGTGTGTACCTGTATTCTTTCCTCTTTTTAGGACATTGTTCGGACCAGTAGTCCTCATGGAAACCAAAACCTGGTCCTAGTGAGACAGAACCTCATTTTGGAGCTTAAGTTTAGGGCTATTTGAATTGTGGTTAGGTTAAGGTTAGATATTACCTGGGGTTAGGTATAAGGTGTTGGTTATGTTGTGCAAATGAAAAGAAATCAATGCAAAGTAATTTAAACCTGTGTGTACACTATGTATTTATCTGGTTTCATTTAACCATTATGCTGTTTTTCGTTTTCTCATTTAAATAGAGTTTAATTGTCAACAATGTCACATCAGTATTTGCATGAGCCACAGCTAAAAGATTTACAAAAGGGACCTACTTGTTTGATATATAAATATTCAGGTTAGAAAAAGGCTGGATTAAGAAAATGGCAGCTCACTAGAACTTTAGCAAACGGTCATGATTTTATTGCTACACAATGTCTGCGATGATAAAATCATTTAAATATTTTTTGTAAAGTTGGGATAAGCTATTGTACATACAGAGTATTTATGCCTTATTGTGTTTCTGTTGTTTTCTCAGAAACGGTACGACGAGGGCCACGTGGTACAGAGCCACTCCCCCAGCATCCACCAACCATTGAGCTGCGACACCGCTCGCGCTCCCCTCACCATCCAGCCCCGCGTCGATCCCCTCTTGAGCCAAACAATCCTCGGCCAACCAATGAGGACTCCCTCCAGACCTTCTCCCAGCTCCCCGACAGCAACCACCACCTGCCCGAGGAAATGTACCCACTGTCGGTGTCCCCGGCTGCACCCAATGGGCGTTGCGCGACGCCCCGTGAACCCCCTTGCCCGGGCAGCCCTGGTGGCCAGGAGGCGGGTCCTCCTCGCGTCATCCAGCTCATGCCCAGCACTATAATGAACCCTCTGCTCCTCAGCCCCAGCAGGAGCGGCGGGGCTGCCGGCATGGACTTCAGGAACAGCCGCGGTGGACCTTTGTCCCATGCGACACTCGAGAATGGCCGTGAGAGTAAAGTTCATGGCCACCACCATCAAATACAGCTGACGCAGCAGCAGCAGCAGCAGCAGCAGCAGCACCTGCTGCAGCAGGAAGAGGCGCTCTACAGGAACCATGTCATCATGCCAGTGTCTCCTCCAGAAGAGCAGCAGATGCCCATAGGACGAATAGCTGGTAAGATTTAGTCCTGACAAGGTTGACTGTCAAAGGTCTAGTGTGTAACATTTAAGATCTTTCATTTGCAGAAATTGAATATATTGTATGTTTGTATAAGTGTATAATTGCTTTAAAATGATCAGATATGTTTCTGCTGCAGCTCAAATGAACAAACCCGCAGGAGCATGCATTATGCTATATGAAGTGGAAGCATACTTTGCAGAATTAACAGCTCAGATAAACCCGATGTATAAACCAATGAAGAAGAAGAAGCAGGAAATAGCAGCGAGAGTAGGAGAGACTAATGAAAAGTGTTTATATGCTTTCTGGTAAGCAAAGGCCACAGTAGGTCCCTGCTTTGCTTTGTGAAAGGGAGCAGTGAGCAAGGGAGTCCTCCACTTGTTACAGTCTGCTGTCTACCTATGTGATGTCATTGATTTTTTACACACTTTGGCATGAAGCAAAACCTTGATTTTAAAATGTGTATTTTTGATTTTTAAATGTGTATTTTTGATTTTAAAATGTGTATTTTTTAAGTCATAATACGAATTTTTATAAAAACACAAAGTTTGAAAATGCTTGAGGGAGAAAGAAAAGTTGATGTATTTAGTAAAAGATAGGTGCTAATAAGTACAGTGGAAATAGATAGAGTGACTGAAAAGGTGTTCAGAAATCTTGTGACTGACGTGTCCTCCCCTCTTTGTAAAGTGAAATTGAACATTGCTTAAATTTCCAATGCAGCTAACTACTGACACACAGCCTTCAAGAACAGAAGCTCCGAATGTTTTTCAAACTCACCCAACAGTGTTTCCCTCGTTGTGTCTGCGCAGACTGCAGGCTGCTGTGGGACTACGTCTACCAGCTCCTGTCCGACAGCAGGTACGAGAACTACATCCGCTGGGAGGATCCAGAGAACAAAGTCTTCCGCATCATGGACCCTAATGGCCTGGCAAGACTCTGGGGCAACCACAAGGTAAACACTCAGATGCTCTGTCACAGTCAGGCTTTAGTAGGACCAGTGAGCAGGGAATACTCTGGTTTTAACTGTCTGCTGAACCAATGAAAGTGTTTTTTTTTTTTTTACCAACAATAACTCAATAAAATATATGTATATGTAAAACTCACAAATAATTGTTTGGAAACCTTTTTTAGGCCACTTTTAACTCCTTGTATTGTTTTAGGGCCCACAAAAAACCATGAGATACACTCCAAAGCCCTTTGCACTAAACCAAACAAACAAAAATGTACGTGCATGGGAAAGTCCCTTCGTACAAAAAACATAGAACATGTGGAGATGCCTTTATGGGCCATTCAGAGTCTTTCGCGCACACACAAGTAGTTCGATGCGAGGTCTTTTGATACACAGGCCAAAGAAGTGGGTCAAACTGGCCTTTGTCATCTCTGAAATAAATGTTGAACCTCCAAATATTCAGACGAAGCTCCTGAATCACTTGATGAAGGAGAGGATTCACACACATATCAGGGAGCAAAGCTAATCCATTGTCTTTCTTTTTTTTTCTTACTTTAATGCAGTAATTAATTGAGGCTGCAGCAAATTCGGTCATCTCTGCCGCTCTCAGGTTTTGGTTGCTCAGTAATGACAGAAGCATTCTTCTGGCTTCTTCCATGCAGTTTTCAAACAGTTTTAGATGCTGCATGTTAACATCCCAACAGACTGTCAACTGTTTTCCTCACATATCGGCTTAAAAGGGCAGTCATGTCATTGTTATTGTGTCTGTGCTGCCTCCATGTGGCCAATACTGCAAGTTAATGCAGTTTTTGTGTTTTCATAGACTAGTCTTTAAAGCTGCACTAGTCAACGTTTATTCTATTTTCAACAATTAATTAAACATATTATGCAAAATGAAAAGGCGTGAAAGGTGTTTTAGTATTCACCTCACTGTATTTTACACTCTCCTCCCATGTGACCTAAACCCTGAGCCATTTAAAGCTGCACTTATCAGAGAATCCAAGCTCTTGAACTATGCTTTTGCAAGACAGTATTTCTTAATTCTTTGGGCTTCTCCCTTTAGGGGTCGCCACAGTGGCTTGTCTGCCTCCATCATTTCCTCTCCTCTTCTGTTAAACAACATCCATGAACCCTCTCTGTGGTCTTCCTTTTCCTCCTGTCCAGCAGCTCCATCTTCAACATCCGTTGTCCAGTATAATCACTATCCCTCCTCTGCATCTGACCAAACCATCTCTACCTTGATTTGCTTACTTTATTCCCAAACTGTTCCACCTGAGCTGTCCCTCAAATACGCTCATTTGTAATCCTGTCTATGCTCGTCACACCCAGTGAAAATCTCAGCATCTTCAGCTCTGCTGTGCCTCCTGTCTCTAAGACAGTGTCACTGTCTCCAAAGCCTTACATCATAGTGAGTCTCTATGATCACCCCTGACACTTTTGCAAAATAGTATCATTATTCCCACTGCTCTGGCCCCTTTCCCTGCTTTTTCCCAACTTATTCACTGATTTCACTTAATTCTTAGTATTTTGCGCCCTCTCTAAATGTTGCTAAATGTTGGTTAAGCAACTTCCCCCTGGAGGCCAATGAAGTATTTCTGAATCTTTCTGTTGGCCTTCTACCTTTCTGCAGTGGAGAGCATCATCACAAACTGCCTGACGGTGTGGTGTGAGAGCTGCAAAAAAATCAGTAGCTGCTCTCTTTCCTCACTTGAAGACATTGCCCACACCCACTATCTGTCCAGAGCAAACTACATTATAAAAGACTCCTCCCACCCTGCTCACCTCCATTTTGAACCCTTGGAAGGCAATAAAGCTCAATACAAACACTCACCCACGGACTCTTTTTTTCCCCCCAGAGCCATCAAGATTCTCAACAAACACAGACAGTGACTCTATAACTTTCTGTTGATCCATCCACACATGACCAATGCAATATTTTGCACTCACAGTACTTTATATTTATACTTACCTGCCATGTTTTAATGGTTTTTTTCCAGATCTTTTACCTACCTTGTTTTGTTTCCTTTCCTGAGTGTGTGAATGTTATGGGGCAGTAGCATTTCCAATAAAGGCATCGTATCTTCAGTGCAGCATTAATTGTTATTATTAATAACTCCACTATTGGCCTTTTACATGTTACAGAACAGGACAAATATGACGTACGAGAAGATGTCGCGAGCACTGAGACACTACTACAAACTGAACATCATCAGGAAAGAGCCTGGACAAAGACTTCTGTTCAGGTATGAACATAAATCTACATTTGGGCATTAAAAACATGATAATAGTTACCCAAAAAATAATCAAATGTGGTTGTTTCCTCCTTGTAACGTTCACCAGGTTCATGAAAACCCCAGATGAGATCATGAATGGACAGACGGAGCGGCTGGAGCACCTGGAGTCTGACACAGATGAACAAATCTACATTAAGGAGGAATGTTGAGGAACGCTGGGGGAAAAACAGTTCACCGACTACTTACTACTTAATACTACAGCCGCTGATGCCTTTCAGACACAGCTTGAACAATCGATGTTGACTCTGAAGCGCATGGGCGTTTCCTTGTACCAGTTCTTTACAAAGAGGCGTGATATCTGGTCTCTTGTAAAATTGCCTTAGGATGATAATTTTCTGTTTAAAATCAAAAAACAAAAAAACAAAAAAAAAAACAAAAACAAACGAACAGCATCAGTGGTTTTGATTTTGCTGATGGTCAGAGCTGAAAGGACTGTCTGAGTGCTCTCTTTTATTTCTGAGTGAACTGCAAAAGCCAATCACTTTGTGCTTAAATGTCACTTTTCTAATTTGTTTTTAGTTTTTGTCTCCTCACTCGCATTATACTATGGAATTTTGTAAAAAGAAAAAAACAATTGTGTGGGTCTGTGCGTGACGGAAATGTTTTCACTGCGGAATAAACATTTTTGATCAAACTGAACCCTTTTATTATGGTAATTGTCTTTTTACAGCAGCGTTTCCAAAACCTTTTAAGACGATTGGATTAAGACATTTGTTGAAATACACAAAGTAGCCACTTGATGGCACTACTTAACAACTCTTAGAAGAGAGGACTCTATAGGGATGCTATTCTTTACTCCTCAACAGTTTACCTAACAGACTCCACACCTTCCTCTAGACCTGGTAGAACACTGGAACTACACGTAACACATACATTATGTGTCATTTTTGGCATTTGGTGGCAAAACTGTCATAACTGTGGGAAAATATGAGTGTTGAAGTAAAAGAAAAAAAAATGTACGAATGATCACCTAAAAAATCACACTAAAACAAATATGCAATATAATCCTGTCAGTTCAGTGATGTAGTAATAATGGTAAGGGCTTAGTCATAACTATGGTAGTATATTTTAATAATGCAATATTGTCAGTAATACTATATTATGTTCCTTAGTAGTACCCAGTTTAAAGCATGGTAATGAGAATACAATACAGTTTTAACACAGGTACTTGTAACCTGGAAGCAACAGAGGAAGTTGCTGTTTAATAACTATCAAACTGTAATAATAGATTAGATTTCAAACCTTCTGGTAAAGAGACCACCTACTCTCTATTCCTGGACCACAGTCACATCCTTTGATGATCAGTTTACCATGATTTTTGGTGATTTTTACCATGAAGAAAAAAAGGAAACAGGTCAGTAATTCATGGTTATTACACAGAGACTAAGACAGCTGTTTCCAGATAATACATTATGTTTGTCTGACCAAGTTATTACCTGAATATTACTTTGTAAATATTTAAATGTCACTGTATTATAAACACATTATTAACACACTGTTACCAAAGTAGAAACATGGTTTTATTATGATGTTACCTTACATTGAGAATTATTTCCATACTGAACTGGTGTTTTTGCCTTGCATTCCTAGTTGATTTTTTTTTCCCATTATTCCACAAAATGGCCAAAGTGAAGCACGTGACACGGACATACACAGACCCCAGGTATAATTTCCTATTATATTTAAATGTTTCATGCCGTCTTTAGCGGCAGCAGTGTGGAATTACTGTGTGAATGTCATCATGTGGTTGGAGACCAAGCGTCGACCGCGTCGCGGCGCAGCGCGCGCTCCGGACTCTCCATAAAAAGTTGCTGCGCGCAGAGCGCAGCTGTCAGAGTGGAGTGAGACGCGGCGGGGCGAACAGCTGTGGATGAGGAGCGAGTGTCACACAGTCACTGACACGCAGTGTGTGTGTGTGCGCGCGTGTGGCCTGATCCTGTGGGTGACTGACTCGTTGTACGTCTGTCTGCCTGTCTGTCCGTCTGCCACGGGCACAGACGCGCCACCAGGACGCAGATACTGTTGGTTCGGAGTAAAGAGACAGAGCGGGTTTGGACGTGCGTGCGGGATTCTCTCTCTCTCTCTCTCTCGCGATTGTGTGGTGGGCGAATGACATGCCCACGTTAGGAGGAGGAGAAGAAGAAGAAGAATCGTGAGTGATATCTGCTTATTTCATCCAGGAGAGCAAAGAAAAATCCTCGTTTTCTTTTTTTGGGTTGTCCAGGACGCAAATGTCTCCACGCCACAGACTCACGCCTGGATTGTAGCAACAGCAGCATCAGCAGCATCAGCATCAGCAGCAGCAGCAGCAGCATTGGACCCACAGATGGTTTAAAAGGGCGTTAAGGTGCGGGAAGGGAGTGGGACATTTACAGGTAAGACAAGACTCATTCTGTGGTTGTTAAACAGTTTAGTTTACACCTCTGGCTTTGGCTCTGATAAAGCATAGTTATTTCTGAAGCAATCCGTTTACTCTGTCACTACATTTAAACACTGGGTCTCATCTGCACCTAACCCGATTTTTGTTTTTCATATTGCATGTATTGCACTTGTGCCTCTGTTGTCCAGCAAAAATAATGTATTTTATTACACTGCAGTGTCTGCACTTGTACCAAATTTCAAGGTGGTTGAACTTAAAAACGAGAGTGAACCCAAAGGATGCATTGTTGAAACTTTAAGGCTATTTCAAGTAAAAATAATAACTTATAACGATAAAGAGTCAAACATAAGTATACTGATTTTTAATAGGTTCAACTTGCATATCTTTCTCAGTTTTGATCAATCAATTGCAAGCTTGTCATTGCCTTGACTTCACAGCGATTCAACGCACACAAATGTGCAATTTATTTGAATGAGAATATTGGTTTGGTCTGTGTATTATCTTTGGCAACACAGCACCACACCACACCACAGCAGTGTCACGGGTTTATAGCAGCTGTAATGGCTTGATGCTTTTCTTTTGAAGGGATGGGGATGCCACTGATGAAGTTGGCATTTCTTCCATTCCTTCCCTTTTTAAATTTTTACTTAAAAACTTACAGATATGTGACTAGCTGCGGTAAAATTCACCACTAGTCAAGACAACAGGTAACGAGAAAGCTTGAAATGAAAGTATTTGACAGTTATTTACTTTAACTGGCTACAGTGAAATTTGATTATGAAGACAACTTGCTTAGGTCAGTTTGAATGAACTTAATTTATTAAGGTGCGACTATTTAATTTTTTTAAAGTTTGACTGCTACTCTTTTAATGTCCAAAAAAGGGTAATAATAATAATAATAATTAGAATGTGCGCTAATAAATCAAGAAAATCATACACACAGTACAAAGTGCATTATTGTACCATCTCATTTACCAGGACTTTAGTGTGAGACCTGTGTCTTCTGTGCATGCACAGTCAATGACAGACAAGGACAGAGACATATATTATATTATATTATATTATATTATATTATATTATATTATATTATATAGGACACTGTACACAGGCTTTTGGTGTTATACTGACAGTGTTTGTGGCATTCAACATTCTGCGAGTACAGATAAAGACTGTTAATAAATAACTGAATCATCACAGAATTTGCACTGATTCATCTCATACTGAAACAAACTGGTACTAATTGGTGTGTAAATGCAAAACCGCAGAGAGCTGCGTTGAATGAAAAATGACAAGAAATGAAACACGGAGGCAGCAGATTTAAATCTAGATTCTATTGTCTGACAGCACCTCGTGAACTACAGATGGAACGTGTTTGCACTCACGCTCTAAACAGGAAAAACACAAGCAAGTTTTTGTGTCTTCTCATATTATTACGGTGCCACTCTTCTGTTTTAGTTAACAAGCTGTTGTGTTCTTCATAAAAGCTTGTGTATTTGTGACACAGTAGTTCTTCTTGCGGTTAAAGTGTAAGATGTGTCTCCTGATGCTGATATTGAATTGTTTTGTCTCGGTCCATCGTCTTCTTTAGGGATGGGTATCACTGGGTACTTCATATGGTCCACGACGCCAATAATGTCACAATACAACGATTCTGTGATGATCACTATGCAAGATAATCTTAGAGTGATATCTGTCTAACTGAAGAGAACACAATGTCTATGAAAAATTAAAAGGGCATTTCTCTATTTATTCACAACATAGAGAACAATGGGCATAAAGTCTATGTACCGTCTCTTAACGTAGCTTCCTCTGCTATTATCCTGCTTTAAACTCCCTCTTCTTTGACGAGCTAACTTCCACCCAAGTTGCCCTCATTCATTTGAGCGGCAAGTAGCGACGTCCAACAAATGAAACTGGCAGACTTTTTTTTTTTTTTTTTTTTTTTTACTTTAGAGCGCCTTCATTTATTAAAATATCAATATTTGCTTTTTTCCCCCAAGCAAATTTTGTGCTACTAGCTTACATGTTTTGTTTTTACGTTTCAAGAACATAGCTCCCCCCCCCCACCCCTGCACAGAATGTTTTGACAAAACACTCATTAAAACGCTCATAAATCAACACACAATAAAAATTACTTTTTTTTTTTTTCTTTTGAGCCTCGAACTCCACCATTGTGGGTCAAAGCTTAGCCACCTTAGGAAGTCATGCTAACGCACAGTATCTTGCTGGCACGGCCCGCACCACGCCTACAGGCTACCGTACCATAACATAAACACAGCATTAAATGTACTCGGCACACAGAACAATATAAAATATATGAATAAATATATTAAGATATATCATACTATGTTTTATAGAATTTTCAAAGGGTCGGTTGAAGTAAATGTGCCTTTGTCTGTGTTTTCATTCATGACTGTAAGGTGAAATATATATATAGCTGTTTCTCCAAGTGAGCACTAGATGGCACAAAAGAAACAAAGAAAAGAAAAGAAAAGACAAAAAGGTCCATGTCACCCATAATAATTAAGCTGCAACTTGATCAGGTGAATGAAGAGCACCAGTAGCTGCTGATATAAGATCACTTCTGATCGTAACTGTAATAATTTGCTTCTTGCACTAAGAGGAGGCATGTATGTGGCGGTTTCCTCATCGGTCCACATATTCGTCCTCTCACCTGTTGTATCCTGAGGTTTAGCAGTTTTTCAGTGTATTGAGATGATTGGGGTGGGAGATGTTTAAGTCATATGATTTGTAAACAACATGAAATTTACATTCCACTTATTTACAAATGCTTTTCCATCTCCCAGAAACCTTAGATGCAATATTTCAAGATTTTTTTTTTTTTAGATCGTCTATGTTTCAATCCAGGTGACTTTTATACGTACTAATCAAAATTATATACATAAACAGGCTGGAGGGAGGCCAACTATGGTCAGCGGGTGTATAGCTGAGAATTCATTTAGTTACATGAAATGAATTGCAGCACAAGTTAAACTGCTGCCAACCTTACTTTTCCAGCAACTCAGTGATTTGACCTCCAGCTCTGAGACTAATGTCTGCTCACCTGCAGGGAAACAGGTGCAAGCGAGTTCTCATGATGAAATCCAGAGAAATAGGAGCTTGAGCTTCAGCTTCAGGCCGAACTGGACTCTTCCCCTCACACCTGTAAACACACAAGTTCAAATCGTCAAGTGAAATGGCAGCAAGGGGAGTTGGCCATGCTGACATATCGTTGTTTTTCTAAAGGTGAAGTTGGATTAATGTTAATAATAGACCCACAACACATGTTTTATTATTAAATGTTCATGTAAGTGTGGGGGGGGGGATAAACAACACAACAGTGTCCTCCCCTATTTCAGCTCCATGGCACGACCCAAACTTCAAAACTTTGCTTCAAACCTGTGTCTGAAAAAAATATGTTTTAAAGGCTGCAAAATCTTCCTCGAGACTTCTTCACTGACGTTTCTGAGTAAAACTGGTGAACTTTCCTCAAAAGAAGTAACAATCTGACCTTTTCCTTGACCTTAAGATTAATAACACAGAAGCACAAAAAAGAGTGGATGTAAACAAACAGAAGTAGTTTCTATCCATGGTTACTATTAGTTAGAAGATAATCCCACTATTTCACTCCAGAACTAGAACAATGATGTGATAGTTACAGCTAATCACATATTGTATGTGCTTGGCTGTGTATTTAAAGCATGTCTCTGTGTTTTTAGTTTGAAAAGAGCAGCTATCACTCTTGCCTTTGCAGCTGAAGACCCGGGTTCACGACCTAGAACAAGGACCTTTCAGCATGGAGTTTGCATGTTCTCGTCGTGTGTGTGTGTGGGTTTTCTCGCACGGTCCAAAAACATGCAGATTTGGGGATTAGGCCAATTGGACACTCTACATTGCCCGTAGGTGTGAATGTGAGAGTGAATGGTTGTTTGTCTCTGTGGCCCTGTGATGGACCGGGTTAGGGTGGAGGATAAAGTGGTAGAAGATGACTGAGTGTTTCATTCAAATCTTAGTCAAATGGCTATTATAACTATTAAACCAGTATAAAAAAGGTTAATTAAATCAAAATTAAAACACATTATTAAGTTATAGTATATTTTAACACTTTGTATTTATTGTGTAATAACACCTAAGGGGTATATGGAGTACTTTAAAGGGATAGTTTGGAGCTTTTCTCTGTAAACATGTACTATAATTTTAGTCTGAGTAACAGATCTGGATAATGCAATTTATAGTCCAATTATACCTGCATGTATAAACTTAATCGGACTGGAGTGGGACTTGGTGAATGCAACAAAATTTCCCGCCCGTCTTTGACCTGGATGTAGAAGGAGATGATGTATAACCTTATATACCTTATATGTATAACCACTGTTGTGGAAAAGATCATACGGCAGTGCCGTCTTTCTTCGGACAACACAGCAACCACAACGTCCATGTAGCCAGAGATGTAATCTGTATCATGATTAACACGCACAGCAAATGCGAAACGTACGGAACCACAGCACGATCCATCTCGCCGTCCATCTTGCTGTTCGCTGTTTGTTTTTCTGTGAAATTCAAGAGATACAGCGCCAACAACAGAGGCGGAGTCAAACATACGCAGCCAATAAATCGATTTTCTTCCACTTTTCTCCCAATTGCCTGTCTTAGTTGGACTACGGCCTTAGTTTTGTGCATGCAAACACACTGACTGCTTTTTTTTTTGCTGCATCTGTGCCTTAGAAAACAGCTAGGGACCTCTTTAAATATTTAAATTATAGCACAAAGTCAGAATGTTATTACTTCATTTGGGCTTTTCTTTAGGGGACTATAACAGGTTTACTGTGCTGTGTTCTCTCCACAGTCAGTGTGCTGTCTGCTCTACGTATCACACTGACTGTGCATGAGTCCCTCAGACCCAACATTTAATTATATACTTTATATATATATATATATATATGCATTATCCCTTTAATTTCTGATTTGCTGCTAATACTTGTGTGCACAATTACGATTTAAGAATACAGTTTTTACAACCTAATGACTGCCTCTTCAGTCGAGCATCTCAACATTTTCTCTCCCACTCGAGTTAGTTTCTCTGCACCGAGCTGAGGGACGCTGCAAATCACACTCTGACGTCACCTGGCAACTTCAGGCAACTTTACAGCAGCCAGGAACCACTTCCCACAGAAAAGAACTGGCAGCTCTGGCAGTCCCCAATTAGCTGGAAGCATTAGAAGCAGCTCCACCACCATGAACGATCAGGTTTAATGCTCCAGGCAGCCTGGCTCAGGTCACACCAGTCTCTCTCCAGCTGGGCGACCTGGTGCCGACTGTCTGGTCAGCGCCAGCCAATCTGCCAGTGTCACCTATTTTTTTGGGGTGGGTCACATGACCTTGTGCTCCTGCCGCCTGGCCGTTGATTCAAAATGATGACACAGAGGCTTCATGGCTCGCTGCTCCTCGCCAAGCGAGTCAACTTAGTCCTGCCTCAGAACAGCTGTGACATGCATCACACCAGCAGTGGGGGGTCTTTGTGGGAGCCCTTTTTTTTTTTCTTATAATTTATACTTTTATTTATTTATTTAAAGTGTGTGTGTTTGTATATATGTTTATATTAATTATAAATGCACATTTAGGATCTACAATAACTAGGTATGCCACTTTTATGTTTAACATTTCAGCAACAGAGAGACTAGAGAAAATCTATATAAAATCTTTATAAAATTATAATTATAAAATCTTTACATGGCCAACAGTTGCAGTAACTTAATATAAGACTTGAATTGTTACTATAACCACAAAAGTTGAATACAAGGGAGATTTTGATGGTTAAATATATTCTTAGAAAAAGCAAATAGTAAAAGGACATTACGGTTAAGGAAGGTTTACCGTAATGTCAGCTATAGCTACAGATTGAAACAAACAAGCAGGTGGAGCTGCAGTATGTGCAGATGTTGTCTACCACATCTGGGCTGAGATTAACTCTTAACCTGCTGATATTCCTTTGTTAAAGTATCTGGTGACGACAGTCTGTAACTGTGAGGATTGACCTATATTTTCGCAACATGTATGATGAATTCCAAACAAATACGACATTTCAGGTAGGTCCATTTTGTCATCCAATTCTTTGGTACTGACACATAGTAAGAACCAACTTGAGACATGGACTCTTGCTCTTATGGCTGCCATTTGAAAAAAAAAGAAAAAAAGATATTAGCCACTTGACAAGTGGCTCAAAAATCTAAAAATGTCTTAAAAATATGTTTGCTGCTCTATCTCACTGTTAGACAGCATTTTTGCAACTGGAAGATGCAAGTTTGTTCTCTCCCACACCAAAGTCCAGTGGGAAATTGAGCGTTTTTAGCTCACTAGGACAGTGGAGCTGCAAGTCTACTGCTGCCAAGTTTGGTAAATGTGTGCTACTTTGGTGGATCTGAATGAAGGATTTCAAACACCCAAGTCACAAAATAACACATCTGAACGTACTGATGGAGGCAGCAATAAAGTCATTGATTTTCACAGTGGTCTTTGGTGTGAGGAAACAGTGGTGTAGAAAGCGACACTTGTCGGGGAAAAAAATGTCACCTGACAGTCAGATAATTCGGCAAAGGTATTCTTAAGATATAATAGACTTATGTTGGTGTAGATTTTTCTTCAACCATGACCTTTAAAGCACAAGTGTTAGTAAGAATGGATGGATAGATGGTTAGGTGAATGGATATCTGTATTGCATTCTCAGTCACCTCACAAGTGTGGCAAGTGTATTTTTCAAATGCTAAATGTAATTCATTCTGTCTTCAACTGCTCATTACAGCATCAGGAGCCACTGCTCTAATGTGAATACATTAGATAAAGCCTTTTTGCTATAGTAAACAGGGATTTGAACATGGATTTATTCCTTATGTCCAAATCAAAGACTTGACAAAGGGTCAGGTGCTTGGCTGGGCAAGTTCGCTATGCGAGTCTTTGCTCTCTGCTCCTCAGACTAGTGGAATTAGTGTAAGATATTGGCAGCTGACTGGCACCCACTGTGTCAAACCGATGTTTGATTCTCTCTCTCTCTCTCTCTCTTGCTTTCTTCACATTGTGTTTGATCTTTTCATTTGAAATAAAAACAAATTCACCCGCCACTGAATAAACAGCAGCTCCACAGAGGTGATGAAATAAAAGCCAAAGGTTCCATTACATTTTTCACTCTGACCTCTGTCCTCCTCTTCTCCTGATTCCATCTCTTTTTTCTTCTGATTGGATTTTTTTTTTCCCCTATTGACAGTTATTGGAAGGACTTTATTTGACTAGTCCTTTCACAATTCCTCATGTTGAATGTGGGTCAAAGGTCAGAGAAATTTGACTCAAAGGACTTCCTTCAACGTTTGGAGTATCTAACCAGTCTCATGGCCTTTTTACTTACTTTTACTTTTATTTTAAAAAATATGTTGCTGTTTGGCAAATTTGGCTGAAATTGGCCTTGATGATGAGATTCATCTTGTGCATCAGCATCAACATCATCATCATAATTTTTTCACATAGGCACTGGGTAATGGTTTAAAATTGAGGTACAGTATAAGATACTGGACATCACATGACAGTTTCACTGAGCACTTTACATCCAATAAAACTGAACAATGCATAGACTGAATATATGTAACCCCTATATTGTCCCTGTCTTCCTTTTACAAGAATGGGAACGACTGGAGCAGACATTACTCCAGACCTGCAGTAACTAAACTTCCCCTCATTCTGCTTTAGACAATGCTTAGACGCTGCAATAAAAACCCGTACATTGAATGAACAAGATGTTGTAGATAGTTACGATTTAGATTCTGTACCTTATATGGAGTGAATAAAGTGAAGTTTATATTTTGATGGCACGTCAGAGGGTAATGCAAGTAATCACATTTTTAATCTCCCATGGAGTAAATTATAGCAAATTATACTGCAATGTCTTTCAGAAAAACTGCAAGCATCGTAATCGTTCAGCCTTAGCTAATACATTGGAACATCACAAAGTCAAAGAAAAGTGTCGAAATCAGTGAGGATGCAGCTCAGCAGTTTGTAACAGACGTTTGCATCGTCTTCTGAAGTGCAAAAAGACTTGCAGCTCTTCACATCTTCCAGCAGGGGTCACTACTTATTAACGCCATCTAAAAAAATGGCTAATACAATGTGATGTCACAGTCTTGTACAGAGGATATTCTAGAGGATCTCATAGAATCTCATAGTGGGCGAAGGGGCCAGACCATTGCAAATTTTAAAGACCATACATACATTTGGAAAAATAATTCAAATTTTTCAAAATTAACACAGTTAAAAGGCTTTTTATTTCAAAGATTACTTGTGTCACAACCTGTCTGTGATGTACAGTTACAGTTTCACGATATTTGTCCAAAACCCAGACAGGGCCCGAGCCCAATTTCTGCTCAGATTCTGTTGGGTCCTCACAGACTTAGGTTGGGTATGCATGATCTAATCTAGTTGCAAGTAGATTGCATGTGCTCAGAATACAGACCAGCAGTGACTGTTGCATTAACCTCGGGGGGGTGACAGATAAAACTATCAAAACAAAATCTGAATTGTAAATTCATGAACATGCCTTTAATCCCTGAAACTCTGCTCCAGCTATGGCGACTGTCTCCACCACAAACACGCGCCGTCTTTTTAGTAGTTTTCCCTTCAGTGTTTTCAATGGCCTAAAACTAAACTGACTTAATTAGGTGTAGGTGAGACAGTGAAAGTTTTTTTTTATATATATACAATACATGTGTGTGTGTGAGAATAATAAGAAAAAAAAGAGATAGTGAAAGTTAATGAAGAGTAGGGGTCGACCCAGAATCCTCTTCACAGTACAACACTGTCCAACCCAACAGCCCTCCTCTAGTTAACTATGATCCTATTTCACGCAGAGGCATAAAATGGTAGAGACACAAGAAGAGAGAGGGAGAAATTGAAGAGGAGTGTGACAGAAAATGGAGATCCACTGCTCTGTGTCCAGATCTCCCCCCCCCCCATGTGGCCATTTTATCTCCTCAGCAGTGTCTTAGTGTTGCTCAGCGTGTGGTCCAGTGGCTTATAAACATGTGCTCGTCATGCAGGATGACTTCAGCCTGTGAAGGCCTCAGTGCTAACACACCAAAACAAAATTTGGACAGCAAAAACATTTTTTTCCACCCCACCCCCCCATCTCTCTCTCTCTCTCTCTCTCTCTCAACCATACCGTTCCCTGCATTTCATTTGCGGGGCTGATGGCGTGTGCTGAGCTGTGGGCCTACGGTACTTTCATGATGTGAGCCAAACCCATCTGGGACTCAATATCCTGTTTACCAGCTCTCAGCACTCTGGAAACCACAACAATCCTGAGCCGAGGCACAAGTTCAGAACTCATTACAGTTTGTTCAGGTCACAGCCAAGGTCAAAGTCTTCTTCCTCTTCTGTATTACTCTGCCGTGTTGTCTGGGAAAACTCTGTTACAGTCCGTACATGCTATCACTCCGCACTCTGTGAGCAAATCTCCTCCAACACTCCTAAACACATCCTGGTGGTCCACTGGGTAACGGACTGTGCACAAACACAAGCACGAGCTGTTTGATATGGCTCAGAGATTAAGTTGTGGAAAAGGAAAGTCATGGATGTGGTTGGGTTTGTTTAATCGTTCACCATGTCCCCGTTGAAAATGGGGAATTTAGTCAATAAAGTTGAATACGTATTTCCCTGAATGCTTCGAAATAATTTCTTCTTTTGTTCAGTTTTAGTCTGGTCTTCTCTTGAAGGTAGCATGGCGCAGTCGTAAGGCTGATCCTGCAGCTGCTACATGACAAACAGGTGATGCCATTGACAGGTTATTATAGTTGAAAAGAGGAGAAGAGTAAAAAGAATGAGCCGAGTTAATCTGAACAAACTGTGATTATTACATAGTAAGCCCACGCAGAGCCAAAGGGGATAAGATGAAGACCTTGGCCATACTTCTGTCACTTTGCATTTCAACATTGGTTTACATCCTCGCAGTTCCATTCATACTAAAATCAGAGTCCATGTCAGTCTAGCAGTGATTTGTCACCCTCTTACACGTGAAGGAGCTAATGAATCTCTGCATAATCCCACGCAAGTGTCCATGGTTACTGTCTTCTTTGCTGTCTCCTTGGAAGGAAACTAAAGTAGGCCACCCGCTGGACTGGAAATTGTTGTGCTACATGAAGAGTGTGCACTTGAGGTGTACAAAGTTTTGCATGGACTCAAACTGCACAGGTGACTCTAGAGATGAGTTTCCATCGAGTAGAACAGTTCGGTTTGGTACGCTATGTTACTTTGTTTTCGTGTTTCCATTAGGAATAGTACTAGAATATATGGCCCCCTACTGTTACAGTTTTTGGCACCGTTCCCTTGGGGTACCAGAGGGAAATGGTATGATAAAGTATAGCTCCACCTAAGACAATCAGCTGACTGGGTGACAAAAAAAACAGCCCACACGTTGACTACCAAGACGAGTCGTTCCATGATGGAAACACAGCATAGCAGACTTCGTCGGATGTCCAAACGTAGAAAGTATGACCCAGGCTTTAGATGCCAATGCTACTTAATTACCTCTTGTGAACTGATATTAAGAAGCCTTGAGATGTGCAATTTGGCCAGCTCATCTCATTTTATTAACCAGAAGAGAACATATTTTGATGAAAGGTGGTTAAAAGGTGACTAGTGATTGAGGTTATAAACTTGTAAATTATCATCAATAAAACAAGAGGTAGGATACATTTCTCATAGATTTCTTTAAATTCTGGTTTGCAAATATTCCAACATAGATGCTAGCCAGTCAGATTAGGTTTCTGCTTTAAAGCGTAACCATTACATTGTCTCAACAGAGCTTTCACACTTTTGATGGTCCAATTAAAACCCAGCAAAGGGCCTGTCCACCGTTCCAGAGAAGGCACATTTCAGCCACATGGGTTTCACTTCCCAGACCCAGAAAATATGTTCATTATTTATGTACCAGACCAGCGGTTCCCAAACTTTTTATACCAAGTATCACCTGAGAAAATATTGAGCTCTCGAAATTACACCAGTATCAGCAAAGTTAAAATATAGTGGTGTAAACAAGCCGAGCAAATTCAGCTACAGACTCTTCTCAGGAGGCAGATTTATTCCCAATAAGATCATTTGCTCTCAATCCTCCTCTTCCTCACATATACTTCAGACACTGGTATAGTGAAATTAGATTTAGATGGAGCAAGAGATAAGGTGACTCTAATTATTATTATTATTTATTATTATTAATTGTATTTGTTTCAATTTCTATGCACTCCTGTCCTGTCAATTCATCAGCTGCATTCCCGATCACATACCCTGGTATATAGAACGGTATTTCTGATTTTCCTCCAAGTACCACCAGAGGAAGCTCACGTACCACTGGTGGTAGACTTACCACAGTTTGAGAACCATGGCACTAGACAGTCTACTGTGCACAAACTACAGTAAATCTATAAAATCATTTGTTTTTAACAAGCACTGTCATTTCCTAAAATAGCTGGGCGCATTTTCATATGTTCATTAATACACATTTGGTGACCTAGTGTGTTTTTACAACAGCTGGACAAGCGGCTGCATGTGGAATTTAAAAAAACAACAACAAAAAAAAACAACAAAAAAAACAACTCAGATGAAGCTGCAATATCACGGTAATGAAGGAAGTCAGCCAGTGCAACACTGTGGCTCATTTACAACAACTGAGCTCTGACGCTCACAGTAGCAGCTATGAATAATCAAGCCTCTTACAAATCATCTTAATAGACAACTATTAAATTTTTATGAAACCGTGAGTCAAAGAAAAGCTACAGGCAGAATGGAAGGTGGATAGTTAGCAGACATCGTCTCTGAGGCAGCAACTGGGATTTTCTTGGTTAGTTGGGCTGCATAGGTTTATTAGATGTCTATCGAGCCATGAGTATGAAACAATATCGAACCACAAGCTTACCTAACCTTACTGTTGAATTATGCATTATATACAGTATATCAAATGATGGTTTTTATAATGGATATCGCCATTAGATTCACAATATAAGTCAAACCTCAGTTCAACATTCAACTTGAAGCTTCATAATATTATGAATTTATTGAGGTTGACAAAGACATGTTTTTTTTTTCTTGGACAATACCAAAATCAAAGCATCCAGTAGATAATATATGATCCAACATCTTATTCATTTATATTATTTTGACGTGTGGCTGCAAAATTGCAAAATTGCTTAACTTGGGTAAAAATGTATTGGACAATTCTCCTGCATTTGGTGTCCACTAAATAATAAATGTGAAACACATGAAGCAGATTATCAGAAAACAAGCAAATACACTTTTTTGAAGAACAATGAACAATGGATTTGGTGAAGAAATACGGATTGCAAGAACAAAAAATGTGTAACACAAATCAGTAACAACTGACCAATTAATAAAATAATAATTGCCCACTGCCAATATTAAAAAGATTATTTATCTAATTAGAATGGCTACTGCTACCTTAAAGGTGCAAATTGCTTTTTTCTAATTGACATAGAAGATAAAACGATAAGAACAATTAATTTGTGATTTACAGATTATATTGTTGCAAATTACACTTCCAATTTGAAGGTGATTAACTCTTCCGTCCCATTAAATACTATGAACAACTGTGCTGCAAAAAAAGTTGCTGTATAATTATCAGCATGTCAGCATGTTATGTTGGGGACAGAGTTCGTTTAACTGGCTTTTGACCCCAAATTGCGTGATGAGAATGAGAACGCTGGTGAACAACTAACAATTTCTTTTTTTTTTTTTCCCTTTAATTGGAATCTTAGAGGGAACTTTATACTTAATAACTCCTCGTTTTATGCAATGAGAATGCAGACGGTGGCTTCAAACCACTGCACACAACACTTAGAGCTAAAGACCTCCAATATGGCCACCAGAGACTAAATGAATGTGTCTGTGGTGACTGGCTTTACTGTGATAACAAAGCAAGCCTTTACTATTTCTTTCAGTCCTGAATAGTAGAACTGTGCTGCAAATGTGTTCCAAATCAGTAGAGGAAATACTGTGTACATTTCCATCTTTTTTTTTTTTTTTTGTACCATCTTTATTTATGACGGTGCTTCAATATTCATTGTGTGAAAGACAGTGTGTTATGTGTGTGTTTTCCCTCTGGTAGTGCTTCATCCTCTCCCCGCTCACACTGAGCTGCACGCCTCGTCTGGCTCACACGCTTCTCTCGGGCTATTTAACCCGGGGGCCTGTAACCTAAAGACCTGATACTGGCAGCCTGTGGCTTTCAATCTGACTGCTCTCCCCCACTTATCAGGCAAATAAGCCGTTTTAATTGCTTACACACAGAGCCCTATCAGGCCATGTCGTGAGCGTGGAGATAAGGGTTACACTGAGTCAGGCATTTGTAACAGGATGAGAGGACCGCAGGATAAAAAAAAGAAAAAAAAAAAGGAGCTGCAGGGTCCCAAGAGAGGGACAAGTCAGGAAATAACTATGGCCATCCTATTAATTTCAAACTCACAGAGCTGTTTCTGCAGCTCACTGTGGGGCTCCAAGCAAGTTTGAAATATCTCTTTAATATGATGGAATGCCATGCACATTATCAATGAAAAGACGGGGAGTAACATCCGTCGTCTGCCGCTTTATCCTCCGCATGAGGGTCGCGGCAGTTGCTGGTGCCAATCCCAGCTGACATCTGGCAAAAGGCGGGGTATCATCATTCACTATCACACGCACACCGATGGTCAATGAAATTCTGTACACTTGAAAACCCAAGCACATAGGGAGAACATGCAGACTCCAGGTAGAAAAGTGGGTGGCCAAACCCGAGGTCTTTTTGCTGCCAGGCAACAGTGTTAACCGCTACTTCACCATGTCCAACAAGCAACTATGAAAGATGTCCGCAACTACTATATGACAAGAATGTGAGTGAGGGTTGTAAATGTCTGCCACTCAGTTTTGTGTTTTTCAATTCTAGCCATTTGAAAAAAATAAAATAAATAAAGACTTGCATAGTTCTGCTTAAAATGCATCAGCATCAAATGTATAATTAACAGCTTAGTTGTCTTACAGAATGGAAAGACTATATCAAACTCACGTTATCATAAGGTTGTAATATTAGTATTATATCAAAATTGAGCCATCCTTAATTGTAATACAGTTTTGAATAATAACCGTGACGGCAGCTGCGTTGTTAACAGCAAAGACAAAAGGACCTGTCTGAGATATTTGCTTTATTTTGTCAAATGACTCTGCTGAGACCTACTGGCTCTATTCCGAACTGCACCATTGGCAATGTTTATGTCTCAAGACTACCATCACAGCATTTGCTGTTGATTTAATGCAGTAAAAATTGTATCTATAACAATTGCACAGGTTCTTGTGCAAAATCCCCTCTGCGATCTTCACTGTACTATGGATTAGTGCAGTTAAAAACAAGAATGAGTTTGCTGTTGATTGAGTGTCTTAATTAGCTCAGCTGCTATGAATCATAATAGTGACATTTGTAAAAAAAAAAACAGGAGGCCCACAAACTACAAGGCTTTTGCAACATTTTTAAACAAACTTTTACTTACTTAACTCACATTAGTCATTTACAGGTTACTGAATAGGGATGGAGGTGTGTTTTCTATTTCAAAGCTCTATTTTTTGGATTTTTAATGTTCTAAAGTCCAGATCGAGTATAGAGTCATTTCACAGGCTCCAGTAACCTTCCTTTCTAAAGCGATTCCGACTGTGGGAGGTTCACTGAGCATTGTTGTGACCCGCGTGCCCCACATGAAGAGCGATTCAACACACAGGCTGGATAAATGTCGGCGACACTAAGCTTCTAATGAGAGCAGAGACTAAAGAGAGGGGTGACACCATCATAGGCTCGGCGCTCCGGGGCTCATTTACATTCTACCAGGCGACAGATATAGATATGAGGAGGAAAGGCAGGAGCAGAGCACGAGAGAGAGAGAGAGATGTAGGGAAGCAAAGAGGCAGCATTAAAACATGTCTGCAAAAACACCTTTAGAGAAAGAACTTATCTCATTGGTTGAGCTGAACAACAGTGGGTGGAGACATCTTCTTCCGGTTTCAGCTGTACTAATAGATACGTAATAGATACCGGCAATTTTTGAACCCCAGTGGCCATGTGCTGTTTTTCTTGTCTCTGTATTACCCATGTGTGAAATATAATGTCATAAATGTGCCCGAAAACCAAATGAGTTGAAGTGGGGGAAAAAAAGCAACAATAACATAGCGGCATTTAGTGACATTGTTAAAGTTGTTACTATTTTGTATCTTTTACTTCGGTCCATCATTCACTTTCAAAGGCAAGTGGACGCCATTGAAATTTAATAAAAATAATTAAGTGCTTTCCTAAGTTGTAAAAAATAAGGTTTGCTAGAAGCACTCATTGCTAAGAGCAATGCTGAATGCATCATTTGAATGCATGTCTTAGCATTGTTGCCAAAAATGAAACAAGTAGAAATGAATCTGTTCACCTGGGTCTTATGTTCCCACTAATGCTAACTGGAGCCGAAGCCAATAAAAACATGCACATTGATGAGTCATCTGACTTGAAAGTGAATGATGATTAAACATATTCCCATTTAAACAGGATTAAACAGGTGTTTTGACTAACGAGAATGGGGTAGAATTCACCTTAGCTCTACATAAAGACCAGAGGCCGACCAGAAATGACTTGTTTGACTCCGTCCAAAGTTACAAACCCACCAGCACCTTCAAATCAGTGTAAGAGATTGAAAAGCACGTTGCCAAGAATTGCCAAAGTATTTCTTTAAGTCTTTTTTTTTTTTAATTTAATTTACATTCAGAGACAGTTTCATCCATACCCCACAGCCAACATACTAAATAAAACCAAAATCAAATAATGCTGAAGAACTAACTTAGGTGTTTTTTCTGTGGAAAAACCAAGAGCATCTTCTGTGGGGCAGCAAGAGGCAGTAGGTTATCTGGGGGAATAAGGTTGTATTTCAACCACCAGTATTCCAAAATCAATGGTGGGTCTTTTAGAATTTCAGACATTTTCCCTTGAGAGACTGGAGTTTCCACATCTGACGACTTTTTAATGTGTCAGTTTTTATAATTATTTTTTGGACGGCTGCAGTATTCATCTTTCTTATTCTGTCATTTATATTCTGTGAATTATATGTCTTTTGTAGGCTATTTGTTATCTCTGCTGTGCTGTGTTTTGTTCTGCAGCTGCTCTAACACTTAGTACAAATTTCCCTGTGGGGACAATAAAGAGGAAGACTGGCTTCACAACATTTTTATACCAGTTCAGTCCAGGTTTAATGTCGTTATGGATAGAGTTGGTTCACGTGTACATCAGAGGTCCTCACTGGGGACTGATACACCTCTTATGTAGACCGTCAAATCTGTCCAGTCAATGGTGGATGACCATGTTTTAGAAATGGATGACCCAGCAAGTTCCTCACTTGTCTGCCTGTGCTCATTGCTGCAACCTTGTTTCCTCCTGATGAACTTAAATACTGCGTAGAAACATATCAGTCACTTTGAAGGACACGGCAGACGTTTAAGGTAACATTTGTGTTAGCAGAAACTGTACGAACTACCCATAAACTACCCATGGCTAAGCAAAAGGGAATTGGGCTTGTAACCAGAGGATTCCAGGTTTGAGTACCGTTCAGGGGCTGGATACTCTAAACTGACCTGCATCCACGGGGGATGGTCCAGTGTAATCCCAGTGCGTGTACCAGTCCCATGCCCAGATAAATGGCAAAGTTGTGACAGGAAGGACCTCCGATTTAAGACGAAAAAAATTATTTTCATTAGTATAATCCTTTCAGACAAGAGCTTTTTGTCACCACCTTTCACCGAATCAGTCATTTTTACATTTTGAAGGAGAGGCTAACTAAACAAATGAAGGACAACCATATCATTTTTGGTATGCAAAGGCCACCGTTGTTCCTTGACGCTCTTTGGAGTGTATGCAGTCTCATTAGATGTCGCTAATTCTTAGACATTTGGACCTTTACTCAACATACTCAACATTAATGCAGCAAAGTACCCAAGTACATGGTAAAGCAAAAGGTATGGATGGCTAATTACAAAGAGCTGGACTTGTGGTAGCTCTAACATTCGTTCTCTTCTGTGTATGAAAATACATTTCTCTCATTTGTCCAATTTTTATAATTTCATTATTCACACGTCAATATTTTTAACCGAGACTAAATGCTGCAGATGTGTAGTCTGTGCAAGCATCTCTTCCTACCGGGACGACTGAGGATCTGTCCGTCTGTCACTCTTGTTGTTAAGCAATGTGAGCAACACCGCCAGCAAAATACACAGAGGTTGCACCAGCTCTTTTTTTGAATGTTTAAAATTAGCATTGTCAGACTGCACCACACAGACTACACCTTTTAAAAAGGTTAGTTGTTGCTACATACTTAGAGCCAAACACATGCCAGATACACATAATGCTTATTTACTCATTTGACAACACTTAAGTAGGGGTGTCACTGCATTGATATTTTTTCTTTGTTTAACGGCACAAATTTGTGAAGCCATCAATCGATGCAGCTGTGATAACAGCTGTCACACGGTTAATATAAGCTGCACTGAGTTTCCCTGATGTGCCGGTGCATGCTCACTACTCATTTTCCCTGATTACTGGCTTGTAAAGTGTAAATTGCCATTAGTGAAGCCACAGATATAGGAGGAAAAAACATGAAGAAAAATTATTTGTCACCCCTCTGTCATAGACGCAGAAGTAGAGGGAAAACGGGCACATAATTCAGTGTGTTCCTTTTAGCCAGGATCAGACTGCACTTTCAGGCCAATTTCCAAGCGATTGTTGGACCCAATAATGAACATCAGAAACAATGAACGTACGTATAGTGTTACGTAAATGAAGAACAGAGGTCTGGTGTCTGAGATACTCCCTGATGAGAAACTGAGCATGATAGTATTTTCCTGCCTAGTCTGACATCCCCTACGATGTGAAGTTGACCAATAGGACGACCGATTGCACTGACGAGGCGTAACATACAGACATAAACATGGCAAAGAGGAAGACGGGCTGTTGCTGCTGCTAGGTGGAATAGTGACTCAGGAGAACGTTTCTTTTAGCGTTGGCAACAGTACTTCTGCCTCTCTGATGCCTCCTCAAGGGACTATCATGACAAAGTTAAAAAACTAAAATGTTGGCGAGAAATAGCGGAGGCGCTCCTTGCGGAGGCGCACCGATCCTTGTCCGCAACTCTCTGTGGGTACTCTGGCTTCCTCCCACAGTCCAAAAACATGCAAAAGTGGGGATTAAAGTAAGTGGACTGCCGCTGATTGATCAATTTATTGTTGTGTCCCAATTGTATAAATAAAAAAATTCCTATCTTTGCTTTGTCTAAGTCCCCCATCTACGCGTCTATACATGTTATTCACTGCTGGAAAGCTAAGTTCCTTCAGCTTTGAATGATGCAAAGCATTTCAGGATACAACCATAACTGCAGGCTCAGTAAACACTTACTGCATGTCAGACTATTCGCAAACAAGAAAATATATACATCTTTGTGATTACGCCTCACAGTATTACAAAACGGTCCTGTTATATTGGCAAGGGTCCGGTAAATGTAGTCCAGTAAAATAGTTGGTCCACACTAAGCCTTACATCCATAAAGACACAGTTTCCATCAGATGCAGATATTTTCCTTATATATTTTTGATTGTAACCTCAGTTATCAGCTATGACATGATACCAAACACCTATGGACTCTGAACGTTTGACTGTCACCTCACTTGACCAACAAGACAGCTGATCATCCTGTTTACAGTGGCACGACGAAGGGCTGGTGCGCAAAGAATTACCTGCCGCTATTCTTTTGTACGAAGCTTGAGCCAGTTGCAGCACAGTTTTCTGGTGACTGGTGCATTAAATGGCCATAGAAATTCTGAAAAGAACGATGTGACAGTTGGCGGGTGAGTTTTATTCCCAAACGTACACAGGCCGTGCATAAAGACTTATCACTGATGCACCAGCTTGCACATAGAGTTTCTTAATTTTGGTTGCTTTCTTTGACAAATCATGGCAAAACACACTGCAGAGAAGAAGTCCATACTCGTGGAAGGACTGGAGCTGTGTTTACGTCGAGACAGTGATGACGCAGAGCTGTTAACTAAGGAGAACAGCGATGTCCCATCCACTGACTTTGAGGCAGAGGCACTTTTTGAAAAGGGAGGTGACTTTGCTCTCGACAAGTAAGTATTTTTATTATTGGTATTTTAGTTTGTTCCCTTTTATTAGTAATGGGATGTTCTGTGCCGAGGCTTCGGAGCGTGTGTCTCGGAAGTCGTTTATGAAGTGCTAGCGAGGCTTGCTTCTTTAACGGCGAGCGATGTCACAGGAAGTGGTTCGAGTTAAACGCGCTTTATTAACAGAATGCAACATGTCGTCCGACTGAAATGTGCCTAGGTATTTTACTACGCAACTAGGCACAAATGTTACTGAGGTCAGGATTAGGGCCCAAAGAAGGAGTGGTTTAGGGTTAAGGCTAAAATAGACAGGGTTAGGCAGTAAAAATGTAAAATAAAAATGAACGTGTACAGAAGTCAAACCCGTGTAACCCACACCAAAGTACAATAGTTTAACTAAGGAAACTGCTGGTGAATATCTCACCAGGACAGTCTCATACTGCAGTGGGTCCACTCAGACTCTGTGGGTTAGTGTTGGCGATTTGTTGGTTTGTGTGTGAAATAGAGGTGCATTTTGCTATCCTGCTTATTTTGATGGAGTCTGTGAGAAAGAAAAGCTGCGAGTTGCGAGACTAGGTTTTCTCGCATTACTTCTCGCACAGATATAAACTGCATGTGTTTGAGCAGCATCTGTAGAGGGGTGGGCATGTCTCCCTCTGAGTTTCACCGAATAAAAAAATACTGCAATCAGAATTTTTTTTTTCCAAGTCATGCAAATTACATTTCTTTTCTGTTTTTTTTCACATAATAGGCCATCTGAGGAAGATTGAGATAAGGAGAGGGTCCCAGGTTCTACCTCTTCAGAAGGCAAACGGCCCAGAGTAGATCAACAGACCACAATCTCTGAAGAAAAGCCCCATCCTATACTATTCGCAGAGGTATTTCTGTCGGAAAAAGAGCAAGAGGCAGAGGTCAAAGGAGATGGGGAAGGCAGAGAGCCAGCAGCAGCACCAGTCAAGCCGGGGTTTCAGGAGTCACTGAAGAATGCTGGAATGATAATGGCGTCCAAGATGTCACACCTCCACAGCCTCCCTTTAAACCCCTACGTCCACCTGGACCCCATCTTTTTCAAACCACATACACAGCACTGCAGCCTTTTCAACTTCTTTTTCAACAAACTCCATACTGCAGGCAATCATTCATAACACAAATGAGTGATGACACAAATGTTTGACGCGCACAGATCTCAAAACCAGCTGCCCCATGGACAGACATCTCATTACAGGACATGTTCTGTTTTATGGAGTTGATTATATATGTGGGATTTGTAAAATGCTGCTCATTCACGGACTATTGGAGTAGTTATTACCGCTTTCCCAAAAGAGGTAATAACTGGTAAAAAATTATTCCGAATATTCCGGTCCCTGCATTTTTGTAGCAAAGCAGAGGATGCTGCTAATGATCAAAAGAGGGGAATAGCAGCTTCTGACCGCCTCCAAAAAAAAATCAAAGAAAGCTTTACATTCAGCTGGGGGACGCATGCAAAAACAATTATCATCCTACACAAAATGTTTCACTGACGAGCGGATGGTGGCATCAAAAGCCTGCATCAGCCTAAAGCAGCACATGAAGAGCAAGCCTGTACACTGGGGCTACAAGCTTTTTGTTCTTGCAGATTCGTCCAACGGTTATACTTTTGTGTTTATGAAGGAAGATCACAAGAACATAGCTGGAAAGGGCTAAGTTATGAGCCTGGCATGCACCTTCTCAAACCAAACTTGCTGGGAACTGGATATAAATTGTTTGTTTACAATTTTTACACCAGTCCCACGCTTTTCTGTGACCTGCTGCAGCAAAAGATCTGGGCGTGTGGGACCACCCGGACCAATTGGATTGGCTTTACTAAAACGAAAATAAAGAGTTTGGACTCCAAATCCCAACAAGGGAGCATCAGATGGCTGAAGAACCCTCCTATTAATCCAGTGAAGAGACACAAGGAATGTTTTTCTGTGTTCCACACTCCACACAGCCCTCGGAGAGGACATAGTCCCTGCTCCACCAGCAGTGAAGGATTAAAACCTGTATGTACTATATATTAAAGTATAACTGTTTTATGCCTGTGGACTACCTCCACTGTCCTTTCAGGTGCATGGGGGTAGTCGACCAATCAGATGCACTGATAGGATTCTACAAGGTCTTGCACAAAACAGACGTGGTACAAGGCTTTATTCTACTGATGATAATGTCATTTGTAAATACTGTATATTTGTAAATAGTCTTTTATATATAATATAATTATATATTAATTCATACCACTTGTTTGTGCTGTATCTGTTTTTTCTATGCACAATGCTGTTTATAGAAAATTTGTTTATACTTAAGTTAGTCTTAGTCAGTAATACTGAGATGTGGAGATAGGACAGCCCTATATGTAATCTTTCAGTAGAGCCCATGATCATCACTTTATGTTAAAGTGTTCAAGAATAGCAGCCTTGTTTCCTTAGTATGTGACCATGGTTACCAAGGGTCTCCAAATGGCACATGATTGGTTCGCCTGGTCTCGTCCTTTGTGAAATACTTGCTTACTTTAATATTACTGTCCAATTTGATTCCAATTTCAAGCTGCGGTTCGTGTGTGTTTTTCAATACACACCTAGAGTTCACCTTTGATAAGCAGTATGAACAGCATGACACTATAACTGTAGTATAAACACTGGCTTTAGATAATGAAAAAACAATGATATAATGACGGAGGCAAAGACTTACAAGAATGTAAACGTCTGCTTCACGCCTTAATGAAAGGTGTGCGAGGTGTTTCTTGTTGTCACCAGGCATTGTTCAGAGGTGTAAGATCTAACATGGAGGAGCAGCTGCTCAAGATGGCGCTGTGTTTGTAATAAGGACTAGTGTGTGTGTGTGTGTGTGTGTGTGTGTGTTACCCAAAGCAAAAGAGCACAATTTGGCAAAAAGGAAACAAATGTTAATAGATTTTCAATGAATCTGCTATGATGTCATGACATAAAAGTCATTCAAAGAGCAGAATACCAGTTCATCATTTACTTTACTAAATATTAAAACCACAGGGTATATATATATTTTTTGTTATTCTGCTTCTGGTCTTCATGAAAAGAAACACTTTAACATAATTTGTACACCGATGGAGGGAGCATTTGTGTGTATACAGCTGCACTTCTGGGGTGAGGGCGGGGACAAGAAGCATTGATATAATCAAACTGATGAACTAACAACATTTTTGAGCTGTAGAATTCACTTCAGAAACTTCTCTTGGCCAGTTCTTTACATTTTCAATCAACCTTTTTGTAGCTGTTTTTCTTTAACTTTTCCGTCGATCTTTCCCCCTTCTGTCGTTTCCTGTATTAACACAGGATCTAAACACTGCTATAGTGAACAACACAGACTGGGCTATCACACAGGACTCAGTCAGGTTCTGGTTCCTGAACAAAATTTCCAAACAGCTGGCTTTTTGCGTCAGTTTCAGTTACAGATGAGAGGAAAGAAAGAAAGGACAACTTACTTCTGAAAATGGTGAATAAAATTGTGGGGTCTCGACATTTTTCTGAATTAACAGAAGAAATGCTCACAAACGCTCGGTGCATTCTGCCATGTTGCCATTGTCGCGTTTACTTCTACTCACATTGTGCACTGAGCAATGACCACCACTGATGATGTGGGGTGGTGAAACTGAGTGGAACCCGTGCCCAAAGCAGAAACAAACATTTGTTTATACTTAAAAGTTATACATTACTGTTTTAAGCTTTGGTAATCCATCATTATTTGTTTCTGCTTAATTACAGGGAAAACATTTTGGAAAGATGTATATGAATCAGTAACCAGCTCCTGATTACAAGAAGAGATGCTGTGGGAATTATCAGTTGGTCTGAAGGCATGTGTGTGCTCACTCAGGGTGCATTCTGTAATAAAAGTTTGAGTGTTCACTTGGATATTGTTACTCTGTCCCCTCCAGTCTTTGCCTTCTATCGACTATGAACATAATCACAGCCAAAGCCGCTTGTAAATGTGGATCAGACTCTGTGTCTGTTTGAAAGTTTAATAATGCCTCCAAATGTCAGAAATCAAATCAGTTACTATTGCATGACTCAGTAGAATGCCATGATTCTAAATGTTTAAGAGGCAGTGAGAAATAATCTCTTTTATAGGCTGCTATAGGCAGCAATAAGAGCCACAATAACAGGGATAAAGTTTATGTCTGAGACACTGAACCACTAACCCAGCTGTGGGCTTTAGTGACGAGACACAAATCATTTCTTTCTAACGCAGTAGGGTGGAAGACGACTTATTTAACCACTTAAAGCTCATCAGTGGTACTTTTTCTTTGCGCTGATGCTACAGCTACCCAACAAACAAACAAACTAACTAACTAACAACGGAGTGACGGTTTTAATCAAGAAACACACATATTTACAGAAGTTACAAATGAGTCCAACTCACTTCACTCTCGCCTAAGCCCTCTCCTTTGCTCAGTTTTGTTTACTCGCAACGGCCACATGCAGCAACAGTCCGCACCGACGTCTACATTACTTGAGATCTGGAGCACAAAGGATGATAGTCACAACTGGGAGGTGTTCTTGAAAGTTCTCGCTTCCCTCTGCTCTGCTACGTCCTGGTTGAAACACTACAGTTTTTGGCCAAACTTTGATTCCGTCAAAGGTCCACAGCAATATGAAGACACTTTGATCTGGATGATGTATGCAGAGCAGCAGAGAACGTGTCAACATTCTGTGGCTATCGTTGACCTTTGCCCGGGGGAAGCTCCCTGTTGGAACCAACAGCCAAATCCAAAGACAGCTGCTCTTTGGTGGCTGCCATGTTGGATGTATACAAAAGTTGCTACGCGTTGTCGCATAAAGCCCGCCTCTAGCAGGGGTTAGCCAGGGAGTTTGCAATTGGTTCCCTCTTTTGATTTTGAAGTTGACATGTCTGCAGAGCAAAATCAAATCACTGGCAGACTTGGCTGAGTTCACTCAGGCTAGTGAAATTGACCCTACTGTAACATTCTCTAAACATCTCCTAAACATAAATTTTGACACAGAAACAGAACTGCAGCCTTATTGCTGCGCCTTCGCTCGCAACAGCATCACTGTAGTCTTCGCTAAGCATCGGTCACTTTCCCGTCTGTCCCAACTGAGCTTGGTAAAACTGTCTTTGGTTTTTATGCTTTTTGTGGAGTTTCCGTTTGGCGCCTCCTGCGCTGGAAGTTGTTGATATTAGCAGATTCCAATTCATTTGCAAACTACAAGTCACTCGCTGCTTTCTTTGAATGACGGTGTTTCAGTCACTGATGGCATACAGCGACTGCACACACGTAAAGTCTACAAGAGAGTTCTCATAATGTCATATCAGAACTTAGCATAAAAGAAAAGAAAACAATGTGTGCATGAATAATGTTACATTCAGCCCCGAAAAAACTGCAACCCCAGTCTGGTCCAACACATCGACCACTTCAGACCTGCAGAGAAAATCATTATAGGACAGTTTAAAAAGCGATAGGAGATAATCTGGACAGCTCGCACTACTGCAGTTATTGCAAGACAGGTTATTGTAGGCAAAGAGTAATGGAAAAATTCAGCTGTGTTTCAGTCTATGTTTCCATCAACATTTAAATTGGTTAATGGAGGCAAAATGGCCAAAGCTTTACCTTGTGAGCAAAAAAATTATACAGTCAGCATATCTATGTGGTAACTGTCATGTTTAAAACTTCTCCAAATGGATATTAGGAACTTTAAAACCATCCATGGTGAGACATTAAAACACTCTCACAGCCAGATAATATACATCTAAATTATTTTTCAAAACTATATTTAATGCACACTCCCATGCAGCAGGAGTGTGCATTGAAGCCCATCATTTCCATGACATGCTGAGCTCCATCATTTACCAAACAGCACGTCAACAACTCGCAGAATGACAGCGAGCTTTCATGTCAGAATTCCACAATACTGCAGTCGTCAGTTTACCAAATGTGTAGAGTCATGTGGCCCTGGAGGTTCTTAAGTGGAACTTCTGAGTGATAGTAATGAGCTGGAGGAGACAGCGGTGCTGTGGTTGTCGTCAGCATGGCGCCCAATTATCTGCCGGCACCTGTCGAAGTGGATCGGGGTTCTGTGAAGTGGCAGTTTCAGATGGCAGGCGTTCAGTCCCACCCTCTTCTTTTTTCACTGTATGCTCTCTCTCATAATGAGGAAGTGTGAATGTGGGTGGTTTTTATCCAGCAGTTTGAGATGAAACAATGGAGTTTGACTGAATAAAGGATTACTTAAATCCGGCCAATTATGTTTACTTGTGCTGAATTAGAATTTTCAAGAGCTGTCGAGGAGGCGCTGCGTTCACGTGGAAAATTAGATTAGGTTAGAGATGAATGAAGATAAGCGCTTACCAAATTACAGGCAGATTTTTTGATTCCTTCAACGCCATGTGCTGGACAGCAAATGAGAAAACTGAGTTTAAACACAAATGCGTACACAGCGCACAGCAGTGTGGCCAAGACTGGAGAAACACAAGCAAAATAACTTACTCATATAGCCTTGAGGGGACAGTTTGGGTTTTTTGAATTATGGTTGTATGAGGTGCTGATATTTTACTAACAAATCGATTAGCCATGTGTGCCGCAGCTTCTGTAGAGCCTGCCTGGGGGCTGGACACTCGAGCTCACTGACGACACGGCTGCCATCGGGGACAGAAGGAAAAGAGATTGCAGCCTCTTAAAATTAGACTCACCTGGTAAAGTCGACACCAACTTCAGCCCATGATACCGTATCTAAAGAATATATGTCCATAGAGAAAATCAGTGTTTCACAGGTGTTAATCCATTGTTGCCTCCCTCAGCAAGGTTAGATATGTTAATTTAATTTCTACCGTGTTTGAAATCCTGTGTTTGGATTTTCCTCGGTGACAAAAAACATATGAAATGAGGCAGCAGTGGACCAGCTACTCCTGATTTTCTGTATGGACTTTGGTAGGGCTGCAGCTATCGAATATTTTGGTAATCGAGCATTCTGTCGAATATTCCATCGATTCATCGAGTAATCGGATAAAACATACTTTTATCCTATTCCTCCTATTACTTTTGCTTTGCTGCGTTTGCTCATTTTCGCTGTATTCACTGTTTTCGGTCCCGGCGTCTGCCATTCTGTACACCTAAACTGTCCACACGCGTTACCCAAAGCCCGCTTCCGTCTTCTTCTGCTTGGTAGGGGACGCACACCCTGTGACGTAAGCACGTTAAGAATCACACTAATAAGAATCACACTAAAAAGAATCCGTGCGAAACGTGAGCTTTAAATTTAATTAAACGCGGCTTCGAGGCAGAGAAAATTCCTCGATCATTTTTTGTAATCGAGTTACTCGAGGAATCGTTGCAGCCCTAGACCTTGGGAAGGATGAGTGAGTAGTTGGTTTCCAGTCAGAAAAGCCTGTCTAACGGAGAGGTATAAAATGGCAAAAATACATTATTCTTGAGATATCAAAGAGTAAAGCCTTTTATTAACTGTCCAAAGTCTGCCTCTCCTTTGCTCGTCTTAGGCACTACAGGTGTGACCACCACTTTTCAAATGCAACTAACCAGCTCTCCATGACAAGCTCTCATCTGTATTTAACCCGTGACGAGTGGTGGAATGCAAACAAACCACATTTCCGCAGATGAGTCATTTAAATATGTGTGTATCCAGTAAACATCTGTGTCTTCAGAGCGAGAAAGACTTGAATCAGGCTTTTTCAAACAATTTATGATTTATGCCAGAACAGTTATCTAAAAGTTCACCAGAAAAGGTGAAGGTCCAAATAGATGGATGAGCAAAGCACAGAACAAACCTCTCGTTTTCTGAAACACTCTGCAGGAATAGTGACCTTTCCAGCTGCTAAGTAGAACAGTCTATAAGAAATCCCTTGTCATTTAAATCTTAGCCCTAAAAGTAATTAGTTTTTGAGAAACACGTTTCAGCCTTATTAGGACCAGGTTTTGGTCTCCATGAGGACTACGGGTCCTGACAAGGTCAGCGTTTTATGCCAGAAATGGTCCAAAAGACTTAACACATAATAGTACACGCACACATACACGCACACACAGCACTGGTGTCCCATTATCTGTTTGATAGATGATGCAATAACTAAATACAATAAATTGTGTCTTTACTTGGTGTGAAAATGTAATAAAGTCTGGTGGTGCTATCAATTCTCAGACAATATAACATCACTTTATTACATTATGTGCAATTATACTTTGATATGAGACAAAACATAATGTTAAGTAATGATCCAATAATGTTAATAACAATAATTAGGAGCAGTAATGTTATGACTCCAGTTATTAAACCTCTGGACTTGACACATTTTATGCAGCACGATGCATTGTAAATGTGAAAAAAAAAAAAACAAAAACAAAAAACGCTTGATTAGCATCACTAATCCATAATCATTTTAGTATTAAAATGTGATTTACTACACTTTTGAGTTGCTGAAATAAATCATGTCACTCTTAATAATGTGAAACTGTCCGAGACAACTGTTACTCATAGGTTTGGGATTAGGATTAATGACTTACAATTAATCTTGGAATAAAAAACGGAGTAAGATGCACATCCACTGTGACGGGTGATTGATTAGCTTTTGGTCTAAGGTAGAAGGAGAAGGAGCTCGTTACACCGCATATGCAGACTGACTCTTTGAGTGATTATGCAGAACTTTTAAAGTTAATAACTTCAGTGGTATCTCTGTTTCGGGCACTGTGAAGTTTGCAAGTCAGCACTGAACTGAGGAAATTAATGTCGGCCATTGTGCTGCCATTCGCTGCTTCGTTGGAACAGGCTGGTCGGCTGTGGAGGTCAAGTAGGACATGGTGTCAACACTGAGGTGAGGTAGCCGTTTATGGTCATTGGCAGTTGGATCATTTGTGTTAAGTCATGCAAGAACCCAGAGTAAACACAACTTTACAACTACTCGCATGTTTAACTATGCACAGACTGTAAACATTTAAATGTAAATATAAAAATAGAAATAAACATTTTAGCTGAGTCACGTTGTGGGCTGTTTCTTTCGTCGTTAAGGGAGAAGAATATTTGGTACACAGTTGGAGAATCATGTCTCTGAAATAGCTTGACATGGCACAAATGTGTTGTTGACAGCTCCATAGTTTAAAAGGTATAAAATGACTGACAGGTGTTTTTTGTGATGCCGGTATTGGACACAAAAAAGTGGGACTGTGCTGTCCTTCACCAGAACTAATTACACTCATGGTTAAGTGGAGCCTACATCTTGAAGCAAAGGACACATTTTCAGAGAGTTTCCCGGACATCAAACTTCCTCACTCACTTGGAGTACACCTGCACGACGCCCGTGCACCTTTTCTAATACATCATGAAGAATCACAAGCTCACAAGACTTTTTTCATGTGAGTCATTGCAACTTGGGTGAGACGATTTGTACACTCATTGTCTTTGCTTTGAATTTGTTTTGGGTTTAGTATGAATGCCCCTTCAGTGGATAAAGCTGGCTTCAACCTACAGGGGCTCTATCTTCCACCAATGTACCTGTGCTCATCAACGCCCCCTTTTGGTGTGTTCATCTTGAACTACATCTACCATCTTGGTTTTAGTAGTAGAGAGATAACCACATTATCTCAGTTAAACAGTGGAAAAAATTTTCGTCTGATTCTAGGGGAGTGAATCTTGGTTTAATTGTCTTGGAACCGCGACCTGAGCCCATCCTAAAAGTAGAGTCATCTTGATAGGTTTTCTATATTTCATTTCCTGTCTGTGGCCACAAACTTTACAGTTTCAAAACACTATCTGAGGAGCAGGTGTCATTAAATCAGTATGATGAAGCTAGTTCAGTAAAAAAAAATGAAAAAAAATGAATGAATGAATAGAAAAGTTGTGCTGCCTTGGGCAAACCACAGGAAAAAAAAAAATCAAACTATGAAAAACTTTACATTGCAGACTCTGCAGACACCCTCCGCAGCCATGTCATTTCCAGTGTGATAAGCATTCAAATAGCATATATTTTCCTCATGTGGGACCTGGATTGTGCCCTGGATTCCTTGCAACAGCAATGGGTTTCTTAAATGAGAAATTTCATATTTTAGCATTCATTCTCATACATTACATTTTCTCTGACAAAAGGAGAACCGGGGGGCACCGTGTTCTTAATCACTTAAACCCACATGCAATCTGGCTCAGCCATCTTAGCTAGGGTTGTGGATCCATTAGTCCCTTCTCATTTCAGGGGGAGAGCTGCCAAGCCATTAGTTCTGCTATGCTTGGCTAGATTTCTATATCCTTTCATTTCCACATTTTCTGCAAGAAAATGGGAAAAGTTGCGGATTAATTCTAACTAATCCTCTATTTTTCTATTGCCTTTAATTACTTGCAGCCTCTGACACTGAACGGTTATCAGCAATAAGTTGACTTGGCAAGGCTGCCATCTCTTTTTAAGGAAAAACAGTATTGTGTCTCACTTTAATTGTATATCTTGAGGCTTCAGTCTGACTTTAATGCATCCAAGACACATTAACTCAAACACAACAGACAAACAGGCACATGCTTGGATTTCTTTCAGTTGTACTGAAATGTCGCCTCGTACACTTAAATCCCTCTATTGCCATTTCTTGTCTTTTTATTTATCCAGTAGAACACCTATTTTCTTTCTCCATTTTCTCACTCATAGATCTTGAGACTGCAGTGCAGAACTTTGAAATACAAACAACTGTTGGTTACATTCAAACCACTCTCCGATAAATTCACACACTGCTGGTTAGGTCTGCCAGCGCCGCATGACACTCTATGTTTCTCAGTCTAGCGTTGCTTAGATTACATGACGCCCAGGGTTACTCACTTACTGCACATAGGAAGTCACAGATGGAGCCAACAAGCGCTAGTAAAGCAAAATGGCTGCAAACAGGTCAGTTTAAGACTGAAAACATTAAAGGCCCATTTATACTCCATCTTTTTCCATTTTACATCCATCCATCCCAAACGTTATCGCCGTCACTACCCTACATACAGTACCTCCATGTGTCTTTTTGCATTAGTGTGGATGTAACATATACAATACTAATACGTGCTTAAAAAAAGGTTGTTCAACAATTTGATGGGATAAATGCTTCTTCTACCCACCCGCCCCTGCATTGCCGCTGTAGACAAACCGTCAGGTCTGATAGTTTTACTTGACAGAGGCTGCTTTCAGGCGAAGGATGCAGCATACACATAATGTTACATTGTTTCTGTTTACAAAGACCAAACACAGGCAGGATTAGAACATCAGCAACAATAAAAAAACTCACTAAAATGTTGAGCGCCATGTAATATAATTAATGTAATGTTACATTTAATCACACTAAGATAAGATCAGCTGGTCGACTAATGTCAGCCGAGTGGAAGTTTCCCTACAAAGCTCTGCTTTTGTACCCTCAGCTCTATCCGTCTCAGCTTCTCTGCCGTGAGAAGATTGAACACGACTGTAGAAATATGGCCTCCGAGAGAATCCCAACCACCCCCCCCCCCCCCCCCCCCCCCCCCCCCCCCCCCGCCCCCCCCGGCCCACAACCCCTCCACACCTCAGCGGTCACGCTGCATACAAGTCAATGTGACCGCTGAGGCAGCACAGCCTTTTCATATTGCTAATGTTCAAAGCAGGCCCAAACGACCCAATGAAAGCAATCTAATACCACAAATTAGCCTGTCACTTAGCCTGGATTATAAGCCTCACGGGGGCCGTGGCTAAAATAACTTTAGCCTTGTTGCGCCGTGATGTAAAACAGTGGAGGGAGGAGAGTAACAACAACAAAAAAACCTGGTGTGATTTAATTTTAATGCTTGTCGCTTTAATTGCTCTGTGTAATTAAGTTTCTTCACTTCTCCCCTTCCTTAGCCTCGTGCCCTGGTTGTCCTCTCCTACGAGACCTACAGAGAGGGACGTTTCCCCCTAATAGGATCCATGCTTCTGATTAGACACATAAGACAGGTCGAAGAAACGAAATGTTTTTCTTTGCACTGCCCCGCACTGTCCTGCACACAAATGTCACCCCAAAGGAAGGTCAAGGTCAGTGTAAATGTATAAAACAACCCCAAAATGCTTTAGCTGCTTAAATGAAGTAAAGGGACGGATGAGTAAAAATGACAATAAAAACAGACGAGGGAACAATAAGAATGAATGCACCCAATTGCACTAGTGATCGGCGCCATTAACTGCACACTTGACACATATTTACATGTCTTCACGCAACATAAAAGAAAGTAAAGCATCACGGATACAGATACTGCAACCGAGAGTTCGTGTCAAAGTGTACTCAAGTGTAGCAAATACACCTGCAGGAGTAATCGTGTACTAGTTTCAGCTGTCAGTTCAATTAGCTGGAGGTTTCTCACAAAAAAAAAAAAGAAGAGACCATCTTATACCGTCACATATTTGACAGCGATAGGGATTCCTAAGTCAAAACTCAACTTGTTCTGCTGCTGCAAAGAAGATTTTTTTAGTTTTTTTTCCCTGCCGTTGCAACTTTACACTATAAATTGCCCTCTCTCTCTCTGCTCATGTCTCAATGGATCTCTTTTTAAATGTAAGATTGGCGAGTGGTGGAACAAAATGGCTACAGTACAAAGAAAGATGCCTTTATTCTTCACAGTGGAGGTTTTGGATGCTTTTCTTTTTTTTCCTTGTAGATGCTGAAAACATTTTTGGACAGGATGTCCAAACTCTAACAGTAAAATCAAAACCACGGAGAAACATTCAGTACAAGACAAAAGAACCAATTAAAAAAGAAATACTGGTCAAAAAGTGACAAATCATATTATTCCAGTGCATGATTATGTTCCTCCTTTCTATAGTTTTAATAAAATGTTGTTGTTTTTTTCTATTGCATTCATGCCACTGATTAACTTCTACTGTGGTGATTTGCATTTGTTCGAACAAATTACCTTTTCTACAATGATATGACTGCAAAATGATATTTTCCTTCACTGGTTTGAAACAGCCCTTGGACACTATTCAGTAGCTGTCGGTTTCTAATTCTGTACATAATTGGAACACTTTAGTTTTAATGTTGCGGCTGAGCCGTGTGAGGAGCTTGGACAAGTCTTACTCCGATTCCACTTTGTCATGACGTGTCCACAAGATGCACAAAGTGTCATGCATTTAGTCCATATAAAACAGTGGGAGGCATCAGTGAAGATAATTGGCTTAGATATACCAGAGCTATAGGGAGCTAATTAAAGGGGATCATAATCACCTGACAACTCCTCTCTTGTCATTGGGGCGGCATTGAGAAGTTTCATTAGACGCCTAAAAAAAGATTTCCCTTGTGTCCCGACACCTCACTCGTCACCTCTCCTTCTCGTCAGTGTAGGCTCTGCAAATTGGCTGCAGTAAATCCGAGTTGGGAATTTTGGTATTTGCGACAACAAAGACTAAAGGAGGAATAACGACGGCCGAGCGCGCCGACCCACAGCATCAGAGAAAGTGTTCACAGTCCAGAGAGATAAAAAAAAAAAACTGCAACAGCAGTCCAGTTATAATCATTAAAGGTGGATGGAAATGTTGATTTGTCACCTTGGCTTCTCCTCTGCTCGTGACTGCTGTGTGTTAAATGACAGAATGCAGTTTTTTTTTTTTTTTCCACACTTGTGATGCACGTGGTTTGTGGTAAAAATTAAAAGGGTAAAGATCTGTGATACTGAGATTCTACCAGCAATATTGCATAAAACTGACACCTGTTACTATAGTTTTAGTGTCTAGGCTGAATCTGAATACATAAAAAAACAAACATAGATATTATATTTTTTAATAATAACTGTATCAGGTGAAGGGCAAATTCTCACTCTCTCTGTTGTCTTAAGCCCACTCCACACTAAAGGATTATTGTCCAGATTTGGGTCCCAATCTGGCCCTTCCGACAATCATGGGTGCTCTCCAATTTTAACAGATGCATGAACGTCAGCAGACGCATCCGAGACTATAAACTGATATTTATGACTGAACAGCAATTGGGGGCATGAGCAGAACCCTGTAATAACCAATGAGAGCGAGTTGAGCGGGAAACGGATGCTGCCCACTTTTGTTGAGAACCATAACTTGTTTTTATGTTTCTTAGCACAAAACATCGCACACACAACAGCTATTAACTAACGATGCCGACGGTCTGCCTTAATCTCTGTTTATATTCCGAGGTCCTGTGAAATCGCACCATTTTCGGCGAGATCCAAAATTCTTCTAATCTGAGCTGATTAAACAGCAAGCGTGTGGTCCTGCGCCTTGACTGAATCGTCTAAAAATCTGTCACGAAGTTTGTTGTGTCAGTGGTTTCCAGACACCGCACACAGCAGTGAATCAGGCCTCGGTCTTTTTAATGGTACAAAGATAGAGGCCACAACATGTAAATCTAAAGCCTGTAAATAGTTCACCCAGTGCAAAGTGGCACACGGTGTAGCGCAAAATGTCGTTGCCAGTTTCCAAGCAACACAGTGTGTTGGTCTTAAAATAAGGTATGGCTGCGTGCATTGTTGGTGCACGCACCCCCCAGGATCCAGTAGCTGTCCTTCAGTGAAGAGTCCGTGCTGCAGCCGTCATCCATCTCCTCAGCAGAGAATTGTTCACTCCTCAGCTTTTGTGCTTTGCCATTTAAAGAGCAGCGTCTCAGGCCTTTAAAGAGAATGGAGCAAAATTCTGATTGGCTTAATTGACCTCAACGCCAGAAAACATCTGGAAATAATTCACTTTGCACCATGTAACCAGCAAAACTGGAGTTCCACATGCGCTAAGGCACTTGTGCCACACACTTCAGATGGTTTAAATAGGGCCCTTTGTTGTATTTGTTAAAATCTTCTTCATGTCCCGATTAGAGGAATTAATCAGGCAGATTTTCACCCATTTTAACACTCTGCATCAGTCGATTGTCATTTAACTAATGAGCTAAATATTAAATTTAAATAAAGTTACGCATAATTGTTCTCAGAAACTTAATTTTTCCATGTTTATTTGAAAAATGTTTGTATTTTAAAGGCTAATACCTGATAGTTTATTTTGATTCAAAATGTATAAATGCATTGCAGACACAAAATACAAATTGTAGAGACAGTCCATGAGTTGTTACATAAATGTTTAAGTCAAGCAGCTTTGTGTATTATTTGTTATTATGAAATTCTATTTGATCAGATAAGATGGAAGGGGGCGGGCTATATTGATTTCCTTTCTTTTTTTTTTTAAAGGGGGGTATCCTACTATTGCTCACTTTACCACACTGTAATACCACAGCTTTAATTTACACGCTGTTATTCTGTGGCACTGTTGCTAAGTGAAGGTTTATTATGTAACACATGCATGAAAAAGAAAAGCTGTGATTCATTTATCAAACACAAATCTCCTATAGAGCTGGTTTACCTATCGCAGTGAAAAGAGCCAGAAACATCGTATGCTGCACATTAGTTGTGGAACATAGTGAAATGAGATGCAGTCGTAATTTAAAAAGTTGGTCCCCCATATAAAAAGTTTTAAAAGCCCTGAAATTGTGTATGGTTATACTAAAAAGGTTGCCACATAAAGTACTGTATCTTCTCTTTGGGGGGGGGCGGGGTGGGGGTGGGGAGCTGTTGGACTTGAAGCCAATTAAACCAGTTTAAAGTGTTGACCAGAAACCATCCATTTATATAAATGTTCTCTAATATTATTTCACACAGCTAAGAAAAAAAAAAAAACTTGGCAAAGCTCCTCTAGAGGTGCTTTTACTTGTCAGGGACGAAAGGTAAGAAGGGACAGAAAAATATCTCCAGAGCATTACACTGTCTAGCGCACATACACACATGTTCAGGCACTGGCCATTTATTTCATAACGATGATAAATGGCGGGCTACCTCAGAGTCTAATGTATTTCTATTCTCCTACGTGATTTCTTAAGCAGCTCTTCCCCCCCCCTCTATTTGAAGAGAAGCTGCCTCGGCGTGACTGTGAAATGAGAAACAGTTTCTGTTGCAGTGGCAGAGACAAGTCCCTCCACACCGAGTAATCATTTAACTGCGACTTGATTGTGTTTTTTTGTTGTTGTTGTTGCTGTTGTTGTTTATGCCTAAAGAAATGACAGAACCACTGTAGTCTGATGCTTCCCTTTGAGCTGCTCTCATCAGGTTTCTATTTATTCTGGCAAAAGTGCATTTGTTATTGTGCTTTGATTTGCGATAAAGACAAACTTAAAGCACACAGTGTTTAAGTCTTTCCAGTCAGTTCCAACAGACCCAGATGGCATCCTGCTTACACAGAAAAACAACATTATTTCCATTTTCATGTTGAAAGAAGACATCAATTCTATACATACTCCAAATGAAAAACATCAATTTCGACCTGAGCTACTGAAATAAATAGCTTAAAACCATGGTTTGCAAACTATGGTACGTGTACCACCAGTGGTACATGAGCTTCCTCTGGTGGTTCTTGGAGGAAAATCAGAAAAACTGTTCTCAGAAATGTGGAGTTGAGGAAATTTGACCAGAGTGTGTAGAAAATGGAACAAATACCAAAAAAATTATAAATTAAATAATAATAATAATGAGTCATGAGTCTATTTTGGCTATACCAGTGTCTGAAGTACAGTATATGTGCGGGAGAGGAAGATGATGAGAGAGCAAAATGATCTTATTGGGAATAAATCTGCCTCCTGTGAAAAGACCGTAACTGACTTTGCTCGGCCTAATTAAACCACTGTATTTTACCGTTGGTGATAATGGGGTTACTTTGAGAGCGCAATATTTTCTCAGGTGGTACTTGGTATAAAAAAGTTTGCGAATCACAATCACTGAATTTAAATGTTTTTTCTAATGAATATAAACACAATAATTTAACACCAACTGCAATATCTCTCAATGCATTTGTCTCACTAGCTCTCCTCTCATTTAGCTGCACCACCATACAGTTATATGCTGTCATGCCTCACAATATGTAACGTCTGCACCAAACAGGTATAATTATGTGTATATGTCGATTTGGTGTGTAAAAACACCATCTGAGACTAAAAATATGCATTAATCAACCATCTGAGCTGATCAGACTCACAACCGGACAGAAGCAGTGTCTCAATAGTCAAGGCTGGAAGTCAGATGCTGTGAGAAATGAGATGGTCTACGGTCTAATTCCACTTCTACTTCCTCTAACGAATTCCAGCAAGGCCGTACCACGAAGGTCTAAATGCTGCCCCCCCACAGGGTGAACTCATGAGTCACAGTTCTTCCTCATTTAACCATTAATCACCCCCCCAAAAAATGTGAAAATATAATGATGACGATATAAAATAAATAAATACAAATTATGTTTAGTTTTAAATAGGTCTAGTTTTGTTAAACATTTGATCAATTACTGGAGGAAATGGGGAAGCGTCAGTGCAGGTGTCGGTGTGTGGTTTATCTCAGCACTTTTCACGGACAATTTCAAACTGAAACCTCTGAACGTGACCTAGGGATCAATAATAATATCACTGAAGTTCAATCCCAGTCAAAAATTAGAAATTAGAATTAGAATTATCTTTGTTTACTCTCCATGGGTGCTGCATTATAGCTACTGTGTGGCATACAAATTGGCCAGAATAGCTTGTATTTTCTATTCTATTCTATTTTGTGCCACGTACTAGTGTCTCACGGCGATAGATTAGTATTTTGTGCACATGGCATATATTTCATGGCCACAACTGGTTTATTTATGAATAAGTACTTCAAAAATCCTTTTGTCTAAAGTTACTGTTTTTACCTTGTAGTCTTATCATTTTTTCTCTCTCTTTTCTAATCCAATTTATTAAACTGTGTAAGAAAATTTAGTGCAAACTTACACCAAGTCTGGTTTTCAAAATTAGGTATTACTAAGACAGTACACATTAATTTCAAAGTGGAAACAAAATTACTGGATTATTTTCACAGAAAGAATAAAACCTTTTACATATATCACAAAATGTCATTCCTTTTGTTTATTTATTTAACGTGCAACTATCCCTATCAGAGGGTGGGCAAATGAAAAAAAGAACTCAAACTCAGGTTGCAATATCCTGTTATCCTCCATATTATCCCTGCAGGGAACTATTCCAGTAACTGCCACAAATGCTATTAAGTACGCTTCTTTCTTCTCCCCCTTAAAAAGGTGACATGCAGCACAAAATACAAGACCATACAACACTGCAGCCCATTAAATGTAATAAAATCAAACAAAGCAGCATATTAATCTGCAATAGTGTGCCAGTAAAACCAAAATTAAATCAGACTACGAGCTTCTTTCCAACCCCTGGGAGTAAATATACATGTTCACACGTTATTTATTAATAATCCCCCCATGTTGTTCTGCAGTCATTGAGGTGACACACTCTTACACGCTGACAGAGGGATGTGGCGTCCCACACAAGGACACCGGGCTGTCACGGGGATCAAACCCTGTAACAGGACAGTCTCTGTGGCCACAAGGACATGCCGACATCACACTGTAACACTGCAGTGCAGTACATTAAAAGGAGTGACAATGATGCCGCTCAGACATTTATTCTGTTGGGGACTTTGTTAATTCTGACAGTTTGACTTTATTTTCTGCATGTCCTTCGACACGCTCTCCGTTTTTTTTTTTTTTTTGAGACCTGAAACTCGTGAAACATGCCTTTTGTGACAGCTGTGCTCAGGCTCTTTTTCATCCCTGCTGACATTTCTGTTAGGTCATTTGTTTTTTTTTTTGTGACTTAAACAAAAAGGAAAAATAGTTGTCCTTTCAGTAGGTGGAAAGTTTTCCTCTCATCCAAGTTACATTAAGCATTAGCATTAAGATTCACTGGAGGTATGATAACTGATCGGTCGACCAGTATTGATTTTCTTTGTCCTACACTGGTGTCGATCCTAAAAAAAATCTGAGCAGCCTAAAGCCGTTTTACAGTATGATGCTGATTTTCCTTTTCCCTCCATCTGTTAAAATATAATTAACAAATTACGTGCAAAATTGTTGAATTTAAAATAACACTTATTGAACAACACTTATGTGTCCGCACTGCAATATACTATTCCGGTATTTGTAATAGGTTTAAACGCATTTTATCTCTAGGAACAAAATCCTTACATGCCAATACAATAAGCAGCAGCTGCTGCTGCTGATAGAAAAACGGCTCAGAATCTGGTACTATTTTTGGTTCTAAATTATGCGACGCCTCTATCCTTTAATGAAGCTCCAGTCAGCGGCCAGTTTGCCGCAACTGTAAAACGTAACTGTCCGTCCACCCATCAGCACCACCAAAGCTTACCAATTAACACGGATAAACGGTTCATTTCTTTTGTGTAAAAGCCTATAAATGTCAGAATAGCACGCTTTGTGAAGGGCTCTGCGATAAGTGAGACTCTAACAGCTGGGGCCACGCATTAATGTACGCATGATGGACATTTTATCAGGAGTTATTAAAAAAAAAAAAAAAGATATATTTTTCCTCTCAAAATCCAATTGTGATCAGTTGTATCATATTATTATCAGTGCAGTGCATACACTAAGGTTATATCAAATATCTAAATAAAAATAGATTTTTTAGATTAGGATTAAAACAGGGAGATTTTGGTGGTGAAAGCTGAAAACTGGGACACTGTAGAGTCCAAGTTTAAATCGAGACAGTGGCATGCGCAGCTTTACTTCCATTTCGGCATTACTGATCCTTACTCGTCACTCGTTTTTGAACAGCCTGTATCAGATCAGAGTTTCCAGATGTGCATGTTATTATTCTGATAAACTTTTATTGGGATTACGTGTGTCCAAGTGAACATACTGCCATCTGAACATGTCCAATGGGACTTCCCATGTTAAATTTGTATTGCTGCCAATTTATTTTTGCAGTTTTGCCCATTATAAGAGGGACAGTCTTCAATAGGTAGATTGTTACTTTTCATTCTTACCAAAATTTAACGGGAACATACTTGGGTGATCAATTAGCCTTCACAAAAAAAAAATTCAGATCGATCCATCAAAATTAGACAGGAAGTTGCTAACAGAATCACAAACTTACACATTAAGCCACGCCGATGAAAACATGACCTCCTTGGCAGACATAATAAAGAGTATTTACTAAAAGTATGACAGAATTAGATACCGGTAAATTAAATATAAAAAATGCAGGAAAATATTATATCTTTACCCAACACAATTTTAGGTTCGGATTAAAATGTATGTGGCAATTTAAAAAAAAAAATGGTGTTAAGTAAAAGGCAGAGATTTCCCTCTGCGATGTGGTGGAGTACAAGAGCAAAAAGCAGCAAACTGCCACAAACGTGGTACTTTTTGTTAAAATATTTAGACTGTGCTCATTGATAATTTATAAAGCCTCAGCTGAGAGAGCAATTACAGGGAGGCAAACAATGAGCGGTTGGGTTATCAGATCTTCACAATGAAAAGGGGGGGAAGAGAAGACGACTCGCAGATACACTGATTTGTATGAATTCTTCTAAATGCTGATGGTGCAGGGAACATGTGAAGGTGGGGTTAGACTGAAATAACACACTGAACGATGAGACGATGATGCATGGACACTTTAATCAAAGGGAAAACTAAGGCTGAGACCATTTGGCTGTTGCGGTTTTGATGAGCACGGCCTCTCAGATAGCATCTCGACGTGTCGTTACGGAAGGTCGCTTTGGTGGTTATCTCCCTGAAAGGGCACTTAGCGTCAGTGTCGGGTAACAGCGCTGATATTCACTCTGCCTGGATTTCTACTTTGGAAATATTTTAAAATCAAGGCCATGCTTGCCTGGACTGCATTCATGCCACGCAGCAGCCCCAACATGCGCTTCACCTGGATGAACTAACAGAACTGCAAGGGGTACAACTTTTGCAACTTGCACATCGCTCTCCCTCTGTTGTGCTCCCCACACTGATGTGTACGTTTTACAACCCCCAGAAAGAGATCAGATGGCCAAATCCTGTAGTCATGTGCAACTGTCAATGAATGTGTTGTACTGGATATGTCTATAGAGGCAAACTTACACTTTGGTGCATAACATTTAAAGGCAAACAAATGTCCGTTCAATTCAAACTATTGTCAAATGAGATCTCACACTGCTACTTAAGCAGCCACCTCATGTCACCCCTCAATATTTCTGTGTCGATTAATATTTAGACAGATGTAAGCAACAGCAACATTGTGCCAGAAAAGCAAAATGCTTGGTAACAGGTTTGAATACAGGCCCATTTACACTCTATGCACCTCGTGCTGTGGTTTGATTCAAGGGGCTATCTGATGAAGCAAGTTGAAATTAGAAATTGTCAAAAGTTGCTGCGACATGTGGAACTATTGAAAATGCCACTCGTCATCCATCTCTCATCAGCAACACCAATGAGTAATAATCCGATTATTAATGCGATGACTAATATTCGGTGGTCTTACATTTCACCACCACAAAATTCACTTTGTGACAGAAAATAGACAGAAATCTGCATTTCTGTCTATTCTGGATGAAGCACAATAAAATAACCTCTTCAATGGTTGCTATGTTTGTGGATGCCTACAACTCGGTATTTGGCACTGCCCTCTAATGGAAGTATTGCATTAAAACCCATATCAAGAGTTATGTAGGGTAGTGACGGGGATAAAGTTTTGGACAGACAGACATAAAACGGACCAAAATGGAGTACAAAGACAAAGACAAAAAAAAGAAGAAGCAACCACCTGAAAAGTTTCAGAAGTGAATATTACACTCAAAAAAACTTGGTTGTTACACACTGCAGCTTGAAACAGATGGGACAAAAAATTTAAAATACACCTGAGCATTCTAAGCAGACTCATGGTGCAGGTCCAGGCTAGTTACTCTCACAGGTGCCCCGTGAGAAATGTTCATTAGACTCAGCATGAAACAATAATTCTGTTGTGTGTTTTTCTGCAGTTTTTATCAGAACTAGATGGAATGTGAGGATTCGTGTTTGCTTAAATCCAAAGTAAATTCATAAAGGAATCACTTTTGCAGCATGAGGCAGCTTTACAGAGAATCACTAAAACGGGGGGGGTGGGGGTGACTTGATTCACGAGGAGAGTAATTTTAGAAAAAAAGAAAGAAGGCTCAAGTGAAAAATTAAAATTTGAGGACATTCATTTTCATCACATGTGGATTTTTCACGGAGCTGTCAGGACTATATGCTTTGTGATATTGATTACTTGCCAGAACTGATACGAACAGTCATGCAGATTTAATCAGAGATGAGCAGCAAATCAGAAGTGAGTTTGAAGGCCTGACAAGTGAATTGAGCCACTCTCGCATGACCAAATTTGGAGTGAGAATCATAAAGTGCAGTCTCCCTGCAGGCGTAACGATTTGATTAGCCAGTCGTCGGGACAAGGATCCTGTAATAGTTCTATGTAAGTTTATACATCAACTTCACCACAGCCATGGCAGCTGTCTTGTCTCATTTATGAAGTGAACTGAGCAGGATTTGCAGCAGCTGTTTTACTGAATGTGTGACAAACAGTGGCCAAATGCCCTTGTTTGGCGTGATTCTCTCTTCAACTGTCAAAAGGGAACATCTGCGTTTTGGCGAATGAGCTGTGTTTGTTCAGTGATGGAGCAATCGGCTCCCTGCAGCCTTCCGAGGTGACAGTCGCTCTGTCACGGTCCAAGTAAAGAGTGAGATAGACATGCAGAGGGAGAGGAGGGAGGGCTTTAATCCCTGTATTGCATCCAGTCGTAGGAAAATGGAGAGGAAGAGTCCAGCTTTTTCTGGTTTGGTTAGACTCCCAATGTCCACCCTAGAATATCCCAAATACTACAGATTACACAGTTGCCTTGTGCTTTTTAAGGATGCAACTTCTTACAAATGAAGAAAACTGAAAATTAAATCTCACACTTTTTAAATGATTTACTGGCATTCAATTTAATCACATTATAGATTCCGGTAAAGCTGCTTACAGGAAAGTTATTGATGAAAAAATAAATCTTTGAGTGTCCGAAACAGGGAAGAGCTTATACATTCCTGCAAAATGTGTTACTTAAAATCCCCTTCATTCTTTAATATGTATTTGCTTATTGTTACAAGGATGGTTAAGTGTTCCTCTGCAGATTGATGTATGCAATTTGAATGCAGATTTTTCACAGCTATATTTATACAATAAACCCCCTTAAACAAAAAAAAATACCACTAGATACAATAGGATTCTGTGTTTTATACCAATTATTATTATTTGTTTAAAGTGTTTTGTTGTTAAGTTTTTGTTTTTTTTTTACTTTTACTTACAAAAAGCACTGCTTATCCTCAAAATGGTATTTCATGAAGCTGAAAAGCTAGATGGAAAACTAACTGCCAGTTGTTAAGAAGATGAAAAGCTATAGCTACTAGTTGCAAAGAAGATGGAAATCTAGCTGCTAAGCCGAAAAACTAGCTGTTAATTGTTAATAAGCGCAAGTTGTTAAGAAACTAAAATGCTAACTGCTAGTTGTTAAAAAGATAAAAAGCTAGTCACTAAGAAGCTGAAAAGCTAGTTACTTGTTGCTAAGAACCCAAAAAGCGACCTGCTGAAGCTAGTTGCTAAGAAGCTGAAAAGCTAGCTGCTAGTTGCTAAAAAGATACTAACAAGAAGATGCATAAAGATGAATAACAGCATCTTATTTACACCAATAAATATTATTAAAAGACAAGGCATCACTAGCTTCACTTTCCCTTTTGGGACACTAGACATGATATTCCACTGTAAAGTCCAAATTTAGTATTAATGTTATTTTATAAATGAGAAAAAGTGTATTTTATATTAAGTATACAGCCTTATAAGCTATATCAAATTTCCATTTTCAGCTACAATAGTCGGTATCATCTTTCTGATTCAAGGTGTTGCTTTAAAACTCTGGAGCGCTGCCTTTGCAGAAAAAATATTTGCTATTATTAGTCCAAGGTCGATGGAGTCCTTTACTGGCTAATGAAAAGTATTGTGGCTTGATGTAAACCCATCAAAGTAGGTAACTAAGTGACACAAATGGAACAACAATGAGAAAAGAGGTCAGAGTCTGATCAACAGATATAAAGTAGTGCTTGATTTCATGCCAGCGTTCAGTGTGGCCCTCAGAATTATGAAGTGCATTTTAAACAATATATTTAGGTTTTCTTTTGCTGTTTTTTTTTTTTTCTTTCTTATAAAAGCTGAAAATGTTTGCTTTGTTGAAACTGTCTGAAATCACATTTACTCTGGTACAGAAATATATTTTCCCCATGCTCCAGTCAAACAAAATACAGGGACAAAAGTGTAACATTTGTTAAATTTCTCATACCTGTGCATACATAAAGAATGTGGAGAAATTTGGCACGAGCAAAGTTTTTTCTGTCATGTGTAATCAGCGTAGATACAGTAGTTCCCCCTAACATTCTGGACTAAAATTCTTACAAAACCGCACTTGTGTATGTGTGTGTGCGCGCAACGGAGGGACAAATACAGCAGCGATAAAGACGACAGCTTGTTCACAGTCTGCAAATGTTGCCCTTTGAATTAATTGAGGTGGGAATTCGCCGCGGTCGCTGCAATAAGATGTTTCTTATTTTGTACGTGTAAAGAAGTGGTTCTTAGAAGTGACAGCTGCTTAGTTAGTGCGTCTCACCAGGGTCAGTCCTCAAGTGCAGTTTTTCTTTATAGCAGGCGTGACGTCTGGTGCTGCTCATTTAGTTTCACTGAGAGGGAAAAAAAAAGGGGGGGAAGTGGGAGGGCAGGGCCGAATGACTGAGATGGTAAGAGGTCTGGTCAGAGATAGTGGTTTCTTGCTCCATTCATTTTCAAACAAATTCACTTTGTACTCTGGAAAGGAGACCTGATGAGCTACACATACAGGCTTATCCGCTTCACAGCAGAGCCAACTCATAACAAAGGGATAAGAGTCTAATCTCTGGATAAATGTGAGCAAACGAATCCAGGAGAGCTACTGCGGTGGCACTACAGTGAAAAGAATACATATTATTCCTCAGTAAAGGTATTCATTTGAACTTGAAGGTGTCTTCAAGTGCAAGGCATGATGTACTGTGGGAAAGGAAAAACACTGACGTCTCTGCTACTAAAGGGGAGAAATAAAGCAAACAATAGGAGAATAATTACACATTACAATGAAGCTTTGCTTTATTACTGTATGCTTTCTCCTCGGAACTTTAATGTGCAGTTCATGTTTCCTGCATCAGGCAACAGTCTGCATATATTGTTTCTATTCTGTTACAAAAGCCATCCATTAGACATGTAGAGTTTTCAGAACTAAGAGCACAATTTACACTTTGAATGGCTGCTTGTGAGTCACAGTTTGCATTTCCCTTTAGAGGCTTTGCCTCACTACGTGTATAACTGAATAAAAGCTGAATTAATACTCATTATTGTTTTTCATCTTTATTGCTCAGATTACAAGTTAAGTGAATTATCAGTATTTGACGCAAAACAGTCATGCACAGAGCTGATCACGCTTAAAGGAATAATTCAGCTGTCATGGGAGGAGGCCTCTTTGCTTTCTTACTGATGACGAGATGAAACAATTGATATTAATGTGAAGTATCGGTGTCACAACATGCTATATTTCAGTATTTTAATGCAGGAATATCTTCTTATTACATTTATGGTCAAGCTTGTTATGCAGTAAGAACACGATTAGGAGTTTCTAGCTGCATGTGAACAATGGCGAAACCAAATTCAAAAACAAATATAGTCAAGCATGATTGCTGTGCTCAATCCTACATTATAGCAACCATATCAAAAAGTCATAAAAAGTCTTTATCTGAACAACTAAAAATGGAAATCCCTCCCCCCGTCCTGGAATTCAGATTTAAAAATGGTTAAAATGGTAAAAAGGTAAAAAGTTGTTTGTATTATGTGAATTGAGTGAAGCTTTCTACTGTATTGTCTTCATCATTAATGTTTAAAAATACATAGAAAGTATACTGTAAATCCATCTGTGTTGGGTACCTATGTGTCTAAAGCCTTAAAGAAAATAAAAAAGTATGTCTTTCTTTGTCATAGCAAGTAAAGACAATATATATTAGTCTAACATGATTAGCTTTACATAAACTAAACTAACCTCACTAAATGTGTCTTGTATAATCATTATCTGTTTTATAAATCTTGTCCATTAATTTTAAATAATTTCATTGTTACATTTATGCATGCAAGCCTGGAGCTCAGTTATATATGCAGCTGACTGGATTAAATTAATCTTTCCACGGCAGTATTAATTAATGCACTGACACGCAGTATTATCACCCTATAAAGTTGTTATTTCAATCGCGGTAGCAGATAATTACCTAATTACATGACCTGCAGATATGAAACAACATCAGTACTTGTTTGGTGTTGTGTTCCTCCAACAGTTACGCCCCTCTGAGCTTTGCTTTTGGCTTCATGCTCATCAGAGTTGAATTTTTGTAGCTCTTTGCAGCTGCTCAAGGTTCACACATTACATGAATTTACTGATATCTTTGTCTGCCCTGCGGCTGTGTCCCACACTATACTGTGCGTCCATCAGACCTGACATGCTGCTGATGAAAGCTGTGAAAGAGAACTGAACGTTTCTAAAAAAAATTCACCGTTAAGCTCAGACGCGATGACAAGTTCATCTGTTTATCGCACACTCATTTTGTTCCACTCTTAAAAGGGCTGCAAATTGATATTTTCCACATGATGGCTATTCTGTGTGTCGATCAGTCCTTACACACTGTTGTTTGGTATGAAGTTAACTGTGTGGATACAATATAATATGTGACAATATCACTAAATCTCTCATTTTAATCATATGCTACTACATAACTGGGGGGTCATTATCAAGTAAATATATTTTACCCATTACATTTACAGTGGGGAAAATGAGTATTAAACATTTTTCTCTGTACATTTATTTCTAATGGGGCTATTTACAGATGTCGGTAACAACCCAAGTAGTTTGTCTGAAAACACAATCGTTTCACAAGTGAATTCTATAGCTAAGAAAACCGTTTGATGGGATGAATGCTTTTGTCTCCGCCCACCCCTGCACTGCTGCTGTATACACACAAACACTCCCTCGGTCTAAGAGACCAAACAGACAGGACCAGTGTCAAATGACAGCATCTTAGAATGCTTTGCATCTCTTCTGCATAAATGCATTATATCAATAAATCAGTATAAAGATCCAGACTGATTAATCTTTACACCGCTAATTGTTCATATATAATATGAATTATCACCACTTTAAAATTAGGAAGCAGGGTTATATTATTTGATGTTGCTTTTAGGGGAAACATTTTCAAAATGACAAAGAAAAACCTCTTAAATGTGACACACTCAACCTTTTGCTAATGGTCCATTTGAATCACATGCTGTAACAGTTTTGGTGTTACAACAGAAGCTGTAAATTAAAAAGAACAACTTCTTCTGGTAAGCTGAATCACATTGTTGTGTTTTATTATCAATAACAGAGGTTAACATGGAACAAGAAAAAAGGTGGCCCTTAACTGTACGTATCCTTGAGTCCTGCAGCAGTGTTTTTTTTTTTTTTTTTTTTATTATGCCAAACTTGCTGAAGACCTCAGAGTTAAGGTCAGGATGTCAAACGGCCTCACACTGTAACAAATCTTCAGCAACTTGCTCTGCCAGACGCCTCCCCGCCAAAATCAATGACAACACAGCGCATTCAGGGACAACGAGATGTCATTTATAGAATTGCACCATTATGCAGCGCACAACAAATGATGCTGCCGCACTGTCACCAATGACCCTATTTTCCCCCACACACACACATCATCAGTGCGAATTGCCCAGCAACATCCACTGTCCACCATTTCAGTCCAGGGTCCAATTCTTCGCCAAACCACCGGCTATAAATCCGTCACCACCAAAGTGAACATTAGCACCAGCCACTCTAATAAAAAGCACCTAGGTGTGCAATTTCAGGTCCATTTGAGCAAATACATAAACCTCACTATTACACTACTATCACACTCAACATGAGTCAATTTCCCTCCGTGTCTCTGCTGCTGCCTCCAGCTCCCTGCTAAATGCCATGAAGCTGACAATGTTGCCCTCTGTGGAGGTTTACATCATTCTAGTGATGGGAGCATCAACCAGAAAAATCAGGTAGGATCACTTAGGTTTCATTAAGATGTTTGGTGGGCTTGTTTTTTTTTTTTTTTTTTACCCTTCACTGGAAGCAAAATGACCTGATGTTCACACATTTACAACAAGACGCAATGTCTACATTTTTCTGAGTGCTTTTTTTATTTTTCTGAGGAAAATAAGGGCATAAATTAGAGTGGATGATATGGCCTAAAGAAATGTTATTTAGTGTTAAAACGCAAAAGATGTTTAGTTTGTCCATTGTGGGCTGTTGTAAATACTTGTTCCAAAATGGTGGCCTCTGCAAAGATGACCTGGCTCCTGATGTGGGGAAATGAAAAACAAAAATGTATGCAATTATATATATATACTTAAATTTCTGCAAAATAAAATTTATTTCACATAAATTTTACACACTGGACCTTTTAAGTATTTTCAAGTGAAACATGGAAGTCACAGTCTCTGATCTATGGATGCTCTGCAAATTCTCATCCCCAAAGTATGAACTGAACTGGTCAAAAAAGCATTTAGGTTTTCAGCATCTCATACATGGAACAAACTACACTCTGAACTTCAACTTTTGGCCCTTGTTACACTGGATGAGGTCAGAACTCTGGTGAAATTGTTGCAGTCTACATTGTCTGTGCAAGTTTTTTTCTGTTGTTAATTGCTTGAAATATAATTATGCTGCTGCCCTCTTGGCCAGGTCTCCCTTGAAAAAGAGATATTTGATCTCAGTGGGACTAACATTGTTAAATAAGGATGGAATAAAACATAAAATTAAAAAAAAAAATGGATACAATGGAGGAAACTTTTTTATGTAATGTTGGCTTAATTGGATATGAATCAGCTATAAGCAAATTGCAGTCAGAGAAATTTAAAATGAATAAAAGTGTGAAATGTTAATTGTGACCATATAAATATATATAAAGTTGTTGTGCAAGTAGTAGTAGTAGTTATGCAGTTTCCTCAACCTTTTAATTAAGGAGTTGTTTATTAATAAGTTAATAAACAATAGTTGGTTAATTGGTAACAGTAAATAACAAAATAAATAAATACATGAATAAAATTCTTAGATTTAAGTTTTAAACATTGTACACTGCACACAAATTATGTGAGACTAGTAAAACTAACATCTAGTGCTTTGGTTGATGTAGTTAAAAAATAATCAGCTGAATTCTTACTGGCAAATTAATTAAGCAATGATTAATTGTTACAATCTCCTCAGTAACGCTTAATAATAATATACTTAAAGGTTCACTTTGTCACATTTAGAAGGCTATGATGGCAGAATATTATGTATGAGAATATATTGTATATACTGGTGGAAGTGTATAATGACTTTAAATTTTTAGTTTTTGCAGCCTTATATATTTATTTTAGGCAAAGGTCTTGCGTTCCAGAGTTCGCTATTTTATACAGCAGCTCGAACAGACAAACCAGTCTGAGTGCACATTTGAACAACACAAACAAACAAACAAACAATATCCTGTCTGGGTTACAAAGGCCACAGCAGTTCCCTGACACTTGTGATTTCAAAGCACCGGATTATTACGTACTGTGGCGGTGTAAGAAGGCAAACATATCAATGAAAATGTAAAAATGGCAACTAGCAAAATGTGCCTCAATGTAGAGGTTTTCCATAGTATCTGTAACAAATTATATCATTAAATATGCTTAATAAAAGGAGGGAAAAAAATCTAGTCTGGGAAAAGTTACTTAGTTTTACATCTGTTTTCAGAAAAAAAACTGTTTGCAATGTGTCTTTTTTCTGTATGCATATATAGTTTGTGTGCAGGACGGGACTAACTTTCTCTTACTTTGCGTTGCCATCCCTGCATGTCACCATGACACACCTTATTTATAACTTCAGAGGGCACACTGATCCTCAGAAACACAAATTCATTGGATTCTAATTCCTGTGAGACACACGCAGGTTTCAAAAAAAACACAAAAAAAAAAGATCCTCTTAAAGGTCATGTTCGCTTTGCCAAAATAAACTTAATTACACAAATAATATGAGAACCCCAATGGGGTTTAGCCAATCTATATGTCAATGAGGAAGGCAGATAAGATGCAGGAGGCGGTAAATAAGGCGTAAATGCAGCTTGTAACATTGTACGCTCACGCCATGCGATACCGCGCTTCTTCCAGTAATTACCGAACTGCTCCTGTATACCTAATTGAAATTTGATCGCTGTCTGTCAAAGAGAACACACTATGCCAAATGGTTTATGCAACCGCACTTCATTAAGATGAGGGAGCGAAGAGGAAAAGGTATTGTGGAGGGAAAGGATTAGCTGCTGTGGCCTGCTCACTCTCTTTCTCTCTGCTATAGAGCCAAGAGAGGCTTAAGGAAGCCTTTCAGAGCAGCAAAGGGTCTTCACCTTCTGTTCGTGTTCCAACTGCAAGAACTTTCTGTTCGAGGAGAGAAGAGACGGTGTGCAGGGAAAGTGAGGGAATTCGGGGCATATGCACACGGCAGATTTAGACTGTTTTGAACAGCATCGAGGAGGATAAGTCACTGTATCGCCATGTGGCATGAGAACAAATATGCTTTGTTACACACTTGTATAGAGTTAAACTGTGAGTTTACACTCTTTAAAAGATTAAAATGTAATGCAAATTTCTGGTTCCAGAGGGGGGCCCCGGTGACCCATGTCCAGGCAAGGGAGAGTGTTGTCCATTTATGTGCATCATCAGGTGACATGCAGACTCTAAATTGCCTGTAGGTGAAAGTGTGTGAGTGAATGTTTGTTCCCCTCTATATGTTGGACTGGCGACCTGTCCAGGTACCTGCCTTTTACCTTATACCTGGGATTGGCACCGGTGCCCCTGGCGACCCTCCTGTGGAGGATATAGCGCGACAGAGCGATGCGTTCTGCGTCACGACTGACAGAGGGAAGAGCATAACAGCAAAGTGAGATGGCAAGACGACAGCAAAATCATTCGAATATAGACCTAAAGTCATCCGTACAGAAAGCTCCGCAGGCCTGCCTCCTTGGCTGCAAACGCCAAGGAGCAGCCATGATAAGTTCCCTCCTATTCCTCATAGTTCTGACTTGTGTCAACAGCCTCTCTGTGCGTGTGTGTCACAAAGCTTGCAGCAGGAGAAGACGTGTCTTCCTCACAGCAGTGTCCCTGTCAGTCACAGCAGAGGCTCTGTTTATGTCTGTTTTTACTTCCAGCAGCTTGTTGTTTGAGCTCTAGATTGTAACCACTGAGAATCAGAAATGTGTGTGTTGTCTTTGATCGCCTGCTCTGCTTGTTCTGTGCGCTTCACATTGGGGGTGGTGGTGGTGGTGGTGGTGGTGGGGGTGGTGGTGGTGGGGGGCTAATATGAGGCTTTCTACATCTAATCTGGAGGGGGGGGGGGGGGGGGGGGGGGGGGGGGGGGGGGGGGGGGGGGGGTAGCAACGTGTTTCAGTGACAGGTGTTAAACACTAGAACTTTATGCACAAATTGAAAAGGCAGATAAAAATAGGCTGGTGGAAATCCACCGACTGAAAGATGGCTCTTCGGGTTAAACTGCTGCTGTTTTGAATGACCTTCATGGTAACAGTCCTCTTTGTTTTCCCCAGGATGAGTGAGCGATACACACACATCGGAAGTAAAGGGGCTCTACTTATAATGGTGCTTGTGGTCAGTGTCTGGGAGATGACTGTACCAACCGAGGGAGCTACAGGTGAGTACAGCAAACAAACTGAGAGAACATCTGGCCGTTACCTCTCAGGTGGAACTACTGTTAAATGTTAACACCAGTGCACTTTGTTCGGGGAGGTTACGCTTTATCAAGTGAGGCACCATGAAATGGGGCCTTTGTATCAGTTATTGGCTATCACACATTAATAATGATAGCATTAACATTAAAAAATATTAATATTATCTTACTGACTTTACTGAATAAAGTTCCTCGGGGCACCACCCTTCAAAAGAAGGGAAAAGGTTTACTGATTCAGTCTTATGAATTCAACTGATTACCAGTTTTGATTATAAGTTATAATTCACTTAATAATTGAAAAATGACAATAGCACATCAATAGTTAGCTTGAATTAAAGGATTAGAGTGTGATGGTAAACATTTTTGTGCTTATCAATGTGGTTAGATTAGGAAAAGAACCCCATCTTATTAGGACAAGGAAACATTGCTAGTTTTTCCTCAAAATCTGCAACATTTACAAACAAACCACAGTGGGTGCAACATTTCATCTAGATCTGGACTGCTGCTAGGTTATATACAGTATAAATATATAATTTGTAATAAAACATCTTATTACAATTATATCTCAATATTTTTGTGAGATGTAAAAGGAGGTCATTCACTATATTCTACATTAGAGCACCCTACATTTACCATAATGCAACTAGATATTTGCTCAGTGTTCCCACTACCTGATAAATTCCCACTTACCTTGCAGAATTGACAACAATCTCCAAAAATATCATCCTCCCTGGCTTGTTAGACATTACAGTGTTGAGTCATGTTATTTATCACGAGTAAACCTGACACTGGTGTGTAAAATGAGTCCTGGAAAAAAATGTCAGTAGATGTGAGGAAGACAGCTTTGAGAAGGCGATGAATTTAGGGTTGAACTGCTGTTCATGAAACACAGGAGGGTGATTTAAAGTCCCATTCATCTTGTGGAGGCTGGTATGATTGGCTCATAGTGTTAAGCCTCAGCCGGTCATCGCTGTATTAAAGTAAGCGCTGCCACAGTGGCAGCTTCTTCTCCCACAAGGTGTTTGGAATAGATTTCCCACTATGGTGCACCACAAATAAAGTTTCACAGCGGTAAATAGGGATGAATGTATTGAAACAACTGTTTTGGAGGGTATGAGTCAAACTCCTCTAGCCCGTACTCATTAAAAGTGTTGTCGGATCGTCACTTGTAAACCCAGGGAGATCAATTATGGCAACTCAGCAACATTACAAGAGGACGCCGACCCACGTTTCAACACAGGAAGTCCCATTGACAATATAGAGCTTCGGGTAATTGGTGGTGCACGGAGCTGCTCTCAGACAGGATGTTCATCTGTGAGCCTGATATAAATCGGGCTCACCTCTCTTTGTCGACCAATTAGATAGGAGCGCAGGGCTTTGATGTGCGTGGCTTTGATTGGCAGCGATCTACGCTCAAGCCTCTCATCATATCAGCAGGAAGTGGATCAGAATAATCTTGCTCGCATTGGATTTCTCTGCAGTAGCCACCACAACTGCCTAATTTCCCTGGGGTGATATTTCTGTTGCTGTGTACCTGTTATCATTCAAGGGATGAAATTTACCCAGAACATGGCCAAAATAGAGATTTCTCTTTTTTCTTCCCGAAGAACATGTGAAGGAAAAATGAGAACCTATCCCATTTCTCATTTTTACCCCTGCACCTTTCCCCATAGCAAAATTAACAGGGAGAAATAGCTAAAATCCATTCCTACAAAATGGAATACCCCTTTAATGTTTTATCAGTGATTCAAGTTACTGTTATCAAAAAAAAAGAAGAAGAAGAAGAAAGAAATAGGAGTAGTCAGCTGTTGTTATAATGCTGTAGCAGATTACATGTATTAGGTAGTCAGTTCCTGGGATTCTGTTAATCTGGAAAAAATTGCAATCTTTATGGGAGGTGTGTCCCTTAAAAGGTGAGCCCAAACATGCCATGAATGTGCAAAATGGAGAGGTAGGGGTAACTGGTAGGGGCAATGGGTGAAAGGAGACTGAGCCTAAGCCTTGTCTCTGAAAATCAGCATGAAGACAAGTTCATTTAATGCGATTTCACCATTTTCAATAACCGGTTTGTGTCAGAAAAGACAAGATCTGAGCTTAGATTCTGATTTATGGAGAAATGTTCAATAATAATACTGTCATAGAGCAAAGGAGTCCGTGTCCACTGAATAAGTGTTATGAAATCTGTTGGTATAGTCATTCTGTCCATCTTATCCTTTATCGAACGCGAAGGTTGTAGAGCACATAGAGAATTCAGTCCCAGGCCAGCATGGCTCACAAGCTGTGAGGACATCTGATTTACTCTAATTTGCATCTACTGTGTAGTATTTGAAATGACCTTGATTCCAGTCCTTGTACACTCCCACTCCCAAATTTAACTTCATTAAGAACAGATACATTAGACAAAACTTAATGCTGTATTGGATCAGAAGTAAAGGTAAAAATATAAAATACATAAATAACCAGGTGCTTTTCAAGGATAGGGCCAGTAGTCTAATACAAATAAAAGAACAGTGATTGTGCAGCCAGACAGGAATTTCAGGGTAATATGATTAGACAAATAAAAAAAACCAACGTGGTTTGACTCAAACGGTCTCCATCAGGGTACAATGGCGCATTGACAGAAGGTGCAAAATATAAAATGATTAAACACAAAAACTGTAACGACCTCACATGGGTAGAAACACAAAACAATACAGACGGGCATGAAGATATAAAAATTCTCTGGACAAGTGAATAAAAACTGATCACACCAGAAACACAGCAATGAGGACAAATGAGTTGTATTACGATGGAAGTCAAGCAAAGTTCCCTCAGTAATGCTTAGAAAAGCATCACTATAGCCACAACAATGTACAGTACATAAGGGATGAAAATACAACAAACATAGAAGCTCAAACATCAGCATTTCTTGGTTTGACTAAAAGTTTTGTAATGGCACTAGGGACACATAACACACACACACACACACACACACACACACACACACACACACACACACACACACACACACACACACACATGCATACACACTCAAATAAGAGCCCAGAGACTCTGGAACTCCCTGCCAGAGGAAATTTGGCAGGCAAGTCAGTAGTTTCCTTTAAATCAACGCTTAAACCCATGTTTAATGATATCGCCTTTCCTCATTTGAGCTCATTTGAAATTTGTGTTTCATTTTCATTGCTTTGCTTTTTGATTTTTGCTTTGATTCCCTAATAAACTTAGTTTTGTGCTTCTATTCTTGATTTTATTGCATTTTTCTGTGTTTGTTAGCTGTCCCTTTATTTATAAAGCACTTCATAACCTTGTTTTAGAAAGTATAAATAAGATATTATTATTATTATAGCATTACTGAATAATTGAATAGTACTACTCAAAAAGCTGTGCTGCTGGTTTATATAGTATGTATATAAAGACACTCCCTCAGTCAGGTCTGATAGTTTTGCTTGACAGAGCCTGTCTTAAGGTAAAGGATAGTAGTGGGACTTAATAGCCAAAAAATAGCCAAAGATTTATTTAAAACGACAGAACACATAATGAGTCAGTTCAGTAAAATGTCAACAAATAAAATCACTTCATCAGAAAAGTAACAGGGAGACAACCACAGTAGACATTCTGACTGTAGAACCTTTAGACGTCACTGTTACTCAAGTGGGTACAGAGAGTTTATGCTTTGACCCTCAGATTGTATTAAGCCACTTTTCCACCGACTGGGATGGTTTGGTATGGTATGGTATGGTATGGTATGGTATGTATTTGTTGCATTTCCATTAGGAGTAGTACCAAAATAACTGGCCCCAACCATTCAATTTTTGGCACCCTTTCCTTGAGGTACCTGAGTAAAATGGTACAGTACAGTCTGGGAGGAGCTACACCGGCTCCACCCACGACAGAAAAAGGTCACACCCTTACAAACTTCATGCAAACGCCCAGAGTCTTTTCTCATACAAAGCTCGTTGTCTTGTTGAGGCAAACAGCCACAAACCGAGCAGGAGAAAAGGAGCTGCTGCATGTCCTCCACTTTACCGTTGTGTCATGTTCAATGTCATCGTTTGTTGTTCCACACCGTTATCATGCTACACTATGCGGCCTTCGGGCACAACCCACACCCCGCCTACCAAGTGAAGGTACTGTTCCCAGTTGCAGCACAAGCCTGACTCAGTTCTTAACCATTCTAAACTGTACCGTACTATACCAAACTGAACTGTAACATGATGGAAACGCAGCATACATAATGTATGCAGCGTCCACAATGAGAAGCCATTCAGCAAGAATCCAAACATACATGTTGCTGAGGGGCAGCTTGAACTTTAATGGCATAAAATGCACTTCAGTGATTCTCCCACTGCCTGTTTAGACATGTAGAACTGAGGTGGAGCAGATGTAGTTTCAGTTTACGGTGCACCTTTACAGGTGTAAATGTTGCAGTGACATATCATGACCTTGATGTCTGACCTTGCATCGCATCCTGTGTCATGGTATGCTTAACACAAGATTGCAGCTTGCTCTCCACCTCAGATTTACTGCACTTTGTAATAAAAATAAATAAAAACATCTTGCCAAGAAAAGGAAAACTGTGTTCACCCTCGAGAGAACAGTAACTAACAGTCAGAGGAACTAAAAGATCCCAGTGTCAATAAATCTTCAGTTGCACCAGGTTTGGCTCCTTGAATCTGATTGGTAATTGTGGCTGAAGGACTGCTTTGCTCACAGCAGTTCCTCGCATGTCTCTCTGCAAAGTGATGGCTACAATGTAAGGAAAAAAAAAAAAAGAAAATTGTTCAGCACTATTAACAAAATCTACGCACATCATTATGTAGGTTTGTTCTAAGGGAATTACACTCATCGTCAAAGATAATCTCTCTGTATGAGAGGTGAAGGTTTGGGCTGCACACAAGCTGCCGCAAAGCTACGACTGCATTATCAGTCACAACAGCCTCATGAATTATACAAATTATGTATTATTCACAGTTCCCACTGTCTCGAGAATAACCAATTAAGTATCTCAAGCTGTACTGAAAGTAACTCTGGTTCAAGGGATTCACTCAGAAGAACAAGTGGCTGGTAAAAATGAAGTATTGTCTACTACTGTAGATCTCATTCAGACCTGGGATTAACATCCATCCTGAGTAATCCTGTCACATCCAAACTGGTCTGAACCCGAAAACATTCTGAAGGTGGTTTTAGGCCACATCGCATTGCATCCACACAATCCATCGCCAGGACGCATTTCAGACCACAGCTGACGTTTCTGGACCCACTGCAGATTCACTGCAGTTTTTTTTTAAAAAGTAATGAGCGCCCATACATCATTTCATGTTTCAGCAGCGTGAGACCTTGCACAAACAAGGTCCAGCAAACTGTAAGAAGAAAATAAGAAAATACACCCAACCTTCAATCTAATGTGCACCACCTCTACGCTTCCACTTCAGTCATGGTTTTGGCCTCATGAGGTTCTTCTCGTTGCCTCTCATGGGAGGATCTGGTTTCGCTCACTCATTTTTAGTCACAAGACTGAAAACTCTTTCACCCACACAATGTTTTACAAAAAGCTGGTGGCAATTTTAGCTGTTCCAGCGAGTACCTAAAATAAACACTTTATTCTCTCTCTCACTCGCTTTCTTTTTACTAACAGATCAAACAATTCTCTCTGTAGCTGTTGAAAGTAGGCAATATTCCTGCTATTCATATGAATACATTTTGATGATGTAATACGCCACGAATGATGGAAATGATCACTAAATGCAGAGTTGAAAGTCCTTTTTTTTTTTTTTTGAAAATTCAAGACAAGACTGCCCTAAAGCAAGTAGAGGAGGAAAAAGGAGGATAATTTATGAAGTAGAAGAAGATGGCGAGTCTTAAATGTGTCAGACCTTACTGTCTGAGTTTATGCCCACTGTCATTTTAACATATAACAATTTATTAGATTGTCATAACTTCAAATGACTTTTGAAAGTTTGATCAGGTAGTTTTGGGGTTGGGGTAGAATGAGGGTTAGGTTAGGCATTTGTCATGGTGAAGGGTTTTTTTCTTTACTAAAGACAGTATATAAGAGAAGTATCACAAATTTTAATTACATTTTTGAAAATTCTTTGAAAGAAAAAGCACATTTTTTAATCCATCTTTTAAATTATTATAATTGGCCAAATTTCGGTCCCGTTCTGGCCCTTCCGACAATCGTGGGTGCCTTTCAATTTTAGGCTGATTTAATCAGGTTATCTGGCCAAATTATCCTCTAGTGTGAGGAATTAACAGAGGCAATTTCAAATCTAAAGTATTAAACATGTTTGACACAGTATTTACGACTGAACAGAAATGTGGGGGTGAGAGTGAATTGACACGGCGGAGATTCTGTCTTCATCCACTTTTTGCAGCACAAATCGTCGCACACACAACAGCTATTAAACGACTACATTAACAGTCCACGTCCATGTCACGTTAAATCACGCGAGATCCCAAATCCCCGCGTCTTGACTGGATCATCTAGTCTGGATTTAATCAGGATTAAAATATTGGAAAAAATCAGTTACAAAGTTTGTTGTGTCTGTGGTCTCCCACATTGTTAAAATTAAGTCAGATTTGAAAATCCTCACGTGTGGGGCAGGCTTCCGTCTGTTTCCACTGCACTTATATACTGTACATTTACTTTTATTCACCTTCCCGAACCATAAAAACTGTACTGCACACATTTCTATTTCCATTCTGTTTTTTTTTTTTTTTCTAATGTGCAATGTTTGCAGCACAGTATCATTAACATCTATAGTTGCATATTCAAGGAAGGTTTTTTTCAGTTGGAACGATGATTGATGATTAATGTTTGACTCACTGGATGTGGGTTTTGAAATCTGATGCAAATAGACAATCCAATTTTTCAAGCATAGTCAGTTGATGAATGTGTTTGCCACACCTGTGCTGAGGTGGATCCTGGGGAAGAGTCTAGTGTGAAATGGTACGAGCACACAAGGCGTCAGTCTGCGCACATATAAAATCATGCAATTCAAGCATTGCTTATTCATGAAATATATTTTTTTTGAGTCCCTCTTTACTACCACTGGCAACGCAACACAGCCTGAGGGTTTTTCTTCCTAACAGGCTGCATTGAATTCTCTTCAAATGCAAATTCTCATTTTTACTTAAACTATACACTTGAGTAGCAAACAAACTGTTGAATTATTATACAAACAAATTTACATAGGTTACTACAAAAGATACAAAATCATTTTAAATTATAATGAACTAAAAGCTCCCTAAATGACTTTAAAGAAATAAAACCCCAAACAAGAAAGCATACTCTTCCAGATGCACTTAAGTACTTTACTGTATTACTCCTGAGGGAATGACATCATCCCCACATCATCAGATGACATCATCCTGAACTAAAATGTGGAAAACTGAATTACAGAAAAAAAAAACCCATTAACATTGCCATCTCTTTCATGATCTTTTTATGTCAGTAGTGGAATGTAGGTAGTTGCATATTATTTAATTTTGCGCTTACTTCATTTCAGTCACACGTATCTTTGACTGGCGACTCTGCCAATTAAACTTGTAAGATGCGTAAATGTCTACAGCAGTTTAGTTTATCACTCAAACAAGTCAAAGTAAAATACAGTCTCCAGCATTCCATTACAGATGTCACTCCGATGCAGAGGACACTGGAATGCCAAGTTTCAGCTTTAACTGGTGTTAAACACTGAGGGATTTGAATACAGGGTGAAAGGTTTCAAAAATAATTGGACATTTAGTGAGTGAATGTTTTTTTCAGTGTTTGTTGCACAACAGACGCTCAGAGGTGACCGAGAGCTTTGGTGGAAGTGTCAGTCAAGTAAAAAGAGGTGACCATGCAAGTGATGATGATGATGATGGTGATGATGATAGAAATGTACCTTCATTACAGCTCAATTGTGTAACTTGTAGCAGGACTTATGGGCAGAAAATGAATACAACAAATCCACAACTATGTTTATATAAGTGTATCACTTCTTCAAGTAGAGAATTGTTGGATTACAAGCCAGAATTTCATGTTTTAGAGCAAAATTGTATTATGCAAAAAAAAAAAAAAAAAAAAAAAATGGGTTGCCAGTCCAACACAGGGCCAAATACAGACAAACAACCATCTATTCTCAAATTCACACCTATGGGCAATTTAGAGTGTACCTAATCCCGAAATCTGCATGTTTTTCGACTGTGATAGGAGGCCGGAGAACCACTACACCACTACACCAACCATGTGGCCCACACACTGAATCCCTAACAGTTAATTCGTGTGACAAGCATTTGATGTGCATTTGTGAAAAAAACCTGTGATCAAGAATCTGTAACATCTAAAGTTGAGTCCTGTTTTAGCTGGTTTGTCTTTTGAGGCTGCTGTAGAAAAATGATGACCTTGATGATGACCTTGATAAAACATGATTCAAAAAACATATTAAAGGTAAACGAAAACCAAACAAGTTTTATTTTAAAGGAGTTATAAACTCGTACAACATACCTATAGATACTAATAAACTCTTCTAAATGTTACACACTGGACATTTAGGAAAAGGCAACTAAAACTGTAAAAACAAAAAGCAGTCTCTGGTTTAGAGACAGCCAGAAATTGTTTTTGGTATTGGTCATTATGATATGGATATTCCTAGTAAAGGTCCAACACACTTTTTTGTGTCTCACTGTTTGACATATTCTCATATGTTCTGTGACCGTAACACATCGATACTTTTAATGTATGCCGCCAGACTCCGACCAGAAGTGTTGCACTTAATATACTGTAAATGACATGCCTCAAACCACTAGGCCACCAGGACACCCTTGCATTCTGGTGGCCTGGTTTAAATTTCATGGCAGCAGACTTGGTTTAGAAAACTTTGAAAGTCAAAGATATAGAAAACAGAGCAGCAGCAGCAGCAGCAGCAGCCTGTCCGGAGTGGAACAGATCCTCTGTGTCACAATGGCTGTGCAGATTAAAGCTGGACTGTGGGTTTGCAGGACTCACCCACTAGTGAAATGCCTCTCTGTCTCTACTGGCAGAGGAAGATGAGTTGGCAAGTACGAACTTCTAAATCCAGTCAGAAACACCACAGCCTCTCACAGTGTGAAGTGCGTCCTTTATAGTGACACTGACAGTACCAGCACAGAAGGCAGTGCAGCTTGCTACGGGTCTTATATCTTTTCATGTTTGGGCTGGGCATGAGTTGGCATCCTGCTGCTTTTACTGTATGATCATGTAACTGTAATAACGAGACATGGGGCTGAACTGATCCCGTATTGGCATTTGTTGATGCAAAATATCAGATTGCTGTCACTGATCCAAAGACGGATCCAGTTAGGCCATATTTATAGCAGATTTTCTGCCATTAAAAAATGAAATGAAAAACAACAGCAAATATCCAGTGATGTTGAAATCAATAATCCTTTGCATTGATGATCATCCATTCCACGGTTGTAAAGGTCAATCATTAAACACCTTATTTTTACATCATCAATTATGACTGTGCAGTAATAGTTTTTAATGATGGACTTTTTTTTTTGCTCACTCAATTTTGGTGCATGTTTCATTTTCCTGCTCTGTGCGTCTCACAACTTCAAAGGACCTATAAGGGTTCAGTAAAGGTACCTAATCACTTCTGACTTTGTCACCCCACAGGAAAATGTTTGACCACCTTATTAAATTTGAATGATTAAAAATGTTGTGGTGTTTAAAAATGTGGTTTTAATCAATGTAAATTTCAGCTTCATTCTCTGCTCTGAGACGGTGAGGACGTGGCCCCTACAGCCTTGCGCACAGTCACACACTCTTCTGGTCTTTCCGCTTAAGTGGGGACCAGATTCCACCAATGACGCGGTTAATCAGTGTTTGTACAAAATATTAACGCCCAACTCCGGTAACATGTAGAGAAGCAACATTTTCACCATTTTGGCCACAGTTTAACAACATACTGTACACAAAGACAAAGCTGGTTTAGCTACAGTCTGGCTCTCTGTCTCCCCCCCTTCTCTATAAGTGGTACTGCAGTCTCACAACAGGAGTCTGCTCCTCTTTCTGCTCTTTTCTAATTTTTTTTACTCATATTTAGTCATTTTAGTGTCAGAGCTTTTCTGTTTTTGCATCTAGGTAAGACATATTTGTGGGACAAACACACCTCAGCTAGCTTGCAAAACAAAGGTAGTAGTTATGGTATGGTATCCTGGGACACAACAGCTATGCACCATTTTAACATTTATGAAGATATGAGTTCCCTTGTGTATATCTTGGTTTTGAGTGTTGCATGATGAGATCGCATGATGTCAGCTACCAAGACAAGGCAGCTTTATTTTTGTAGCACCTTTCATACACAAGGGCAACTCAGTGTGCTTTAAATTAAAACAAAAGTGATGTTTAAAATTTGGAAACATTAAAATTTACAATTTGAAATAAGGGTGCAGGATAATGAAATAGAGAAAGAAAACAAGGTTAGAATAAAATGGAGCATTAATCAATAATTTATTCTTAAATGATTAAAGAAATGATGATTCAAATTTAAAATGTTTTACAAGAGCTCAATTATATGAGAAAATGTGTGTTTATAATATGGATTTAAAAATATGGTCGATACCAGAGTCATCATGAAAGTATCACCCTGGGACTGCATTATTTTTAGGTTAGTCTTTTTAAGTGAATGTATATTCTGATGTTATGTAATCTCAGACATCAGGTAAAAAATTGGTGCAAAGAATATTAGATTGGTTGATTTCTTCCTTTCTTTGCTTTGTCTCATATTTTTTAAGTAGTGAAAGAACACTGAGATCCATGAGCTATATCACCAGTTACAGATTTAACACTACAACGTCTCAGCTGAGTAATCACTTTCATTAGTATTAGAGTTTATTTGTTAAGTCAGTTGGAAGCCGTTTTCATCCTCTGATGTAAAATAAATGTGAAATAAACTGAATTTAGCCGAGCCACTCCAGTATGGCCCAGTTGAACCCAGTCACCTCAGATTTATTGTTTACCTCAGCAGAGTGACTCGTGTGTGCAGAAGGACAACTCATGACAATGACACATGCAATAAAAAGAGAATGGAGCAGCTTGGCCTCTAAATAATTCAAACATTTTAGCATGATTTGGAAATTGGTACTAAATATACTGCAGCACTGCTCTTTTTTTCCAGAATTATTTTCAACTGCTTAGGCTTGTGGAAAATTTGGAACGACATCCTAATATTTGAAGGTACTTTTCCCCCCCTGAAACTGAGGCAGTGGCTATGAATGACATTCTTGAAAGGTGCTACTAATGCTATGTGGTTTCAATGGAAAGCTTGATTATTCCATAAAGATCCAGAAGGGACCGTGACCTTGATGACATCATCACTCTTATCTTAGGGTTACCCTGGTCTTACCCAGTCTGTGAACAAGGAGTGTTGAGATTTAAAGACATGTGCATTTACCAGCCTGTGACAAGTCAAAGCACAGTATTATGAGAATTGGAGGTTTCAAAGGTTTTCAAGTATTACTGTGAAAGGGAAAATCGTAAAACAACCCTTATTAAATGGGCACGCCACCAATCTTACTGTATATCAACATGACTGCTCCAGTTATGCACTGTAAAATATGGTGCAGGGATTTGGTGGTGGATTCCTCCATTCCTTTCCAAAGTGTGTTGGGGAAGTATGGTGGCCTTCAAATGCCAGAAAAGCTGTTCTTCCTCTGTTTGAATTGTAAGCTTACACTTCTGACTCTGGTTTTTTATTTTAAAAACAAAAAAAAGATAGCTAATGAAAAATCCTCATGGGTAGTATACGTCTGAGAAGGTTCTCAGTCCTTCTGGTCATAGTCTTCTTCTGTAGTACCTGTAGGCGACTGGACTTGTTTGAGGTGAGTTTCACCTCTTATCCAAGAGGCTTCTTCAGTTCTGGTGAGGTTTCTTGTGAAACAGGGGTGCTAGACTTGCAGCCAGATGTTTTGCAATGGTTCATCACTGAATTGATGCTGCTGCTGATAAGTCTAAGTGTCCTTCCTCCTGCACTTTGGATTGTCCATAGATACGAGGAATGGAATCCCCAGTGTACAGCCGAGCTGGCGGTCTATCGCATGGAGTCCTTCCAACTGTTGTCGGCATTTCACAGCTTTTGTTTTGTATTTGCTGGTGGGGTCACGCTTCAGTGTCTCATTGGTGGTAGTGTCACTGAGAAGACTAGTCACCTTGGTATGGTAGTCTACTCAACATTGTGATTCCCCAGTCTGTAGAGATCTGTAGAGATGCAAGCATCTTCCTCTATACTTGATGAAATTTGAGGGAGGTGCCTTGGCACTGGACAGGGTGGCTGATACTTTAGGTTTTATTTATTCTACTTCTGTGTTGGTCAAGCGGTTGTTTCTGATCACTGACTATGTGGCTGTGATGAGATCAACAACTGGGATCTGTTCCAGGGAAATTGCGAAGTTTAGTCCTTTGGCCAAAACAGATTGGGTGATGATTCTGTTGGACAGGTTCTTCATCCATTTTCCCTGCGTGTCTTCCTCTGTTATGTTGTTCTACATTTTTCTACAATTCAATTCCTTGGAGTGACATAATTTATTGTATCTTGACTATAGTCTAGCAAATTTCTTAATTTTTCTATGTTTCTTTACCTTTGGTGTGTTGTGCTGTCTGTGCCTTCTCTATAAAGTTTTTTAACATATCTAGGACCTCTGATGAAAGGTGTGATACAAGCTCTTCATATAGTTGATTTGCTGTCAATTGTACCTCCCTCACCCTTCACTGTAAAACCCAGAGAAGGCTGTATCTTAGGTTGAAGCATAGACAGTTCCTATAATCTGCAAGTTTCCCACGTGTCCTCTCATATGCCCACAGCTGTCGAAGGGAATCCACTCAAAGATATGTAGCAACATGTCTGTGAAGGTTCTCAGTCATCCAGGTCATAGTCCTCTATAGTAGCTGTAGGTTCTTGGAGGAGAGGTGAAATGTCTTCAACTCACCTCAAGAAAGTCCAGTCATCTACAGCAACTACAGAAGAAAACATGGATATTAGATTGAATTAAATGTTACACACTATACCGACTTTTATTCACGTACGTTAAACCTGGTCTTTTGCGTCGGTTGTTAGCCCCTCCCACTTCTATTTTTTGACGCCCATTCACCGAACCACTTTCAGACGTAATTTTTCACCAGGTCTGACGTGTTTGCAAAATTTAATGAGTTTTTGAACACATTTAGGCCCTCAGTAATGCGATCAAAGACGGAACAGAATATAAGAAGAATAAACAGAGCAATTCCAAGAGGCTCCTCCACACATTGTGTGCTCGGACCCTAATAAGCTTTTTTGAATGTTAACAGAATATCCATAATGATGGAAATTTGAATGAATTGATTTTCATATTAATAGAAATTAGCAACAGCAGCAGCTCTCAGATATATATCCAATAAAGGTGTGACTCTTTAAACAGAAAAATAGTAAAAGGAAAGCAAATCTGAATAGGCTGTGCCAATCTGTTGCCTTTGTGGCTTTTTAGGAGCTTCAAAACCCCGATGATGTAATCAGGTTATCATGGCCTGGGCTCAGAAACTACACATTGGAACCAGAATTATTCCAATACAAAGAGTTTGATTTTCAAAACTCTTTAAGTCTCAAGCAAAAATGATGGATTATACATTTCCCACAATGCAACCAAGGACTGACTGAACAATCAAAACCCAAACTCATGATATCTGCTGCTTCCTGTTTAATTATTCCATTTTCAGTCTCAATCTCTCTTGTGAATCCTATGACTTTATGCAAGTGGAAAATGAAATAGCTGACATATTCTTTTAATTTCCAACATGAAATGGTCATATTTAAAGATAAGGAGGACCAGAAATCAGCCTAAAAATGTTAATCTGCTCTCAGATGATATGCTCATAAGAATATATGCATATAAAGGCAGAGAAAATGTGGCTTCTGAACAGAACCCGCTATCATCTGCTTTCCTCTATATTTCTTTTATTATTGAGACACAGAGATAGAGTAGAGCAGGCGTTAGGACCCCTAGAGAGAAATTCTTATAGGACTCAATCCAAGACCAGCAGAGTGTGTGGGGAGGATTAAGACAATAATAACTGCACCACTGCTGATTATTCCACCTTCTCCGTCTTTTCTCCAGCAGCACACCATGTCCGAGCAGGCACCTGCGAGGTGGTGGCGTTGCATCGCTGCTGCAACAAGAACAAAATTGAAGAGCGGTCGCAAACAGTCAAGTGCTCCTGCTTTCCTGGGCAAGTGGCTGGAACCACCAGAGCCGCCCCGTCATGTGTAGATGGTACGTCCTAGTAGTTCAATATTTCATGGTCTATCCTCTTATTTTCCATTTCTTTTTTGCTGAGACTTCCACAAATCTTCAGCAGACGTTTTGCTGAGATCATCACATAAGTACCTCAAGTTCTTATGCCATCAGGAGACAACATACAGTATAATAAGAGCACAGAGTTTGTTGTCTAAACTTCCACAAAAAAGAAGAAAAGCATAACTACGTTGTATAAGTTAAGTAAGTTGATTTTCTATTAACTGCAGTTACACATAAATCTTTATAATGAAAAAGTGATTTTTTATTTTTATTTTTTATACTGCTGACACTGGAAATAAGCCATTTAAATGTTAAAATTATAAATCTAAATATATAAATTCAATGTAAATCTCCACTGTGGAGATATAATTGCTTTGGTCTATAAAATGTCAAAAGGATTAAAGTGTGCTCAGCTTACTGGGCTGAAAGACTGTGTACACTACTGGAGGTGCGATAAAAAATTCAAGAGAGGAAGGAGAACTTAATGCATGTCAGAGTCTGCACATATTTAATTTTTATATATATCTTAGTGAATAGTCAACTGCTAATATATGGGTATTTCGAGATTATACAATGTATAAGAATCAAAGTAAAGAACTGAGTTCAATGCAGAAGCTGATTAACAATAATGCTAAGATGCCAAGTGTCATTTCCATGAGGGATGAAGGTGACGCTCACTTTTCAATATGGCCAGAGTCAACTTCTCAAACAATAAAGTGTGGTCTTGACATAATAATTGAACTACAGTGCTTTATAAACATACTTGCTTTATACACCATGACTTGCAGTAATAGTACTTTAATTTTTGGACCTAATTAGGACAAGTTTTGTGTGTCATTAGTTATGTTTACACGTGCAAAATGTCTTAATTTCAAAAAGATTTGGTCCAATTCTTTTACATGGACGCAAAGTGAAATAATTCGATTGCATCAAGCGTTCAGTTGGAATGAAATGTTTCATTCAGTCGCAGCAGCTCTGATCAACCCTCCATCTGACCTCAAAATTTCGTTGTGCAATTTTCGTTGTATAATGACAATAAAGATTCTTCTGCTTTTTTTTGGAATGAAAATATGTCACATTTACGTGGATCAGACACGTGATAGCACCAAACCAGGTCGACCAGATCGTGTCGACTGTTTACATGAATACTAATAGTGCATTTACTGGCATGTTAAAAGTCCGATTTTAATTGGGCTATGACAATAATTTGGTTTTCTTAATGTCATATAAACGAGCTAGTCTTAGTCGGACTGACATACCTGACTAATGCGATTCAAAGTCCGATTACTCATGCATGTATACGATTATTCGGTAGACTTGGCACATGCACCAACATTTCCTCCCTGGTCTTTGACCTGGAAGTAGAAGGAGACGGCATATAAACTGCAGTTCTGTTGCCGGAAAAGAACAAACAACACGATGGCATCAGCTAGAACAAAAGCAATGAAGACGACCCACTTTTGGACTGACAAAGAGACGTGTACATTAGGTACGAAACACACAGAACCACAGCACGATCCATCTCAGCATCAGATGTATATGGTGATAATGTACAGATGTGCAGGTACGGCTTTATCTCAATTAAACTGTGCATGTACACATACTGACTGACCCAAATGACGACTGGCATATACCAGCCTCGTTCGGAATGCAGTTTGTTTCAGAAGTTTTTGGGTTGGCATGTTTACATTTTTTACTCTGATTACTTGTGTCCATGTAAACATAGCTAATAATGATATAAGCTGTGTCTGACACTTTTTTTCCCAAATTTGCTTGCACCCAGTGAATAGAGTCTGTTGAATCCCGGGTTTGTGCAAAGAGCTACTATAAAAATTTAAATGTTCCTCTGAATGAATGAATGAATGAATGAATGTGAAGCTGTTCACTGAAACCTGTTATGTCAATGACCCAGAGGGTCTCTTAGCATACTAATATGTCAGTCCCTGACTTGGCTGAAGTGACTGCTTCACTTTGGTCCTGAAAAGAGCAGGAGTCTGGCTAAACTCTGGACCCAATCGTGTTTGACCTATTCCTTGACATTTTAGTATTGACATTTTCCACAAATTAGAGCTGTGAACCACTGGCTTCAGTCTAAAGCGCCATGGGAGATCTCAGAAAAAAATGATCAGCACTTAACCTTTTAATTATTCTTTCTTCTCCATCAACAGGGATTTACCTTTAGCTCAACTTTGGACAAGACAAACTCCTTCCTTTATATGAGGATAAATGAATCCCCAGACATGTGACATGTTTGAATGAGTCACACAGGAGAAGTAGTTGTAAATGTGACTTTAAGTGTTTTAATCATGGGTTGATTTCAGACATGAACACGGGATAATGCCTATATAATTGAATCTGGACATTCTCCATTAATATATGATGAGCACAGTGGGAGGTCGCCTGACAGAGGCGGAGGGGAATCTACAGAGGATCCAGATGAGGGAATGGCAAGACACTCACTGTTGATTATCTGGATTTTCTCCTGCTGTGTTCTCACATGAGCTCAATCTGACGACATGTGAGAACACATGTGGTCAGTCTTCGCAAACATGCACATTCGCATCGGTGAGGATGTAAAGGTGTTAATCATGATTAAGTGCCAACCTTAACACTTATTTTTAAAATGCGTGTAGCATCCGGCACACAACATTCACATGTGTCAAAGCTGTTAGCTCAAGGGAGGAGTCGGTCAGTCGGAAACATCTGATGATAATTGTGTGGTGGATGCGAACAATTGGAATTCAAAGTGACTTGAGAAAGAAAAATGACAGAGATCAATCACTTAGGAAGTGAAGTAAATAAACAAATGCAGGTGCAGCTGCTGAGAGACAGTGAAAAATATTCCTGCTGCTTCTTAATGGCATAGAATCATTTTTAGATTATTTACATATGTTACAGTAATGCTGCAGCCTGGTGCAGCCTTCATCTGCTGAACTCTAATATAAAATCTCTATGTAACAGAATAGGTAAAGTGCAGATGTTTTTGGATTAACATTTCTTGTGTTTTCCGAGTCTTCTTTTGATTTGAAATAATAAAATATGTCTAAAATTCAACAAAAATCATAAAAAAAACTTTATTTAATTTGACTCAATCAAAATACACTGGTAAGAGTTGATGACTATTGTTAATATGGACTTAAAAACAATGTGAATTGGAATAAACGGTTTAATTCTTGGATTTAATAGGGATTAAGAGAAATTAAATGTGTGACAGCCCTATGATAAATATAAAGACTATAAAAAAGGACTACATCAGAGTTATGCTTAATGCTTTTTCTAGTGAAGGGAAACTGCCTTTAGTATTATTCATAAAAAAATAGAAATGTCCCACTTTGCCTCTGCACTCACTTTTACATCAGCATGAAATCCTTGGACTGGACTGTAGTCCCAGGTTTTAATTTATTTTTATATTGTAATGATATGTAAGATGTATTTTACTGTTGTTGAGCTAATGGGAACTATTATATGTGAGTAATTGCTTAGTGAAATATATAAGGCGGCATTATACTTTGTAATAACCGTCAAATAAATGGAACAGAGTACTTGCAGGGGCATCTGATTAGTTCTAAATCTACTGCAAAAACTGTACAGCTGCTTTAAAGGGACAGCCCTAAAAAAGACCATGCATCTTTTCACCAGTAAAATTCATATTGGCCTCAAAAATGTACCATCAGCAGGCAAAGTAATGCTCCCCTTAAGAGTGGACAGGCGTGTTAAATTGTGGAAGTGCCCCTTCAAAGGCTAAATTACAAGAGACAAGCTGCTGTACTATTTTCACTCGCCTGCTAATGTCACATTCTTGCCAGAACAACATGCTGTGGCCACATTCCAGCACTGATCTTCAACACTGGCTCATGAATGTGACCAAGGAACTTTAACATAAATCACTTAAGTCATTACTTGACTACATAAACATGCAAAAAACTAATTCTCATCATTTACACAAGGTGAACGCAGATGCAAAGGTACATTATACAAGTAGAATAAATGACATAAATGAAAGTATGAATCGGTGTTTATGTTCCCAGATGTTTTCAGTCTTCATGGTTTTAAAGTGCAATTACCTTAAGTGAGATATATCCTATGCACTTTATGTATGTTTGTGCATCAATACTCCCATTTCATTTCACTGAAAAACCTTTGTGGCTTTTTAATAGCTGCTGTTCCACAACCACCATCTGTTTGCAGTTGACCTGATGGAGTTTTTAACACCAGGCTGCTGCTATAAGCACGGCTGGGTGATACAATTTGATTCCCTCCTGTCATAAAGTATCCATTCTCTGCAATTTACTCCAGTGAGGCTCCAGTGTTACTTGTGGATTATCATAACCATTCTCTTTATTAGGGGAAATGCTAATGGTGGTGGCTGGAGGTGTGGAACATAGATAATGACCTCTGTAATGTCCCGGGTTTAAATGATGTCATGTACAAGGAGTAGCAGAAGTTTAATGCTCTGTTTTATGGAGGTGACTGAGGAGTTGTCCCCACTGCAGCTGAAGAATTTCCCCTCGCAGGACAGAAGTACCAGAATTTTCCCACTTCTCTTTTGACCACATACTGGACAGATTTGGGATGAGGCTCTAACCCATGAGATATGATATGATATGATATGATATGATATGATATGATATGATATGATATGATATGATATGATATGATATGATATGTAGTTGAAGGTTGTGTTCAGACCTGCTATTAATGTCCGTCTCATTGATACTATTGAATGTGGAAAGCTCTAAGGACAACTGTTGACACCTGGATGCATCCTCTTTGTCCGTAGTCCGACTAAGACGGGTAATCGGACAACTTGTTGAGTTCGAGTATACAATACATGCAGAGGAGAAAATCTACTTATTAGCTGTGTAAGTCTGTAGGCGGCACTGTATCGCTCTATAAGCTAGTGCATATTCACTCGGTTTCCTGTTGACCTTTACATTACAGAAAAACAAAGAGTGAACAGCGAGCGAGTGGACGGTGAGATGGATGGTGCTGTGGTTCTGTATGTTTTGTACCTGCTGTACATGTTAAGCCGCATGGCTCTTGTGGTTGCCGTGTCTGAAGAAAGAGTCAAATCTACATACCTACAATATAGACCGCTGCATGAACAATGGTCAGCCCTACATCCAGGGTTCCCACACCTTAGTTGAAATCAAATTCAATGACTTTTCAATAACTTTCCAGGACCAGTTCCCACAAATTTAAGGACTGAATGTGATGATACAGCTTAACATGGGAGGGCAACTTGTAAGAGCTGTTTCACCCATGGCGTCCATTTTTATTGACTTGCAGCATGCTCTGCATCTGGCCAAGTGATTGTCCTTGGGATATTGGTCAAGTCAGTCTTTGTAATTTTCTTTGGTGAGACAGAAACCTTGGAAACTGCATTTCCTTGTAATCAGGTCATATACTCTCTTGCTTAACGTTACTCGCTCATCGTTCTGCACGGAATCTCACAGCGGAACAGCGGAGAAAGTGTGGGGTTTTCATATTTTACTTATTTGCATTGCAACAATGATTCATAATCAGTTTGTGAATATTAAGCATTGCTACATGCTACAGAGTTTGATTTTTTAGTGACTGTTGGTGACTTTATTTGACGAAATCAACACTGGTAGGATGGCGTACACTACATTTATGAACTTTGTGTGTCTGTGTTAGCCTCGATAGTGGAGCAGAAGTGGTGGTGTCAGATGCATCCATGCCTGGATGGGGAGGAATGCAAAGTTCTTCCTGATCTGAAGGGCTGGAGCTGTGCTACAGGGAACAAGATCAAAACGACTAAGGTAAGTCTATGCACCATTATGCATCACAAAATAGCAGGAAACAAATATTATCCATATGTAAACATGTAGTACAGAATGATGTCTGTACGTTTTGAAGAGAGTAAATACGAGTTTGGTTCTTCCTCTCTGTCTTCAACCAATTCAAGAGAAGCCTCTTAAGATGAGAACTGAAACATCCTCAACTGAACTCAATCACGTCTAGTTGCCCATATCTACTCTCTTCAAGAGACACTGACTTTTATGACCAAGAACCTTCACAGACATCCTCTATTTTGCTATAGTGGCCTTTGTTTTAGAAGCCAGTCATTTGCCCTGCAGGAAATGCTATATACCCTGTAGGTAAATATGTTGGCTTCACATGTGGTTGTTGACAACAACTCAAGGTCTAGCTCTATGGTCAGGATTTTCCTGCATACAATGTGTATGTCATGATTATGAGATCACAAGTATCCGTGTGATAGGAAGTAGTTAAAATATCCAGCTGAAGATGAAGCTTAAGCTCTCTGAATTTCCTTCCAAAAAGGCTAGAGAGATAGGAGTTGGGTTAATACTGGTCTGGCATATCCATTTCTACGTGTCTGTTTCCATTCATGACCGTAAATAATAGGCACAAGAGCTTCTTGGCCTTGCTGCCGTAAAAGCTTTTATTTTGAAATACTTTCTGTTTGCTCAAGCGTGTCACGTTGGACCTTTAAGAAAGAGCCCCGTCATATAAATGGGATTATATTCAAACGTGTCAAACATCATCCTGAACACTGCATTTCTTCAAAGTCAAGAGGCCTCAGCTTTTGTTACGGTCGTCGACGTCGCCTTCGCCTAAAAAAAGCTCATGTTTGCTGTTGCTACTTGGACACCAGGGGCCTGAATCAATGGACTGCCATGTCTCCTTAGCACTTCCAGGCCACTTTGAGCACCCAAACTGGCCAATTAGTTGCTTTTAACATTGTAACACGATGCCAATATCCCTCCCTGTGTTATGATGACCCGTGGACTTCAGTTCTGCCTCTCTCCATGTACTTAATTATTTAAACTGCCCACAACACACCTGCCTGGAGCCGGGAGCCTGGAGCCTGGGGCTATTGATTCAGTGACTTGTCGGGATCTCAAAATAATTAATAGAATTCTTTTTTCTTTTAGCAGTCAAGACTTCTTAGCCTGAATGTCAAGTGATGTGTAAATAATTTATTCTGGCAATCATCAGGGCTTAATATGATCTTAAATATATCTTTTTGTTTTTTTGTTGTCTCTCGGATGACTGGAAAGATTTCTGCGGACAAAGATCAACTTTGGTAACGACAAATACTTCACAGAAGAGTCCAGGTAACAAACTCTCTCTTTTTTTTTGTATCTGAAGATTTTCATTGTCTTTCTTATGTGTGAACTCCCAGCAGGAATCATGATTGCTGAACTGCACATGTAGGATATGCTTATTATTCACGTGAGACTACATCTCACGCTCACTAAAACAATCTGTCAAATTGTATTATTAACCAGATTTCGCAGTAGTGTAACTCCACCAGAGATGGAGTGAAGTGTGAGTAGAGGTGTGGGATCCAAAGAGACAACAACAACCCGTTCAAAGCGTCAGCATTACCCAGGGGATTTATCTCACGTACGTTTGAACTCGGCAGAAAACAAGTTTCTTAAGTTTTGAGTCTTTCTGCAGGCTGCCTGAAGCAGCAGGAGGTCACACTTTCTTTTTCACCTCTGCTGAGTTATCGGGGGGGGGGAACACCACTACATAAACCTGAAACCTCCAGCTATACTGACCTCCATCGCTCTGTATCAAAAATACATTCAACACCTTGAGACTTCCAAGTGTAAACAATTCACGGCTAGCACAAAAGCTCTGGACACCTTGGGGGAACACAGTTATTTTTCCCTACTTTGGAGCAAGTCGCTAAGTGACACACACCTTGTGGAATGCAATGATCCTCAGCTGTCGTGCTGAATTCTGCACTGAAATGCCACAGAGACCAGTATGAGTGTGTGATGTATGAAAACACAGCTGCTGGAACAATAAGAGATGTATGACTATTAATTCGCATATTCGTTTTAAAATATTGGTTTTTTACTTTTAGGGCTCTACATGGTCAGACATTAATATTGCTGAGCTCCCTGTCCTTTTTACTCCAGATCTGCCCTCTTAAGTCCTCCGATCAAAATTCACCTGCTGTTCCTCCATTTTCTTTTAAAGATTGTGTACTTATTTTCGTTCAAAGCTATTTTTTTTAAATCTGTGAAAGGTACATAATATAAACAGTACTTCAGAGTGATGAAGATGAAGAAAAGGCTACCATTAGAAATCTAATAGCAGGTGTCAACAGTACTGTTCATCCTGCATATGCCAGGCTTACGATAGTCTACAGTAGCAGTCTGTATTTAAGTTTAAAGGTGTAGTATGCAGAATCACGAGAAAAACATCCCTATTTTGTTACTGAGCTCCTCCCATCATATTAGCACTGACACAGTCAGTTCATATGTGACATTTCCATCTTTAAGACATGTTTCATTAGATTTTTTTGTCTGACTTGTTTTGCAGTGTAGACGCTCTCGCTTAACTTCCTTGTGATTGGTCATAGTCTACTGTCATGGACATGGAATTATTACACAATAACCCCCCCCCAAAATTGGATGTACCAACTTTTAAACTGCGTAACATTTAAATACACTGTAATTTAATAATATCTGCTGCTAGTATGCACTGTATTGCTTTGCCATTTTATTGATGTGGTTGTTTTAAACATACTCTATTAATAAAATTGAGTTGAGATGAGTTACATTCAAACCATTGCCGAATGAGTTCACACACGGCCGATCAAGCCTATCAGCTCCACACGAATCACTCTGTTCTCAGTGCAGTGGTGGTTTGAGCTCACGTTGCCCAGCAACACACCCGGGCTGCACACAGGAAGTGTTTTATTTTATGTCAAGACAGACTTGGGCGACGGCAACGTTGAGCTAGTAAAATGGAATGCCACAGAAACCACAAAGAAAAGTTTCAGGAGTGAATTCTAATGTTCGTTCAGCGCTTTCACGATATAAAATCTTCTTGGCCCCACCTTGTGCTGCTGCTGCAAGGGAGAATTTAAAACCCACTTATTGATGCTCTTGTCACTGCATCCTCAAGATTATTCCCATAGAATAACTAAAAGAAAAATGAAACAATCCTGTGGTAAAACTGTAGTTTTCTGATCCTTAATGCATGTCTCCATTTCTATCATCGACATGGATATTGCTGTCACAGTGTCCGGCCCCACTGACATTTTAAAACTACATGCTGTGGGCTTTAATGGGACAAAGCAAGGTGCATTATACGAACATTTCTTCTTCTGACGATGGTAAAAAATGTATAGATGGAACCCCATTTATTTTTAAATCATTAATTTTAGATGTTGGAGCTGGTGTTCTTTGGTCAAAGCTGAATGCAGAGTTGTGTTTCGTGTTGAACAAAGGCTTGTTGTTCTTTAGTTTTCTCACTTTTGAAAAACTCGCACACCTTTAATTACAGCTCCAGCGTGTAGCTTCTGTTCCTAAAAAAGCCTGCAGGGTTTTCCTCAAAGGACAACCCTAGTTTCATATTCCAACTGTTCTTTTTTCAACACTAAGTTTGGAATCTCACTACACCGCACTTGTTTAAGAGAAGGGGGAAGTCATTTCTTTATCTAAAGCAGTGATTCCCAAAGTGTGGGCTGCGGCCCCCTCAGTGGACAGTACTGCAGGTGGGCCGTGAAAGGTCATTAAATAAACATTTTAAATTGCTGTAAAATATGCACAATAGAAGTAACAAGGAATAAAACAAGTCATAGCACATTAAAGTATTACTTTTCTACTATCTGACCTAGTATAGCAGGAAATGTTATAGCAATATCATGACATTTTATGTATCCAGGGTCAGCCAGTCAGCATACAGGCCTAACATTTCAGTATTTGCACTCACTGTTAATTTTAATATGTAAATTGTTATTTATGTTGATGCATAATTACGCACTTTGAGAGTCTGAGCGCTTCATGGCGCTTTCAAATATGACATGGAGGCCAGCTGCAGTAATCACATGCATGTGTTGAAAGATACGCACGTTCAGAAATTGATTCAAGTGGAATTAATTTGCACTGTATTTTTGTATCCCAGTGTTCACATGAAACCAATATGAGAATTATTGAACGTCGTCTGTTGTGCCGTTCAGAAGAGTTTCAGATTTCAAAGTGGGCCCAAAGTGATCTAAAGGGTTGATCAACACTGTGAACTAGTTTTGATGCAATGGACTTTTGTTAGGAAGGTTGGTGATGTGTACTCTGTGCTAAATTCTAACGCAACTACAGCAACACACCGCCTACACATTTTGCTCGAGAACAGCTCATTTGAATGATGACTTCCCATTCAGTTAAATAGTCAAATAATATTTAATGGGCGTGGGTGAATGAGCAGCTTTTGCAGTTTAAAATAATAGTGGAAAACATCTCGCCTCAGGTTGCTTTAAAAAAGTCATACAGCAAAAACTCAGTAAACTTGTTTTAGTTTCAGTAAAAAAAAAAACAAAAAGTCTTAGTATTTGCAATACAAAACATATTGATGATTTAAAAAAAAAACAAAAACAAAAAAAACACTGCTGCATGCCAATTATTTGGCTGAATAATGAGCCCACCTGCGTACCTGCTGTGTTAAATCCTTCAGCCAACTTCACTTCAGGCGCTAAATGGAAATGAATCCTTAAAAATGAACAGTTAAATTAACACTTGTCAGCCACCAATTAAAGCAATGCAACGCGCACTTAAGACTCTGCTCTCCTGTCAGTATTTTTAACACCATTTCAGACAGTCACTCAAATACTATTAACGACCCCCCTCCTCAAAATGAGACAAAGTGCACATCCATCTCTGAAGACATTTTCTTTTCTGACAACAAGCCGCTGTGCTCATTGTCATTTCAGCGTGGAATTATTCTCAAATTAGGACCACATTAATCACAGTGACAGCTCGGAGAGTAAGTGACTGCAAAGGGAAGAATTTATTGCAGGCCTTTCAGTGACCAGCAAAGTGCTGCAAGAACCTGAATTTACGAAAGCGCTTAAGTCCGTTTTGACGAGATCATGTCAAGTTATGGCCTGACAGATTCTGGAGTGTTTTGCTTTTTGGCATAATTGAGTGCCACTCTGCTGCTCTGCCCCGTTCACTGTCAAATGACCCAGTTGTGAATTAATCGAACCAAGCTGTCGGTGCTGTCTCTTGGCTATCAAAAGTTCAGCGTCGACAGCGGAGCCCTACAAGTTTGGGGCCTGCTTCCCCTCAGTCCGTCAAACCTACATGGCGGCTGACAGACAGTTGAAATCAATAGCGGATGTTGCCATGAAGGTTGTTATGCTGCGTTCCTATGAGTCTTTTCCAGAATGTACTTTTGGAGGAGCAGAGGAGCTGCCAGTCAGCTAGTGAGCTTCATGACAGGCAATTTAATCTCAAGGAGAATTGAGGTCTTCAGACTGTTTGACAGCATCGAGCCAAGAGAGAGAAAACCTCAACGTCATGTATCGTGCAGTTGACAAAATATTTTAACTGATCTGCGTGCGGACAGGTCTGGACAGTATGTCTCTTCATCAAACCTGGAACAATCATGAATCAGAGAGAATGTGACATTCTCTATGCAATATTTTCTAAAATGTTATATTTATACTTGACCGCTACTGTGGGATTACAACTGCACAGAATTTAAATTAAACATAATACCTGAAATTAGGAAAATGTGTCCGATTCACGACAACAGAATCTTGATCTACTCTTACCAAAATGACTGTTTGCACTCAGTTAGGTCATTACAGTTTTTCTCAATTGCTAAGACACATTTCTTGAAAGCTGCTCTCCTTTTCGCTAAACTGTGAACACAAAACCCAATTTTCATTACATCATTTTTTATTACATTCACCAAACCTCAGACTCTTCTTGCAAAACCAAACTTTCCCCTCAAAACAGTTCAATCTGTGCTCAAAACTGAACTGCTGTCAAATCCTGCCCCGAGTCAATAAAAATTAAAAACACTACTAAACACTACGTAGAAAAATAGAAAACAATGCTCGGGACAAGAAACTGGAGAAATAAATATTTAGTGTTCACTGTAGGCTAAATGCATGTTGCAAAACAAAAACACCTGTGCATTTACATGAAGCACTTGTACAAAAAGACAAAAAACAGAAATCTTGTGCATTTGCCACTTGTGTACAGCAAGCCCATGTAAAAAAAAAAGTACAAAAATACTGTTCTTTGTCTTCGCTGACCACCTCGACCTCCTCTCACACAAACTCTTCCTCTCAGATTCTTATCCATTGTAGGGCCTCACAGACCAGCGCTCTCTGAACTGGCTCATATGTTCCCTCACATCATCAGCCACAAGTGTGATCAATTTTGAGTTGTTGTGTTCACGTGGTGACACCTGTGCTTTAATTGTGTTTGACTTTTGTCACCTGTGCTCACCATCATGCAGCACGGGTGCATCACAATGAAAATGTGTCTAAACAGGTGAAAAGTGCTTATGGTTTTGCCAAAAGAGTGATTGATTCAATCAGTGGGTTCAGGCAACTGAGCTTTTGGTTCAGACAATAGGGTTTAGTGTTTTAGCAATCGAGGAAAAAAAACTATAAGGTGATCTGGTTTTCCAGGGAAATGTTTGCTATTTTACTTTTCTAAAGAATTAGGAAACGTCAAGCTTTCAGGCTCAGTTCTAAAGTATTTTACGCAAAAAAACTCATCGGGAAATGGAGGGGTCGCGGGTGGCATGTCACATAGTGAACGAGCGTGAGACGTCCGCCCAGCACACGACCACAGTTCGAGAACAATTCGTCACCAAATGTCAGGGTGTCATCTCAGTCCTGTGAGTGTTTTTATGTCCCATTTTGCCACTATATCTACAAAATGTAAGCGTATAATGTAATGTGTCATTCAACCTCAGTTACCACAGTAAGTGTTGCTGGTGAGGTGCATTTCTTAAAACGTGTGTTTTTATGCTGCCATAAATGTAATGGCTCCGCTTGCATTTTGACACAGTTCTCTTATTTTTGCAGGTGAATCAACAGATCTGGTCTTTGCTAAATCGTTAAAAAGAGAAGAGAATAATGCAGAGGAATTTTCTGTAAATAGAGACTGCCTTTCTTCTGGACTGCAATTATTCCTTGGAAAATGCTGAATGCTTCGTCTTAAACTCTGTGGACATCAAGAAGAGGAGTAGATCCTATTTAAGTACTGATCGTGCAACACTTCTCTTTGAAGGATCCAATATGATAAGCCTTATAGAGGACAACAGGATTAATTCTCTAACATTGTACTGCTTGTAGTGGACTACAATGGTGAACTTTGCCTATATGTTAATTTGTAGAGTATTATGGTCTTTCTAGCGGATTTTGCATCAGCAGGTCAGTATGTTGTAAGCTCTGCAAATCAGAAATGTGTGATTTTTGTTTCATCAGCCAAGTACGACTTTCATCTCTGGCAAAACTGGAGTTTCAAAGGGTCAAATGTAGATGAAAAGGTGTAGATAGGCAGCAAATATTCAGGGCCATCTTCAAGAAATACTCAACGTCATACATCCATACATGCATTATTTAAAGTAAATGTTATTTTATTTTATCAATCTCTGTGTACTTCCAGGGACATTTTGGTCTCCAGGAGGACCTGCAGAGGAAGCACTTTCTCTTTTAAACAGGAATCATGCTTGTTATCAGTCCACATGTAACGTTAATGTTGTCTTCTGCCTTTGTCCATGGCAGTAGACACGTATATCCCATGTAGACAGCCATACATTTTTGCAGTTCCAGCACGCTTCCCTTGTTTTGGTCTAAGAGACAAAGACGGTGATAACTATGGACGCTTGCTTGGGGTTAATTGAGGAGTTTTGACAGTACCACACATCAACAATAAGAATACAACATTGAGTACACATGTTTGGAACACTACACTGATGTGGAGCCATGTACGCACAGGTTTAAATGACAAGTGACTCTGTGTGGACAGTGGACATGGACAGTAAGGAGGGGGTCATTTCACTCCTTTATTGGAGTATAATCATTCCAGTACATCAAGTTGCCCTGTCTGCTTGGTCAAGATGGGAGTGATGAGTCAGGCAGACATGATCCCAAACCCACAGAGAGTTTGTAACACCAGCTTTAGGCCCAATCACATTTCTTATTTTTACCAAACCCCCTTGAATCTGGGTTACAAGTGGTGGTGGTTAAAATCTAGCCCCACAAAAACACAATATGTCGTTATATAAGCAGACACGTCATGTTTTTTTTTTTTGTTTTTTTTTTGCAGGGTAAAAAAATGCTTTTGTCAGCTTTTGCTATATCACTATCGTGGACTATAGACAGTAGAAAGTGCTTTTCTATAGCAAAGTGGACACGTCAGAAAACAAGGCCTAGGAATACTGATGGACCAATTTACTGTACTGTAAGTTCGTGAGGCTGCAGACAACTTTTGTTCTGGTTAGCAAGGCTACACAACATTCAGTGATGGTTACATTCATTTTTTTTAAAATTTGGTTAGTCGGGGGAAAAGCATTCCAAGGCCACCTAGACCCAACACTTTACTTTAACCCTCTATCTCAAAGAGAACCTGGACACCTACACATGAACGTGGATTGAGCCTCTGGCTTTTTATAACTGTCACACTATTACATTACATGATTGTTGGTATTTTGACTAAAAAGAGAACTTTGAATAGTTTTACTAAACAGCAAGATTTACTTCAACTGACAAAACGACTCAGAGACGGGCTTAAACGAAACTATGTTTCCTATGTTTTGAAAATAACCTTTTTTTTTTTTTTAATTATTTCTATCACAGCTTGAGTTATGACAGCAGTGCAAATGAAAACACACAGAGCATCTGGTCACATGCTTGGTGATAACCGCAATGTTGCTGAAACTCTTCTAAACTAGTTACTCAAGCGTGATTTGCAGATCACCTTTCAGTCAGTATCGCTAACACTTCTTTTGTCTGTGTAAGTGATAACATCAGTAATAAACTGTTGGTTGTGTAACCAAAGCCTTGTGTCTTTTAAACATCCTTTGAGTGTGTAAACACTGACGATTGTTCCTCCATCAATGAAAATGTCAGTGTTGATGCCAATCAGCTGTCAAATGTTATAGATTGCCGGAGAATATGCTGTAGTTATTTTGGAACAGCAGTTGCAGGAATATCAATAGTGAAGTATATTTGCTAAATATTAGTGGCCACAAATGATTAGATCAGGAAAAAAATTACATCCTTTCATCTTTAAACAGAGAATCCTATTTTGGAGATTAAAAACAAAAAACAAAAGTCACTTTTTGACTGATTGCATTGTGAGAAAGTGGCTGCGAGAAAGTGGCTGCTTGAATGGCAGTTTCAGAATCATCACACCTGGATACACTGGAATATGAATAACCAGGTTTTCCAGGTTCCATGTAAATTCCATGTCTTAAATATGAAGCAAAAACCCAAATACGGCTTAAAATTAAGATTCAAGGCAGCTCCTGTTATAAAATAATTGTTGTACATATTAATTTAATCTGGCTTTACATAAAAATGCAACAAGCAGAAGAGATTTGTTTGGACCAAGAAACACAAGGAATGGACATTAGACCAGTGGAAATCTGTGCTTTGGTCTCATGAGTCCAAATTTGAGATCTTTGGTTCCACCTGCTGTGTCTTTGTGCGACGCTGAGGAGGAGGAGCATGGAGGAGGAGGTGTGATGGTGTGGGGTTGCTTTGCTGGTGACACTGTTGGGGATTTATCCAAAATTGAAGGCACTGAACCAGCATGGCTACCACAGCATCCTGCAGTGACATGCCTTCCCTTCCAGTTTGCATTTAGTTGGACCATCATTTATTTTTCAACAGGGCAAATGACCCCAAACACACCTCCAGGCTGTGTAAGGGCTATTTGACCAAGAAGGAGAGTGATGAGTGCTGTGCCAGATGACCTGGCCTCCACAGTCACCTGACCTAAACCCAATCGAGATGGTTTGGGATGAGATGGACCGCAGAGTGAAGGCAAAAGGGCCAACAAGTGCTCAGCATCTCTGGGAACAAATTCAAGACTGGTGGAAAACCATTTCAGGTTTTCCACCATTTCACGACCTCATGAAGCTTCTGCCTCAAAGCACTGTTTAGTTTGCAAGACCCGCCTTGCAAACTAACCTCACCTAACATGCAAATAAAAAAAAAAAAAAAAAAGTCTCATTCTAAGGCTTTGAAGCAATTATAAAATTATTTAACCACACCTAGGTTATTCCATTTCTGCCAATGAACCCCCCAAACATTACACACTTCACGTTTAAAGCCTCAATACTGAAGCAAAAAAAGCTCTTTACTTATAACAAGACATCTTCTTTGTACACCTTTAATTACTATACACTAGGCCTATATTAAACCACATCCATGACCAGTAAGGGGTTTTCATCAACTGAATTTTATGGCATGAGGAGTTTGATTATCCACTGGAAAATCAAATTTCTGATGTTTTTCGGTGTGTCCCCGTGTCCTTCCCGTATCTAAACATCACAAAAGTGTCACAATAAACACTTCAGCCACTTCTGAGAAAAAAGGGCTTCTCTGTTTACCTGCGCTCGAGCAAGTGGTTTTGAAAAGTGGAGTTTAGTTACGTAACTGGCACATTTGCCGTGCAACAAACCCTCCCCCAGCAGCTACTCCTGGTCATGGACCAGAAATAGAAGCACCGCGGAGCAGCCAGTCAGCTGGTAGCTGGCCAATCACAAGCGAGTGGGAATGTGCTTGGTAGCTGGCCAATCACAAGAGACTCAGTGTTCTGGGGGGCGGGCCTTAGCTCAGAAACAGAGTGCCTGTTCAGAGGCTGGCAGACAGCAGCAATAATCTGGCTTAATCTGACGAGACTATGAGGTTTTTGACCATAAATATTATTTAATTTATCTAAGTAGACGTCAGTCATCAGTCACTTTGGTTCAAAAAGACCATTCTATGTGACCTTTAAAAAACACTAATATGCACATCTGTAGACATACAACTTAAGTTTGAAAGACTGAGATCACAATTATCTGTGGTTTGCAGAAAAGTACAATGACAACATATGGAACAATCCTGGAGACTGAGTTGACGGAAATACATTTCACTGTTAGTTCAACACAAATTATGTGCTGAACTATAGTATGACCAAAGGCTTCATCAAGACTGAAGGTGAAAGCCTTGAGAAAATACTAAGATTGTGTCGAGATTCTAGATTGGATGTTGCTATGTGAACCTAACACAGAGGTCACATTTGACATGTCAACAAAGTCATAAACAACATATATACATGGAGCACCAAGACCTTTGTGAATGGGAGAATTATCAATCCATCCCTCAGATTTGGACTCACTGTGCTGTCATTTCAAACTGCCCACTAACATCAATGGTTCACCTCAGAGGATGACACTGACATCATTCAGTCAAAAGCTTTTTTAAAAACCCCATTGGGTGAAATCACACATTGTGATTTTGAAGTAAAACAGCAGGTAAAATGGTCACTTTATATGTTGAAATACAGATTTATTCCTGCTGTGGAGTGATTTATTTTTATTATTTTTTCACCCTGCCTTTCTCCATGAGAGCACTATCCGTTATAGGGATATGGGCCCATTGTGATTTCAGTCTCTCTTTCTTTCTGTGAAAAATGATACAATCTTGTGGACGAGGACTTTATTTTTTTTCTATTTGTTCTTCGAGAGTGATTGCTGCAACCTGCTGCTCCTGAAAGTGTTCCAGGATTACAAGCTGATGCTTCATCACACTAACACAACGGCTCCATCTTGGAGAAACTTGATGAGGAGGGTAGCAGTGTACAAATGCGCACTAAAGGAACAACATGTTCTTTAATTAATGTATCCGTTCTAACTTGTTATGTCCACAAGCTTGTGAGTTACAGTTACAGCAGTGTATTACACAGTGCTTAACTTATTAAAATGCTGTTCACGCATTCTTTTTTCCCCCACTTCATTATTCTGACAACTGTCATAACAATTGTCTGCCCTTTATTTAAAATTTGAATCCTAAGTTCCACTCCTAAGTTCCAGTCTGAACCAATTTGTCCCGAATGCGGACTCTGATCACAGAATCCCCATTCAGAGGGGGCTGGAGGACACACGTGGCTACATTCCTTAACTGCAAGAACGCACTCATCGTCAGGACAGATAACAAACTGTCTTCACTGCGCGTGTGCGGCAGTTTCAGCTTATTTTTACACTGTGATTTCTTTTTTCTAAAGGTTAAAACACAATGACGGACAGCAAACATTTCTACATTTCTACGGTCTGTGTAGAATGTGTAGTCAGCTGCATCAATAAAAAAAAAAATAAAATAACCCAACCAAACGTGGTCACAGGAGACACATCCACAATTCATTTTAATGCCGGGGGTAACGCTATCCATATGCAATCAGGTCACTGAGAAAATATATTAATACCAAGTCTGATCAGAGCTTCCAAGAAAGCAGTTGAGTGGAGGACGTCTTAATGTATGATTAGATTAATATATGGACCAAACTGCACTCCTCCTCATTACTTCTACTCCGTGCCCTCACTGTTACAGAGTTACAAAGGTGCAGTTGTTGAAGTTTAGCCCTGAAAAAAGATGAGACACCCTTTCAAGAATGTGGTACATACTCACGTAGAGCTTCAACAAACACGTCCGCACCAAAGCAGAGGCATGTCAGAAATGGCTTCAACATCTAAGAATACTGGTGAACCAGTTCATGGTACAGTATGTACAGTAGCTACACAACATACTAACCAATGGTGGTCAGGATATTACTGGCAAAGATATAACTCATGACTAAAACAGTGGGGTTAATAGGAGGCTGCTTTTCAAATGTTTATTTATTTAGCACAATGACGAAAATGTACTGTACAACCACATTTGCTGTGACATGAATATAAAAATATTATGTTAACTTTAAAAAAGAAGAAACTAAATGACAAATATACTGTATTGCGATATTGGATATTGGCAAAAAGTCCGATACCATGCATCCCTTATGGTCACATTAGTGCTGTGGATTTTGTTAATATCTCATAACCCACCATTCGAAGAGTGTTCTTGAAAATCATCCTTGGAAAAGCCAGTTAGCCCCTACACTTCATCCTGTCCTTCTTTCTCAATAAGAAGCTGCACACCTTACATCTTTACAAGAACACAGAAAATGGAGCGGCAGGGCTAAGTGGTAGGGGTGAGGAGTGAAATGGGAATCAGGGAAACACCTACTCATCCTGTTGCTGATTGATTGCTACACCTACACAAAAGGTGTCAGAACTCCCCACCCCCCTGAATGAAAACCTGGTTCATCAGAATGTCTCACCTCTACATTTCCCATTATTATAAATAATTCTGTCGTCTTCATGAGAGGTTCTTAAATGTTTTTAGCCGAGGGCTCCGGTGAGAAATCAGCATTGATTGCTCTGGGAAACTGGCTTATTAAAAAATTTCATAACCTCGTCATAAAGGGACCCACCAGCAACAAGCCTACAACTCAGTGTGGATCTCAAACCACAGTTTAAGACGTGCTGAAGCCAGATCACTGATGAGGGTTTTTCCATACTGTTTTCTTGCAATGCTGACGCCGCACATTCCTTAAAAATGTTCCTCTTTTGGGAAATTATTTGAATTACATGCGAAAATGTTTCCACATCAAGGTTTTTTGTTTAGTTTTTTTTGTCAGCTGCAGATATGTTCTGACAGATATCTGAACACATCGCTCTTGTGTCTTCAGTTCCGGTTTTCTTTGTTTTTCATTTTAGGAGCATAACCTCGGTGCTTGTTGTAGACACTGTTTGCTTGTCTCCGCCTGTCAAACACATTTCCACTGAAAGACTGTTTCTCGTGTTGTTTTTTCCTCTTCGAAAACATCAATCCTTTGACACGTGTTGCACGGAGAACACAAGACAAGTGCTGCCTAGAGCGTTCCTCTTATGTTCTGTGAGGAGTGAGTGCTTCCCTCGAACACCAAGCTTCACTCCTCTTTACTGAAGGCATCCTTTGACAAAATGATAGACATGAATCAAAGGTGTGTTACACCATTACCCTTGGCATTTTAAAAAGCATTTCCAGGGTCAGTGGTGGACTCACAGGTTGCTATCAAAATGACTCTGGAGGAGTGTAAAGGCAAGCCAAAAACAGAAAACCTCACTTTTAAGGCTTTGATATCTTCGCCAAGCTTTAAATGAAGTAAAGGCAGAAAAGTCTCTTTCTCTCTGCAGTCGTTACAAGAGCATATCAAACAAATTTCCTCCTCACACCATGTACTGTGTAGTTTCATAATCTAATGAGGGTGTTGTAATTACATAGTCCACCAGGGGAATCGAGCTCATCGATTCTCCGGGAGAAGAAATTTCATTACACAGCCTTACTACTGTAAACAATTGATTTCATAGACAGCTTTGTACTTTCATTTCATTTCATTGTTTTACATAACAATAAGGACTTCATTTTAGAGATACAGCGCGCGTGCAAGAGAGAGAGAGAGAGAGAGGGAATCACAGATGTGACTGCGAAACTTTCCAGGAGGAAAGAAAGATGTTGACATGTGAAAATGTCACTTTGAAATGTGCCACCTACCAAGAAATGGTTCATCTGTTGGTGTAATTTGGTGTGACAGTGCAGCACAGCGTCACTGGTTAGGATATTTCAATATAAGCGCGGTACGCAACTAATGAATGCTGTTATTTTTACGAGTGTGTCTCGCACAGGACAGGAGGAAAACGTCTGATGTGTTCCATCAAGCCATCAAATAACAGATAATACAAATTCGCCGCTGACAGTCTCACAGACGAGACCAAGACAGTCTATGACTAGAATCAAAACAAACAGCAGCTTTATAAATATTACTAGGGCATGATTTTTATATACATCTGTGTGTATTCGTTAATCAGTCATGAATAATTAGCCTATTAGTGAAATTCAGCTGTACTAAATGGAGGTTTAGTAGACTCAGAGGAAACAACCATCTGACCTTGAAATGTTGCTGTGCAATCTTGGTTGTATTATAATGACAAGAAAGATCCTTCCCTTAAACAAATAATAACCAATAATAATAATAATAATTTGAGTTACCTTATCTCTCACTCCATCTTCAATCTAATTTGACTATACAAGTGTCTGAAATAAATGTGAGGAAGAGAAGGATGATGATGAGAGAGCAAATTATTTTATAGGGAATAAATCTGCCTCCAGCAAAAAGTCTGTAGCTGACTTTGCTAAGGGACAGCACTGCCAAACCGGCGATCGTGAGCCGAATCACTACGTGTTCCGCCGTAACTCCGTCTGTGCTCGGCTCACGCAGGAAGTACTGAACGATTTGGTGAGCAAATCTTTTACGATTCAGTTCGCCGAAAAGAACCGCTTTGGTTGTCACTAGTTTGTGTGTATGTGTCGCGTGTTAAACGACATCGCAGCAGTTTCGTGCAGCCGTGCTGTGACGAGCCCACCCACGTTGAGGCGGTAACAACGTGCCTGATACCAAACGGAGTCGAGCCGAGCCGTGCCGTGCAAAGCTGTGTCGGAACTGTATAGTGGAAAAGTGGCAAAAGTAGAACAACACCTGTCCGTAGGCGTTTTGGCATGAATAAAGAAATGAAGACTATGATGATAATCATCTCCTGGTTGTTGTCATAGTTAGGTTTACACTCATTAAGTACTGTATGTTGGGATTTGGTTTGGGCACACCAACATCTGGTTCGAGCTACAGGAAAAGATCATGGTTTTTCTTCAGTGTCACAGGATTATTTGTGCTATTATGTGAAAGTTTTGGTCTTGAAATGTGATCTGCTGCTTGGTGGAAGTCTAGAAATGTATTGGCATGAAACATGATTATAGGTCAAAATCACTGTACAAATGCTGATATGATGTGTATCATAGTGTGTCAAAATTGCCCTTTAAACCATTGTTTGTGTTGACTTGGTGGACTTTCGAAATGTCGATGTGCATAATGTTATAATGGCAGTAACTTTTTCGGGGAGACCAGACTGTAAATCCTCCACTTTGTTCACCAGCTCCACATTAGCCATTTGTTGCATCTGTCCAGCAACAGGTTATTTCTCCACTAGAAATTAGCTTTGCTGCTGGGAACAAGGCGGACGAAGGCTGTGACAATGAGCCAAAATAGTACAGCTGTGTGCCACAAAAGCAAAATAATGAGCACTACAAGCAACTATTATTCAAAGCAATATAATAGAGCACCTTTTATCTTATCATGTTCCACCTTTATGCTGCAGTCACACCACCCGCAAAATGTTGGCGTTGCGTCATTCACACAGCAAAATTATTTTTGTGCTGCAGTATTTCTGTGTGCATTTGTGTCTATCCCCCAAATGTGGCGATGGAGTGACTTTGTCGCTGAATTATTTTCAAGCTTTTTCTAGTTTTAAATGGTCCCCGTTCTATGGTTGTAGAGCTCCGCGTGTGAACACACAGAGATACATTTTTGCCTCCGGCGTGAACCTGATGTGACATTAGCAAGAGAATCTCAACCCTGTTCGGTTTTCGCATTTTTTCGCCAAAATTACATTTTCCAACTTGAGTCAATGATGCGCGCAGCACTATTTGTCCCACGCAGCATTACCAGTGCACGTTCACGCACATCCACGAGTATCTTACATGATACTCAAAAGGACGCATAAAGGCTGAAGCCTTCACCTACTGCAAATAAACAACCAAAGAAACGTTGTCTTGTATAATCAGTGTCACCCAAACCAGTATTCTTTCTTCATATTGTAATAAAAACACAATAGACAAAGCAGAAATTGCGCCTAAATCCCACACACCTGCAAATGAAGTCTTTTTCATCCGTTTTCATTTTACAGCTTTCACATTAAACAAATTGTTATATTAAATTACAATTTAGGCAGTTAATTCTATGACACACCATCCATCTTGCAAATTAGCACACCCAAGTTAGTGCAGTTGGTACACTGTAATTACTTCTGACAGGTGAAGTGGATTTGTGCGACTATGAACATGATTTTCAATTTTTTTTTTTTTTTTCCCCAGCAGTTGTTTGAGCTTTTTGATTGTAATTATGTTTAAACCGATTGTTTACTCATCTCAGTTTGCATCTACGCAGTTGCCGTGTCTGTGCTGCTCGTCACAGAAATCAACCACATCAAACCTAAACTGTGCAGGTGAGGCAGTGACGTACAATATGTCTTAATGTTTCCCCGCAATTAAGTTACAGTCTCTATAAATACGCGTTAAAAAAGAACAGGAAAGACAAAAACAGACTCAAATGAGTGGATTAAAGGGATTTCTATAACGTGGTCAAGTAACGTCCCACTTCAGCAATGAAAAGCTGGAATAGAAAATAAGATGTTAAGAATATGTATGAGGCATTTCACTATTTAATAAAAAGTACCATAGCTTCATCCAAGCAATGTAATTGGCAGCAGACGTGTTCCCAGTGCTGACATAACCATGCACACATTTCTAAAGAATACTTTGCATTCAGAACACATGCACTGGTAACTGCTGCATAAATGCTGAAACACCCTGAGGACTTTTTTTTTTTTTTCAACTAATATTATAGGTGCTACAGTGATGTATCGCTGTTGTGCCCATTAATGTCATTAACACTGCCCTCAGGAGTGTTATTGCTATATTTAGTTATCGGAAATTTGATGAGGAATAGATCTTCCAGCACGTACGCCGCCCCCCCGAGCTAACGTTACGAACAGTATCCGGTCCGTCTTACGCCAATAAAAGTGAGACGTCTCTAATTAGCACCAAGATGGATCAGCATTCCCCTGAGCTCTGTGCAACATCCCTCACAGTACAGTGTCGGATTACATGTGGATAAGACCAAAAAAGAATAGAGATTCATCACTGGTATGAGATTTTACTCGCTGTGCCCGTTTAAAGACCTGCTCAATATCTCATCACAACAATCTCCCGAGACTGGCGTCAAACAGTTAAAGGGTTTACACCTTTCTTATGAGGATATAATAATGTGTTACTCATTAACGTAATGGTTTCATTTCTGGGATATTTTGCTGTCATTAGTGCAATGATTGGCTCCAACATGGCAGGGAAACAATCACAGGAACAAACCCTCTATTGAGCCAGACTATTAAATAAATGGCAGGATTGGGCCCACAGTGCTGCTTCAGTGAATGGCTATTTTCCACTTGTTTATTTCTCTTGACCATGGCAACAACACAGACAATAGTGTGGAAAACTCTGTCGCTAATTATACTCACTTGTATTTAACAAAAATATTGCAAAGAAAAGGACCAGTGAGCAATGTTTACTATATTCTAGGCTATTGCTTTGATCGCATGTTACTCACCACTAGCTTTTTTAAAATGATACATAATGGACTCAGGTTTGGTGGATATACTGTAAGTACTTTGAAATAAATGTATACTTACTCGAAACAAACAAATATTTGGCTTTTTTGGCTGTAGTGCTTTATAGGGCTGTCAAGGATTATACATCAAAATATATATGAAAAGCACAGAAATGTTATAAACCCTAACAATCTCCCTGCTTTTTACCAAAGTGTTCTATTATCAATAATATTTTGTGTGAAAACTGCCATTTCTCTGCTTGATCCAGGTCTGTCATGCAAATGTCCAAGGGATTCACAGGATTACGCGACATGTGTTCAAGCTGCATGAAATTCAGACGACAAGAGCCACTGCTCACATAACACCATATCAGTGCTTATACAGATGTGTGACAATTTAAAGGGGGAAACCAGCATATGGCGTCTTGGTAACTTGACTGATCACGACAGCTGCCTTTAATGCACCATGGTATATCAAGCCTCTGAACTCCAGTTGGGGGGGGGGGTAAACACATTTTGCTCAACATTTGGTCGTTTGATGATAGTGGTGATAATGTGTTTATTATGTTCATAATCAAGTCAAAAATATTAATAACTTATGTCATTGTCTTTAGCTGCTCCCAAATAATCGAAATTTTTAAAGATAATGACTTTTCTGTCATACATCATGCCCAACCTTTAGTAATCTTTCAAATGTATCTCTGCCCTGGCAAAGACCCAACCTTGTCTCACAAAATGTTGTCTTCTAGAAAGCTAAACATTCTTGGATTACATTTTGGAAAGAGCTTCTCCCAGATAAGGTTCGTAAATGATGGTGGTGGTGTAACGGTGGTGATGTGTGACAACGCAAACAAGACCAAAACATCTGTTATGAGGACACCTAATTGGCTTTATCCTTAACATTCCATAATTATGTTTTTACAGAGAGGATGTAGATACTTTAGGAAACTACACTGTTTTTTTTCAACTTTAACCACGTGCCCTTTTCCCTGTTAACCAAACCATAAGTTACTCATTGTGTCTAAACCTACAGAAAATGGTAACCGCCACCCTTTCTTCCTCAAAATGAAATCGACTGTTTATATGAACACAGATCTGAATCTGGGTGGAATTAAATTTGTTTCCGAATGGATCGATTTGAGTTTTGGGATCAATAAAGTATCTATAACACATAATATGATTAGTTAGCAAGCACTTATGTTACAAGAATTTCATAGGCTGTTGCTCATGTTCCCACTTGGAAAGTTGAATACATCAAATGGAGTGCAAGCAAAGCAATGCAACAAACCCACAAAGCAATTTGATTCTTCCACTACATTTGTGTAAGTCCAGTTTTATGACGCATTATTGAAGATCTGTGGCAAACGCAAGTTTTTAGGACAGGACGTTGCAGCATAAATCGAAATTATTTTGTCATCATGCAAATGGATTCTTACTTTACACTGTACTGTTTGCATTGGTATTCAATTCATAAACATTCAGCTCTTGGAGATTTAAGTCAGTCAAATTATATGAAGGCAAAAAGAGAAGAAAAAAAATGTTAATTTTCCCACAGTGACTCATATGGTTAATAAAAAAAATAAAATGTGGAGGATTTGCTTTGAAGAAAGTGAGCAGTTTTGCATTATGCTCCAGAAAGGCTTAGCAGCCAAATTAAAGAGGCAAAGATAGAATAAATACCAAGGCATCTGGTGCTGCATAATGTGAGCAGAAATCATTTTTTCCTCAAAGCCGTCTCTTCATTGTCTACCCACTGACAGAAATTTATGATTCTTTTGTGAGACAAAAAAATTGGTTAAAAAATTTGTCAAAGCGAGGACAAATTAGATGCTGCCGAGCATTACAGCTACAAAGTAGGAAAATGGATGGATGGCATTTGTGATGTGAATGAGCCATCAGTGTCATCAGACTCACCTGTGTGAAGCATGGAATGGCACACAGCCTAAAGTCATTTGTTTTGCCATTGTGTCTACCATCATCTACATTTTTAGTGTCTGGGCAAACTGCGATGCATTTGCCATCATCAACGCAGGCCTGCAACAACAATAGAATGAGGAGAGGCACAATAACCAAGTCACATAAAAGGAGAAAACACAGGCTTTTCTTGAAAGCAAACCATTTCAATAACTGTCAGATTTCTGGTGGCACATCACAAATGAACAAATGTGTCTTGTCAGTTTCGTCAGCAGCTTTGTTTCCTGACAATGTCGTTATCTGACTGATGCAGACGTGTCGTTTTGGTTTTCCCTCTGAATTAATCAAGGCTAGACTGAGATATTTTGAAAATACTGTACACCACCTGGCCAAGAAAAAAGAGTCACCACATGGATTTACCTAAACAAATAGGTAAGAGCCTCCTATTGGATAATTACTACATGGATGATTATCTTTCAGTTGGCAACAAGTTATTTAACCCCAACTGATGCAATGAGGAGCTTCTCATTTCTTAAACAACCATGTGGAAAGACACATTCTGTGAATGTGGAAAAGATGTTAGTCTGAGAAGGGTCAAATCATTGGCATCAAGCAGAGAAAACATCTAAGGAGATTGTAGAAACTACTAAAACTGGGTTAAAAGCTGTCTAACACATTATTCAAAACCGGAAGGATAGTGGGGAACCATTGTCTTTGAGGAAGAAATGTGGTCTGAAAAAAATCCTGAATGATCGTGATCCGTGATCACTTAAATGTTTGGTGAAATCAAATAATAGAAAAACAACAGTAGAACTCAGGGCTATGTTTAATAGTGAAAGTAAGAGCATTTCCACACACAATGTGAAGGGAACTCAAGGGATTGGGACTGAACAGCTGTGTAGCCTTAAGAAAACCACTAATCAGTGAGACCAATAGGAAAAAAAGGTCTTGGTGAAAAATTAATGCAACACTTGGACAGAAATAAATCCTGTGACATTGTAGAAGCTTACCCAAACAATGCCACAGCGAATGTGTGCCGTAATCAAAGCTAAAGGTGGTCCAACGAAATATTAGAGCTGATGACACCAGGCAGTGTATCTGCCCGGATACGGAAACATAAGAGCATCTCTTATGGATTCATCAGTGTACAAACCCTTCAGTTTCTTGTACTGTCCACTGGGGTTTGCATAAGCAAGAGCTTACCTCCAGCTTGATTCTGATCAGGCTATTTTCATTATCAACTAAACTGTTGATTATTTTCTGGATTGAGTAATTAGTTGTTTAGTCCAAAAAACGTCAGAAAATGTAGAAAAATGTTGATTAGTGTTTCCCAAAGCTCAAGCCGAGGATGTTTCTAAGTGCCAAAATCAGTTAGTTTTAAAGATTTCTTTGGTCTATTGAACAAATAAAGCAAGCTGATTTCATATTATATATATATAAAAAAAAACAGCGAGAACAATTAATCAATTATCAAAATAGCTGCTGATTAATTTAATAATCGATTAGCTGTTGCAGCACTAGATCAAACTGTATGCACTCATTGTGCATGCTCGCTCGCATGTACAATTCAGCACTCAAAGAATAGAATACAAAAGATTTTTTTCATTCCAATTGTTGCCATTGGAATGGCATGTGAGGAGTATACGTGCGTAAAACACTAGACTGATGCAGACTCTAATTTCAGTATGAAAGGACCCAATCCGACACAAAGTTCAGACCGTTTGATTTTTTAATTTATTTATTTATTTTAAATCAGACAAAACTTGCACCTGCACTCTTAGATATCTGGGTGAGAAGAAATAGTTGTGGAAGCCTGGCCCTGTATAGTTTGGCAGCACTGGTCCCTGTTTCATCTCAGTATTGCTTTTCACAAGATAAACCCATCACTGACAGTGACCCGAGATGAAAGTGGGAGACACAAAGCTGACAAGAGTTCAGGGAAAGTTCTTCAACACCCCAGCTACCCACCCAATCACCCTGCCTAAACTAAACCTCTCTCACACTGAGTCCTCCTGCTGCTGCTGCTGCTGCTGCTGCTGCTGCTGCTGCTGCTGCTGCTGCTGGGAGGTGGGAGGGAAGCGGGAAGAGCAGCAGAGAGCGGCTGTGGACGAGAAAAGTTCCTTCGCCTCTATAACAACTTCACGCTTGATCCCACAAGGAGGCCTCGCTAGGTGCTAGAGATGCCAGGATTGACTGCTCTAATCTCACTGATGCTCTCCGTCTCACTCGAACTCGACCTTTTCTTTTGTTCTCTAAGCCCCGGATTCTCTTGTTTCTACAACTCTATTTGGACAGAAGGCTGCTTTCTGCTGCTGCTGCTGCTGCTGCTGCAGGAACCACGGGAGCGTAACACAGACTGCGGCTGTAGCCGAGTGTCAGTGTTGACCTGTTGACCCGCGTAAATGAATGAGATTTTATGAATGGGCAATGATGTAGGGAAGATGAAGTCATAGGCAGAACCTGACATTTGCTTGGGGGGAAAAAATTTTTGTAATGAGGTCATAAAGTGTCTCAGTGGTAGAAGAAGTGGAAGAAGGTGCAAAACATGTCAAAAAGCCAAAAGACAACACAATGAATCAAATTCCTTTCAGATCACTTTGTTGGCTACTGGTTAGGAGATATCACACAATATACGTAGGGTTTTCCATAGGGCTGCAACGATTCCTCGAATAACTCGATTACAAAAAATGGTCGAGGAAATCGTTTAATTAAATTTAAAGCTCACATTTCACACAGATTCTTTTTAGTGTGATACAACGTGTTCACGTCACAGGCTATGCGTCCCCTACAAAGCGGAAGAAGACGGAAGCGGGCTTTGGGGAACATGTGTGGACAGTTTAGCGGTAGAGAATGGCAGAAGCCGGGACCGAAAACAGTGAATACAGCGAAAATGAGCAAAGGCAGCAAAGCGAAAGTAATAGGAGGAATAGGATAGAAGCATGTTTATCCGATTACTCGATGAATCGATGGAATATTCGACAGAATACTTGAAAATATTTGAGAGTTTCCAACGATGTTTTCCAACAATGTTATGTAGGGTAGAGTGTGTAATGTAGCCTGTTCCACTTTTTACCCACACCTGAAATGCACTGGAGTCTCTACCATAAAGTTAGAGTCTGCTGTCTACTGTCAAAACAGTAGTTGGCAGTAGAGTTTCTGGACCTAATTCTACCCTCCCAACAAATGTGACTGAAACTATTGTTTACCGTAACAATTGCAATGCACTAACAAAAATACAGCAGGAAAGGGAGAAGATGCCAGAGGGAATGACGTGCATGACCAAGTAATTAAAGAGCTTTACTAATCAAGCTAATTAATCCAAGTTGGTGTGCTGTGGGACAAAATTCTGTGACCTCAAGGTTTTCATACTGTGAGTTGGGAATAAGTCTGTTGAGAGTAATTCTAAGCCAGCATCTGATAACTTGCCCAATCAAAGTCATCTTCAACATTGTATTAATCATTATTTTCAAGTTAATACGCTTTAATTTTGGCAGCACACTTTTATACACAACCGTCATAGACTGGGGAAAAACAACAACTTTCTTTTGACTTTGGGTAGTGCTCTAAAGACTTGAGTCTTCACTTAGACTTGACCTTTAAAAGACTTGAGACTGGATTTAGGCTGATTCAGAGAGACAGCTTAAAAACAGCACAGGTAGTCATACGCTGGCCCCGATCAGACCTGGAATTAAGATCCATCCTCAGTGATCTGATCACGGCCAGATTGGCATTAAAATGCCTCCTGGAGGCGTCGCTGATAAATCAGATAGGACCGGATCTGGGCTTCTCCAGCCCTGAATTCAAATACACTAGTGCCGTGACTGTTTGCAAGAACAAAATGTGTGAGGGCACACTCTCCTTGCAGTGAAAAACATTTCAACAATTAGCAAAAGGAAATTATATGCAGATGAGTAGGTGGCCTAAGGACAGACTGCATTCATGCAGCTCTGGAATGTATGGAATATTCTTTACTGGACCATTCAGACCTGCACTTAGCATGAGCAGGTCTAAGGATGTTAATACTAGGTCTGCACGGGGTCATTTAACTTATCTGGCTGGTTAAATCTTGAATTCTGTTATCCAGTGCATCCTATCACCCCTGAGTTTTAAAAGGCATTTGTTGAAACACTTTCCTTCTATGGTTTTTCTAATTCAGTGGTTTCAAGTTTCTCTATTCTCTGAATAACCACCTTAAGCCAGGTTAGATTACCAATTAGCACATAAGCAGGAGACCTTGCCATGTGTTTTCATTTCTTCTTCTTCCAATTAATTCCGGCAGGCTGCACACCAAGAGGTGGAACGCTGTCTTCCACAGATTGAAGATCATAATCACATTTCTCTTGGTGGTTCCTCAGAATTTCAGTCCCATCGCAGTTCGACCAGGTGCGTGAAAACACTGAACCCAAGGAAACACATGTAATCCTCAATGCCGTGAAAAAGTTCCTCAGAATTTATTAATCATAGCTTTGAGAGAGAGGAAGGACCCACAAGGACCAAGGAAAAAAACAAAAATGAGAATACGATCGAGACCATAGAAATGGAAGGACAAGGAGGACTGTAACAAAAAACCCTGACTATAGTATATTAAGGCAGTTAAAGCAATCAAAACAGTATCTAATCTATGCAGCCAAAGTTGGACCAAAGTTTTGCCTCTGAGTAGTACACATCTAGATGATGTGAGTTTAAAAATATTCAATATTCATTAAGATGCTAGACGTTCAAACCCAGTCCACCACATGAATCCATGTCATTTGGTCCAGAGAAAGTGGACAAATGTAATTTTCTGTAATTAGACACAATTATTTTGAATCGCTGCATTGATGTCGGGATGACCATGTACCCGAGTGGGGCCATGTTTGCTATTAGTTCTATTGTGAAACACGGGGGCACCTCATTAACAGTGTTTGAAGAGTTGGATAACAACATTGCTAATGAATATGACAGTAATTCCCCGCTCGCTCTTTCTAACCCTTTGCACGCTTCCTATTCATGAGCGTGTGTGAGGCCACGTGATTTATCCGAGGCACAGCTCCTCAGTGGCGATGCTTCTCTCCAGCAGGGAGCCCGTTTGTTTTGCCGGAAGAAACCTTGGCGGGTGACAGCGCTCAAGTGGCCACCAGTCTGGGGCTGTGATACATTACTGCCGCTCATTGCTGTGACATTGTGGCATTACATGGAAAGCACCTGAAAGCATTGGCCAAATGACATGATTTCCCCACTCCTCCTCACAATAACTAACAAACAGAGAAGCAGCAGCTGCAGAAGTAAAGCCACTGGCGGGAAACCAAAGCTCCCCTGGATGTCTGTCCTTCCCATGACTGAAACGTTTGAGACCTGCTCTCAGTCTTAATGACTTAATCTGTTTGGAAAGTTGTGTGAAAATCTCATGGCCAATAATCCAGAGCACAAACAGTCACAAATCATTTATGAGATAATCTGTGTGTGTGTGTGTTGATCCATATGTAAACTTGAATGACATGACTTTGCCTTGATAATTTAATGAGGGATTTTAGTTTAATGTAAGTGAAAATGTCAATCTGTTTTTGATATGGTGCTAATAAGAACACATTTAAGAGGTCATTGTTACATTTAAATCATACCTATTTTGTAATTCATGTGTGTGTGTTTTTATAAAAAAGCAATGTTTGGTTATATGCAATTTCTCATGTGTCACGTCTCAAAAAGGGATGTTAAGAGGTAAATATGCAGATTTGCCCATCAGATTAATCATCAGCATTCATTCACAAGCAGGCAAACGTCACGATCAAAGGGAGCCTCTCTCATCTCAAAACAGGAGCCATTATCTGACTTTCCTCCCCAGCACTTTGCAGGGAAGGAAGGAACCAAGGCCACAGTTAGAGCTGGAGATGACTGATGTTGGGCATCAGTGCAGTGGTCCTGAGCTCTGTGTGAGTGTGAGATCTTTGAGATTGTGCCAGGCAACAGGAAATGTGTAGCCTCAGTCACAAATGGGATTCTGAGCCGTTGGCACTTTGCAGTCAATGCAGCTCAGGAAGCTCTCAGATCCAGCGGTGGCTTCATTATGATTAAAAGTAGAAGCAGACTTAAGCCATTTTGCCTGTTGTGTTGCAAGTTACCATTTCCAACATCGGTCAGTCTTATCTAGTTTGAAGAAATGAAAGTTAATAACTGTTTCTTCTGGCTCCTTTTGTTTTCATGCAGTTGAGATCATGGTTGGAATTATGCAAGACCCAAAAGGGACAATAGTTCCTCTGAAAGCATCCCCTGAAAAGTTTAGGGAAAGCTATGAAAAATTGTCTTTTCTATTATGTTATATCCTCATTTTCTATACATTAGCGTTCCTATAATTAAATTAAATTATCAGTATGTGTCTATGATGTGTGACTTTAAGTCATTTAATTCAGGATTTCGGGGTAAGTTCTTTAATTTAATTTAGAGAATGTCAAAAAAAAAAAAAACTGTCAGTTTGTGAGGAGGGCCCCTGTGTAGCATTTCCTTTTTTGTTGTGATCTAAACTGTTCACCCTAGTTTGACCACTTTTAAAATGTTGCCATCAACAGACAAAAATTAAATGACTGGAAAGTGAAAGGACAGTGAGCGTCAAAAGAGAACTAATGTGGTTTTGTCTCTTTAAACTTCATGCATGATTATTCTGTTGTTGCTGTTCCTATGTGTAATGTAGCTGACGGAATCAACCGTCTGCAGTCGTAATAGTAGGTTTTAGCAGTAACCCATGAAAGCCAAGACCTAAGTGAGATAATTGCTGTATTTCATTTGTTCTCAAAATCAAACCATTGTGAAGTGGAGGGCTGAGCATAAATGTCCATTGCAGCAAAAAGCTATGTTTTATTTTTGTTACTGTAACGACATTTTGGATGCAAACTGCTGTCACTGCATCATGGGCTAACGTAGCAGGACCATATGTCAAATACACCATTGCCCTAAATGTCTGTCACCTTTATGGCCAGGTTTGGTGTAGTCTTCATATCAACCATCAACCTTTCATTCACAACACTTTGAAGGAGTTCTGAAACATCCTTCTTCTAACAAACCAACATTTGCCATATGAATATAAAAATTTAGCTGGGTCAAATCAGTGTTCATCTTTTTATAATACAGGTTTTATGGCCTCCCGTGCAAATTCTAAAGTAGTTTTATCCCATTTAACTGCATTCATTTTACAGATGACTGTTCTAGTGCGTGACTATGTCTTATGATTGTCACATTTTAATTGACTTGTGTATTTGTGTAACACACTTCTTCATGTGTAGTTTGTTTTGTGTAGCCTTTATGCTATTTCTCCTTCATATTCTCATAAAACTTTTATTTTTCTTATTATATGCGAAAAATACGACAAAAATACAGTCGGTATGTTGCTATGTGTCTCGGCAACCATTTGTGAACATGTACCAGCTTTAAGAAAGAATGATGCAGCTTAAACTTTTAAGCTTTTAAACTTTTGCAGGGCAAACAAGCCAATAGTTAAAGTTCAAGGCTGATTATGACTCCATTTGACCTGCTGCTTACATAATACTTCAACATCTGCCTGCTGCCACTGTGCTGCTTGTTATTAGATGCTGTTTGATACCTAAAAATAACACCGAGTCCTTTTATTTGCAGTCTTCAGTGGAAATATAAAGCAAATATCTCCTAAGTGGAAAAAAATCAGTGCAAAGGGCAGTCAGTGCATGATCAAATAAAACCATTTTTTCCTGCTTGATAATTTTTCATGCAGCAAAAATGACAACACATAATGGATAAATGACTGATAATGTTTTCTGACTTGATAATGTTGTTTTGTTTGAGGACCAAATCATCTCAAATATGTTTAAAGGGAAAGGAACCTCGCTGTGGTCATGGAGCGATAGCAAACCAATACTGTCATTGTTCATGAATGTAATCATTAACTTTCTTTTTTACTCTAAGTCAGTCAGAAGCAGCCCATTCTATGAGGAATTTGGGGTATTTGGTAACAGAGTCTGTTCTGGTGTGTGTTCAAAAGGATGCTGTATATGGGTGCATGTTCATAAAACAGACTGAGAAGGCAAAAGAAAATGAAAAGCTTGTGAATATTCTGCATGGAGATGCCAACACGTCTTCCGTCCTTTTGCGGTCGTCATGCCCTGCTGTGGCCTCGGGGGGTTTCCTTGTCTCTTTATCAGACGTGCCGCCACTGATCAGGAAACAAGGTCAAGAAGGTTTAATAGGGACGGTGGCACCTCACAGAAACCAATTATGCACTGGCTCCAAAAAATGTTATCATTTCTGTGCTGGAGCTTTGAATGGTTTTGATATTCCATGGTGAATTACCACAAGCAAATGATTGGGGGAAGGGGGTGGGAAGCGGGAGACTGAAAGAGAAAATCCACATGGAATTCTCGGCCTCGACTCCCCTGGGGTGTTTCAGTGTGTTGGTGGAGTACTGTACATTTCTCTGGCAAGCGAATCTCCTTCTTTTCCACCCACTCCAAGCCTCTCAAACTGAACCAAGTCCCGACGGAGGACTTCCTTCATCTAGCCAGTGTGCGTGCTCTGGCAGAGCACACCTCCTTTTAATTAAACAATAGTGAGTAATGAAAATGTTTGACAGAGAGGTTTGAAATGAACTTTTTCAGTGGAAAGGATTTTTTTTTTTTGTTTTGTTTTTTTTGAAGTTGATGCTAAACTCAGTGGACAGAAGTTCATTAAGCAGCGGAAATGAGACTGTGCATCGCATGTTGCTTCTCGTTGGTTCAACGTGTTACTTCTAACTCAGAAATAAATGAACAATTTTCCTCTAAGTGGGAATATAATTTACTTAACATGTTCTGAAACAAGCAGCTGAGATCATTGTCTCATTACATTACACCTCCATGAAATCATAGTGTATTTCGGATGAAGCACAACAAAATAACCTCTTCAATGGTCGCTACGTTTGTTGACATCTACAACTCTGCTCTGCCCTCTAGAGGAAGCATTGTGTAACGTCCATACCAAAGCAAAAGATGCACGGAGGTGCTGTACATGTACGTAGGGTAGTGACAGAGATAACTTTTGCAACGGATGAATGTAAATTGGAGAATAAATGGGCCCTTAGGTCGCAGCATGGATTTCTGTTTGAGGGTTTACTGTGACAGTGTCGCATCATACTATTGTGGTTTAAACCATATTGTCAAGTCATGCCACCCATTTCATTTGTTCCTGCCATCTACTGTTGGGTTGCGACCCACTATTTCAGAAACATGTTGCTTCTCACAAGTTCAACACCTTACTCAGACTCATTAATCGAATGAATGTAGTCTTCCAGCTGCAAATCTAACTAGTGTTGTGAAATGTAAATGAAACTGGATGCTCACAGGTGTCACCTCTAACCAGACACCTACTGGATGATGCCAGCTGTAAATCGCACACGTGTGCTGTGTAATTTACTAAATCTACATGTTTGACTGAAGAAGACCTGAAATAAATGAGTGAGATCATTAACTTGTCAAGAAAGTGTTTACCGATATTACAATTCAAGTGAGAAGGAGGCTTTTTTTTAATTTCTTTTTCCCCATAGAGTTCTTTTTCAAAACATAATATCACCCCCAGTGGCTATTCAATAAATTGTTACTTCCTGGTTAGACTCGCCCCGAAAACCAGAAGATTACATTCCTTTTTTCTACCCGTTTGCCTTTTACTTTGGTTCTATTTCTATTTCATGTAGAGCTGGGAGAAATGGCTGAACATTCATATTGTGCTTATGATAACCTTAAGCAAAACAAATACCATGGTATCACAGTAATGCCTACTTTGGCCATTGTACCATCAGAGACACAGCTGACACACTGCTTGCACCAAGCCAGATTGGAAGGGAACATATACAACCAGTGATTCCTGCACTCTGTTTCTGAAAAATCATTAAAAACAACTGTTTTGATTCCTTCACTTTTTAATACCATAATATACCCTGAATCCGCCCCTACCTATCCTGGTACAGTACGTTTAAACTGTATGTTGATATTTTATTTGGAAACAGTTGCAGTTTTAGGACAGTGCTGGCACAAAAACGCCAGCAGCCAGAAATAAGAAGTCTAGACGTAGAACACCACCACATTGTCCGATATGAAGAACTGACAGAGGCAGAGCAGGAAATGCTGCCTTGCCTGAAAGTACCGTCTGCTCTGGTTCAGAAGTGAGTTCAGGCTTTTGCAAGGATAAGGATGCTGTCTTTTTTCACAGGTGCTGAGATGCAGGGACCTCAGTGACGCTGCCACTGTGCAGAAGGGATGGACTTGGTTTGGACTTTTGTTTTTTTTTAGTCTCTTGTTATTTATTTTTTTTGCCTATGATTTTGGTATAGATTTGAGCAAGTTTCAGATAGTTTTAGTATTGATTTTAATAATATTTAATGGGCTGAGTGCCTTCTGGTTTTATTGTGAAATAATTTGTTTTTATAATCCTCTGAATGCTGGTTTGAACATAGTGCTCTCTAGAGAACAATTCTAAAGAAAGTAAAAACACAAAACCAAGGTTTTGGATATATAAAAAGTATGAAAGTATGACTCACGGTTATGATGTTCCTTGTATCTGTACTGTTAATTAGTCAAACTTGGTTAAATGTTACATTTTTAGGCTGAATTAAGGCCCATTACGCAAAAGGCAGGGAGAGATGGAGCATGTCCTTTTAAGCAGGAGAGCTTATGATGATGGATAAAACAGAGCAACACCACTGGAAATCATAGGGGCAGTATAGATACCATCAATATGGTAAAACTAAAAATGCCATCAGTCATCAATCTCTCCTCATCTGTAACATCGAGTAATATTCCCCATTAATGGGACAACTTACATTAAGTGGTCTTTACATTCCACCGCTGTGAAACCCGCATGCATTTCTGTCTATTTCGGATTAAGCACAACAAAATAACCTCTTTCAGTGGTCACTATGTTTGTTGTTGCTGGCAACGGTGCTGTAAGTGTATGTAGGGTAGTGACAGAGATAACTTTTAGGATGGATGAATGTAAAACAGATGAAATTGGAGCATAATTATGCCTATAGGTAGCAGCATGAGTGACAGTGTTACATCCTATTGTTGTGGTCTAAACCCTATTGTCAAGTCCTGCCACCCATTTCATTTGTTCCCTTCATCCACTGTTGGGGTTGCGAACCACCATTTGAGAAACACTGCTCTACATCACTTTGTCATATTCCATCCTGGAACCCTTTTTGTCTCCACCTTAACTTGTAACCCGCAGACAATATATCATTATTCAGTCGATGCACAACCACTTCCCTAGAGACAATAAGCATCCAAACCATTTCCTGCAGTAATTGCTTCATCAAAATAATGAGCTTGGAATAAAAAGTCAAGAAGTGCATATCTTTTTGGTACAACATGGAACAGAGTACATGAGTGTGCACACATACTTCAAACCACAAACACTACAAGGAATCAGCGAAGTAGCAACAGAGTGTTTAAAGTGATGTATATTATACATCCAGATTCCCTCGTCTTATATGACCAAACACACACGAGTTTGGAAAATCCACTGAAGATATTCATAGGAAAAAATGGAGAGTAAGGAGCTGTTCAAGTGCATGAAAAATGTATGGAAGAACCCAGAGGATTTTTTTTAGGCATTTGTAGATTTGCACTTCTATTGCATCATTTATTGCTAAGGAAATAAAACTTGGGAAGTGCTGAGATGACTGAAGACGCTACACAGTTTTCTGCATACCAGTGTATTTAAATCTTTTACTTTACAACTGATTCTCTATTCATATGTTTGGCAGTAAGGGAAAAAAAGTGCTATTAATGTACTGTCTATACACTAAAATACATGCAAGTTTATTGTAATTTCATGTACTTTACATTGTAATGGCAATAATAATGTGTACGACTTGACACTTTTAGTCAATCAGAACAGACTGAACTGATTATAAGGACAGAAACTAATAATTAAGGAGGACATTTCCAGAAAATCTGACATCTCCTTTTACTCTTAATTGAAAAATATCAAAGTGATAAATTGCTTTGTACCATTGGCTCTTGTAACCACATTTCGATCAGATGTTACCACCGGCAGATGTATTGTTTTTCTTCTTTTTTCTTCTCTCTTATGTGCACGTGAGAGAGCAGTGAGGTGGCATGTCCAAAACTAGCGAAGATTACAAAACACCCACTTAAAAATAATAATAATGGTAATTGTCGAGATGAAGCTAAACATTATCACTTACCATATTTGTAATAGCCACAACAAATGAATACTTGTTGGGTCTTCTTAGCTAAGAAATTCAATATAGGCACAGGGTCTGTTCATCAGAGCTATTTGCCAAGTTGAGCTAAAAGAGGTGGAGAGGCTGCGCGGATGGAAATACAGAAGCCGCTTTGCTCATTAAGTTTAAAATAATACAATTGATCCACTAATTTCCCACTGTTAACTCCATGACTTGCAACTAGCTTCAGTTTTACAGCATTTTTTAATCTCCATGTGAACAGCTCTCGGCCATTTTCATTTTGTCAAAGCAGCTCTAAGAAGAAAAAAGTTGGAGACTCCTGCGCTACGGTCTACCTACATTTTAAGTGAGCACTTGACAGGATTAGTCGCGATTGAAATACTTGAATCACTCAAGTTAATTTCAGAAAACTAAAGTGCAATAATAGATGAAGAAGCCTCTGAGCTGCACCTTTGCAGGGGCATAGCATCAGGACTGCAGCAAAAGTGGTAAAACCAGTGAAACCAAAATGAAAAAGGTAAAAATAAACTTCTTGTGAACATGAACTGAAAAGCAAACGCATCATGTTTCCTAAGGTTAGTCAGGTTAAGAGAGAGATATATTTCCCTTCAGCTTGACTTCAACAACAAGCCGATACAAGCAGCTTTCTCATATAACTTCCTAATGTACAATGTTTAAATTTTAAACTCAGAAAAGGTAATGCATTTCTGTAATTTATTCTTAACGATTAACTGGCCGTTGTTTAATCATTGACAGGTAAGGAAAATGCTGCAAATGTGCAACCTCAGAAAAAAAACAAACCTCTCATTAACGGTCTGCCACATGTATGAAACTGAAGAGTTGTTAAATGAATGAACAAAATTCAGACTGCGGTACGTGCCCACCCAGGAGCTTATTGTAACTAATCTGTACCACCAGCTAATTTCTGCAAACCCCCAGTGACATGACAACTTCACTAATGACTTTATTTTATCTATGGATGAACACACAATTAACAATAACCCTGTTGTAAAACCTGCCTTTTTTTGATAAAAAGGTTTTCAGTTCAAACTCAGAGACTTTTGTCTGGAATGAGGTCGAGTGCTTCAGAGGTTCCGGCCGACATCTTTGCAAATGTGATTTATGCTTGTGGCGCAGTGAGGAGCTCAAATCTTTAATTACTGTGCAAATTACCGACCACTGTAATTCATCAGTACACAACCAGCAGACTACTTCCACCCTAATTTAATGAATAATTGCCTTCTTGGAAAACCTGCCTCTTCTAGTAAAAAGGCAAAGGCCTTGGAGGATACAGACACTAATGCAGAGCTGTGTTCACACGTTTAACTAGAACTGCTACCTGTTTTAATGAAACGCATGAAGGCGCTATGAGGATGAACTGCCCTTAATTGCATTGGTGTTCACATCTTAATACTGCAGGGAATTCAGCCATTGTAAAAAGAAGAAGGAAACAAAAGAAAAACAGGTCGTCTGGGATCTCTGCTGCTTTTATTTCCATTTCAAACAGCAGCGAATGAAGGATTCACATCGACTTTTCTGCTTTAATTTGTTTCTAGGCTTGAGCAAGTCTGCAAACTCCTATCAGTGTTTGGGAGATAAAGCAGAGCCCATGACTGACTAAAGCTCATATGGAAGTGCATCCAAACAGACATACACAAGAGGCCGAACAACTAATGCCAGATCACCACAACTGCGAATGTGAGACTGAGTCTGCGTGTGTGTGGAGTCCTAGTCTGATGCAGACCCTCACTTGAACGGACCCTTAGGCATGTGGAAATGCAAAGTGGCTCTCCACGCATAATGAATGTGGAAAGTATGCCATCAGGTGAAAATAATTTGCCTTTTATTGTTTTGTACTCTGAAACCAAACTTACATCTTGATCCAGCTGCTCTGTTTAAGTCAAAGTGTGATTATCGATCGCGGCGACACGATCCATTTCTTTACCCAGAGAGAGCGAGTTCCAAAACATACAGTGAATCCAATCCCCTTTCTATTGATTCAGCCCCTCATGTTAACTCCTTCAATACAAAGAGAGGAATCCAGAAGAAAGCTGGTACAAATGTGCTGACCTTCACTCATTTCAAACAAAAAAACAAAAAAAAAAAAAACAAGATCTTGGAACAGTGGGCATCAAATCAATTACTCGGTGGCTTAATTGATTTGCAAAGGTAATCACTGGGCACACGTCCACCAGACCGGAGTATTTGATGTTTTAATAAATGGTTTTAGAGCAGAAGTGGATGACCGCATCGATTCAGCCTCCGCATTCCTGATTATAGTATGGGTCGGGAGGGAAAAACAGCAGTGTAGCGACGAGAAGAGCAAAGCGGTGCAATTGGTCGGGCTTACCTTTACACGGGAGTATAGAGCAGTGTTTTAAAGATCAAAGCCAACCACATTACTCAATTTCCTCTTACAGGAAGAAAACTGAGACCAGACGCTGACTGTAGATCTTGTAACATGGCGGAATATGCAGTAAAAAAAAAAAAAAAAAAGTAAAAATAAATATGAATCAGAATAAGTCCTCTGAGAGTCACCTTTAAATTGACATTCATCATGATGACGGAACGCCAGAGTTTATTCAAACTAGAATTTTAAAAGCTAAGTTGCTAGATAAACCAATTACCGAGGATGTTCGGCGTCTTCTGTCTAAGCAGATACGATCTGATTCACTCAGCACAGAACACTTAGAACCCTGAGACGTGGTAACTGCCAAGAGGACTTGGCAGAACTGTTTGACTGTGGACTGTTTTGGATATGTATTTTAAAAAAATGACAAATTTGTCTTGTACTAATTAGAGAGTTTATTGCAGTAGAAAACATCAGACATGATCAGATACTAGTCTGTATCTGATAACAGGCTAACTCATATTGGTTTTTCTGTTTCGCATTTTGATCTTTAGAAATCAGGGAAGTAGGTGCCTGATATACTTAATTATTGATTGATTTTTATGGTTTGTTTGGTCAGTTTTCTTGTTTTCTTTTTCTGATGAAATATTAAAAAATGCTGTTTAATTATTATAGTTTACTAATGAGGAAAGATACACAAAACTGCTCACATTGATTAAATGACACACTCCAATTAGCATTTTGCATCTGCTGATATAAACAACAGTAATGTATTAAGTAGCTTTATCTTAAGTGTCACTAAGTATCTTTATGAAGCAGGTAATCGAGAAAACTTGCCCAATCAATATTTGAATGAAACAGAAAAGTTTGAGTGATTTATCTTGATAAAAACAAAACATGTAAATATAAATAAATAAGTAATTATGATAAATTATAAACAATTGACCATACCCAATATTAATATGTCAAAAAATTTTTGGCCAAATGATTCATACAGTTGAAAATGCAAAAACTTCACTTTTCAGGACAAAGTAAAGTTGCCATTGGTTAAATACTATGTTAGATAATTTTTTATTCCAACAGCTAGACTCATCTACAGCATTTGCTCAGTTCCGTCATTCTCTCAGTATCAGGCTCTGACAGTAAGTCTAGCAGAAACCTTCAGAAAGTTTATTTATACAGCCCTAAAGCAGTTTATCCAATCAGCAGCCAGAATTCCACATAGAGGGGGGGCCTCTGCTTGTGAGGTGAGGCTATTTGTCTGTGAATAATGAACTCTGCTGCTGAGATTCCAAGATGGCAGCAGGCTAATGGCAGCAACGGACAGTAAGTTAGTTACAGTCTGTAGTTAGACTGCAGGCTAAGTCTAAATTTGAAGCATATCCAGACTGGGAGAGGCGGGGCAGCCCTTGGCCTAGAGGAAAGGAACTGGGCTCGTAACCAGGAGGTCGCTGGCTCCAGCCAAGGGTTGGGGTGCCCCTGAGCAAGGCACCCAATCCCCCATTGCTCCTTGGGCACAGATAAGTGCCTCTCCATTTAACCCCTCGAAATTCACTTTATTTTTTGGCAGTCTGGACAGCTAAAAAAAAAACACACGAGATGCGATTTTTAAAGCCAGTAAAACCATATACAGAGGTGGTACTGAATCTGAACGTCTCAGTTGCTCAGATAGGATGTCAAAATGTCTAATGTCTCACTGGAAGCGAGACCCGAACAACAAACAACAACAACAACGATGTAGATCCGGAGCGATGTAAACGACACATGGAGGACAACAGTTTTTTTTTTTTTTAAAAAAAAGAGGATAAAAGCATGGAAGACAACAACATGTTATTTCATCAGGCACCACATGTCCTGCTCCACTGCCATTCCGGCCGTGATGGCGGCACAAACAGCGGCACCGCTCAGCTGCCTCCTCCGTTTCTGTCGCTTCCTCACAGAAGAAGAAAGTTTGTCTTCCTGTACAAAATCCGTGCCTGCTCAAAACACACGGGGGGAGATTTAAGACAACATAAAGTGACAAAACAGAGGCTGTATATAAAGATGGCTGACACAATAGCACCCCAAGCATGATGGCAACCCCCACGTCCAAGATAATTGGGCTGCTAAAATATTAACACAGGTTAATATACAGTAGGTTTTTTTCACAGCTTTGACATTTTGTCATCGCCGATCTCATTAAGCACGGTCTCACGGGAGCATCCAACAAGATAGTTTGTTCCGACCATCCTCTAAACAAACTTTGTGTCCGTGAGATTCCTGTTAAAGTCTCCAAGCTATGATCATTTCTATGAACACAGAAATTCTCGACACCTTCAGAGCTCATCAGAGCCTCTTCCAGCCTTTTTGTGCACAGCTTCTCACTTTCAGTCTGTCAAAGTGCAGAGGGAACAGTGCCTCTGGGAGACATCTCTCAAATTTAACATTTCTGTGGGTTACTGGTTGAAAGGCTGCCCACCAGACGGTTTTAATTGCCTCTGGGGGCCATTAGTGCAGGTCATCCGTCACTGTGGTTCTCTGCGGTTCACAGCTTGCGCTTGCTCGCCATGAACTGGGAATTAACTTTTTTTGATCTGGACCACAACCTGGTCAGACCACCTCTGCCTTCCAAGGGAGAGAGACAGGAAGTGTCAAAGAGGGACTTCCTGTTCACAAGAACACAGGGATTGGATTTTTGATGTGTTCGACCACTCTGCGTATACATTGCTTTAAAGTAAATCCTACCAACTTAGCCAGTGTTTACATTTCCTCTTAAAGGAATAGTTAGGTTTTTTTTTGAAGTGTGCTTATATGATGTATTGACACATTATAAACACCAACATTTGCTCTCATTAATAATACAGATGCCAGCAGGTAACAATGCAACAAAGGGTTTTAGCCACTGAGGCTGACCTGATAAAATCCATGCCCGACTAAAAACAATGATGCCTCTAGAATATTTTTGCCCTTTTTTCAGCAGTTTGGCTACATTTTCCAGCTTGAAACAAAAAATGTAAACCGGACACTTTGCTGCACCAAAGTCCATAAAGAAAATTTTGCATCAAGCACAGACAAGTTGTTAATCTATTGTGGCTTGTATTAGTGTTGTAAGTATTGTATTGTATTAGTAAATTAGTCAACTGTCAACTGTCAACGGTGACTGAAAATCTTTCATTTGCGTTTAAATAAGTGACAGAAACTTGCCAGATGAAGATGCAGGAGACCAGCTGCTTCTGTGTCTCTGCGAGTTAAAAACGCTGATTTTCTCTATGGACTTTTGTACAGCAAAGTGAGTTGTTTACTTTTCTGTCTGAGCAAGCTGAAAGCTTATTCATAACATATTGTCGACTCAAGCAGGTGTTGATTTTTGTTTTATTCAAGACTTTTGACGAGTGACGAAAATCTGTTTTTCTTGCTTTTAACAGATTACTGTATCTGACATAAAAATAAATAAATAACTTGATGCTGATTTATGGTGACATTCCCTTTTTTGTATGTGGAGTAATTAGAATATCTAACACCTGCAGGAAACATTCAGGTGATCTTCTGCCTATGGACAGGAATCAACACACCTTGCTAAACAACACACATCAAGTCTGTGTGGGAAATACAGTACATGGCAGTACAAACATCTGCCTTATGCTTCCCCATGAGTGTCCCACTTCATACACTTTAATGAACTCATTTATTGCTTGGTGCAGTATTCTACTTGTCGATTAATGAATACACTGCAATAAAAAAAAATAAAATGGTTGTGACAAAAGGTAATCATGCTGTGCTGTGCACTCATTATAAACTCAATGTTTAAATTATATTGATCACTACACAATAATTTTCTTATTATTATTTGTATAATAATAACAACAACAATATGTTTAATATGAAGTTGTATTTCTTTAGGTTGTACTTACTTACTTACAGTTTAAGTTGTCTTCGTACAGAGGCCATGAAAGACTCGGCAGGATTTATTTTCCGAGATAAGCAGAAGGTGATGACAGAGGTTGTTTTACCACAGAAGGTCAATAAGGCACAACTGAATGACGAGTGCCAATAGCTGTAATGTTTAGTATATTAATATTTGCTTACTTTGTGCGCTCACCTGTTGTATCTGCCATTTGCGCTATTTTTCCAGTAAAGCGACAAGTGGAAGTGCGGTGGGACCTGTTCTCTAAACATCCTCTTTTCACTAAAATGGTTTCATTTGAACTTATTTGGATCTACCTGGAAAGATTCCGCCCCTTTGTTCTCTTTCTAATGCTCACACTGAGTTGTCACTTATGTCATTTAATGACTGATGTCATTTAATAACTGATTAAAATTTATTTTGTGAATTAACTGAGTAGTTGTTAGGTCCATAAATGTAAAAAAAAAAAAAAAAAAAGTTTGGTTCTCAAAAGTCTTTTGTCCACAAATCAAACCTGTACTGTTTTAATGATTTCTTTGTTATACGGAGCAAAAGAAACCAGAAAGTATTCCCATAAAGAAAACTTTAAACACTAAAACCGATTAATCGATCATAAGATGGTTGCTGGTTAATTTAGCAGAGTATTGTTTCAGCCCTACTCTCATCACCATCCCTGATGTTTGTTCGCACATTTAGTCAACGTTTCCGGCCTCTTTTATACTCCGACACATGATTGAAGTGTTCTTCCAATATGAGTGACACTAATAATCTCATGGTGTTCCATTTTGAAGGTCAGAGTTGTCTCTGTGCATGAAGTGTGCTAAATGAGGCAATTTATGTTTAGAGATTTGGAAAAACTGTGAATTAGAATGATATTTGAGTGAGACCAGTGTCTGGTTGTTTGCACATTAGCGCCAACTTTTCATAATAAATAAATAACAATAAATCACCTGCAAAATTGAGAACAGTTCTTACAATCTCACTACAGCACACTTTTCTTGTTCTTGATTTATACAGAAGGCAGTGGAACAAACTTTATCTATAAGATAAGAGTCAGCTGCAGGAAAAACATCCTGATTATCTGTAACACATGTCCCCCTCACACATACATACACTCAGACTCACTGGAAATGTATTAACCACCACGACGTCTGCACTATATAAAGCAGGAGGGTGTCGCTTACACAATTAGCACCACGCTGCAACTCCTCCTTTTCATGAGTACAGCGGCGAGATATGGCCAAGAAGGCATATCAATTTAAGAATTTTCATCAGCCGATATCATTAACTGTTTCAAAAAATGTCTGCTGACCCTTCCAGGGTGTGCTTCGCGTTCCGCCCTCCGTCAGCTGGCTCTAGCTGTGGAGGACAAATGGGTAGGAAATGAATGGATGTTATTTCTGACAGTGGCTGTGTTGAATTTAAGCCTCCGGCCACTAGTTGGCAGAAGACTGAGCAAATTTACTCCCTCCTTCCTCTCTTCTCACTAGACCAAAAGGTTAATTGTCTATGCATGTAACGACGACTGAACAATTTGGTTAAAAACTAAATCTACTTGCATAATGAATATTAAAGCATCCAATTCAATCTTCAGTGTGTAATATATCCTCAAATTTACTAACACTGTTTATCCTGGGGGTCAATTTGAATTATAATTAAATCCCAAGTTGATGTGTCAAGTATTTGGAATTTCTTTGTTGACTACCTACTGTACATAGCCCTTTAAATAAAATATTTATTGTTTTGAAGATTATAAAATTACATTTTATATTTTTATAGTCACCTCAGTATCTTCCAAAACAAAAGTGTCTATAATTTTGATATTTCATACATGTTTGACACAGCTAAAAACAACCTGGGGTCAAACTGACCCCAAGAAGCACCGATGCCCTGTGTGTAAAAGGACCCTCAAAACACACAGTATAATTGTCTAATTTTTACGTTTAACCAGTTGTCCCTATTGAATTCAGAAAAGTGATTAAATATGAAGCAAAATTAAAAAGAGAGAGATGTTAAACAATCTATGGGGCCAAATTGACTGCAAGGACAACACGAGGGTTTAAACAAGGTGGAGCATTACCGCATGAGAAATTATATCAAAATATTAATTATATGCTGCAGTGCAAGAAAGACAATTCACATTATGTTCTCAAACACTCATGGAGTTCATGTTTCATAACTGGCATAAAACGTACAACAGCCACGAATTCTTTTTTTTCTTTCTTTGCGATTTGCTACATAGCATTGTTTCAATTTGTACTTTTAATAAGGAAATGATTAATTGTGCAGCCCTACAAATAAAAATGTTATTTTCATTGTTGGGTTTTCTTGAAATATTAATAATAATATATTGTATTGTCACCAAATATTGGGATTTGTAACACAATGCTAGATGTTTCTTTTGTGATATGCACATACACTATCCATTTATTATGTCAGTGTATTGTGCACATATTGACACAATGTGCAGCTCTAATCCCTGAATTTAATTCTATGTAGGGGGCACACGGCGGAATAGTGGTTGGCACAGTTGACTTGCTGCAAAAAGACCTAAGTTTGTGACCCAATCTGTGCTCTGGTTTCCTCCCAAAGTCCAAAAAACATCCAGAGGCTAACTGCACACACTAAATTGCCCATAAGTGTAAATATTTGAGTTAATGATTGTTTGTCTTAGCGTCCTGTTCAGGGTGCGACACCCCACCTTTCCCCTGCATCAGCCGGGACTGGCTCCAGCTACATGTGACCCTGATGTGGAGGATAAAGTGGTAGCCAAGAATGAATTTTAAGTAGCTTATGCAGCACCATGCAACATGGGAAAAGGCTGACACCGAAACGTACACTTTACGGATTATGTAAAGGTCGCGGACTGAGATGTAAGAAAGAAAAAGCTGCATGCAGACATGCGATAAAGCAACTACATCAGGATCTGCTTTAAAAACAAATAAACAGAAAGAACCTGAGTTGTGAAGGAGCTAACGAGAGACGACTCAAAGTAAAACAGTCATTTCTGAAGACAAAGTGATGCATAGTAGGATGGCTGCTGTGGCTGTGGCCCTCAGAGACGCCAGTGCCACCTGATTATTTTTCACCTTGTTTACGGCTGCACACCTTCAAGGCACTGCCTCCATCTCACTCCCTGCGTGGACCTGTCTCATTATGTCCCTCTCGACGAGCCACTCAGCCGAGAGACAGCAGAGGGAGAGGGAGGAGGAAAAGAAGGCGGGATGGGTGTAGGCCACAGGTAATGCAAGGACAGGTGAGAAAAGACGATTACAGAGAAATGATTATAGCCAAGAAGCCTTATCTAAATCGGTCCCGACAGGAGACGAGAGTGTGTTTAGTTTTTAAATCACTGTGGAGCATGTAAATTCGTCTGAAGCAGCACAGGCAGCGAAGGACAATGTAACACTTTACATCAAGCGCGTCTCTGCTGGGTATCAGGAATTATGTGCGGGAGAAGTAAACAGTTGTAACAGTTTAGGTTTTTCTTCTTTCCTGTGACTCACAGCCAAACTATAAGCTGATAAAGTGCAAGAGAAACTAATGCATGCTTCGTTTCTGTTCTTGGAAAAATATCAATTATGTTTTTCTAATAGTACTTTTACTTCCAGGAATCAGCCCACAGATTTGCAATGAGTTCATCAGACTCTCACTTTCTCCTGCTTACTCAACTTTTTTCCACATTACCAGACTGAGTACAACAATCTAAGTTTTTTTTTTCTGCTTGCCAAGCAAATAGCAAGATTCCAATAAGTTGTTCCTCTGAGCCGAAGAAAAAACTTCTTTGAAGTGTATTCAACTGAACGTAGGTCAAAAAGGATCTTCAAATCATTGTGTTCTGTTTTTATTCACGTTTTGAACAACACCAACTTTGCTGGAGTTTGTAAATCGACTCTAAAATGAATTACTCCTTCAGTAGGTATGCTTCGAATGTCAAGTCAGTCATATAATCAGTATTGTGTGCCACAGGTGTGTCATTTTAGAATTTCTTTTGGTGTGTGGTGAGAATATACCATATATACATTGAGGATTATATACAATATTGCAATTTATTGCAGTAAAAAGCATTTTGCAATAAGTTGACAATGGTGAATTTCCAATATAGGAATAATTGTGAATGGAGAAAATTTTTTATTATTATTTATTTATTTTTGTTTACACTATATCATTTTACGACATGTTTTTGCAACATTTTGTAATGTTTTTCCTGTAACATAAGAATTTCACCTATTTTGTGATATGGCAACATTCTGTAGCATTATTTTTGTGATGCAAGTCATTATTCCTCTGTATTCATAAGCTCACCAAGAAAAATCAAGGCAGGAGGCACCACCCCGAAACACAATTGTCATCTTCATAAAGTGAATCACACAGTTTCCTTTTATCCCATAGAGAGCAGTACAAAGTTTGTTTTTTTTTAAAAAAAGAAGCAACTGTTCAGTTTGAAGTATTAAAATAATTAAAAGTTTATATTCACATCAACATATCTAATTAAAGACAGTGACTCATTGTAGAGCACAAGCTCAAAGCAAACCCTCACAAGCTGCTTTCACACCTAATGCACAGGATCAACTCTGCTGAGCAAACATGGTCAACAACACCGCAGCTTTAGTGTGCACTCATAACGTAAAGTCGACGGCATCCACAAGTGCACAGCGAGGACTTATTAAATATTCACACAGCCACAGAGAGACATTTAGGCAATAGGAAAAACAGCAGACAGAGGGAGTTGGTCTGACTCACCTTATTTAAAGCCGAAGCCCAGGCCTCGTGTCTTTCTTGGAGGAGGGATATAGTCCAGGTCCATGCCATTTTACTGCAAACTCCCACCGCACCTGCTTGTTTTGCTGACATTGCGGCTCACTAACTGGCCATCAACAGTGCAAAACAAGCCACCTCCTCTCCCAGTTGCTTTATTAAAGACGCAGCAGTTGACTTTTAATTTTCTTGCCGTTGAAAGGCCACAGTGTGACCAACATGTTGCAGTCCAGGCAGAGACACGAAGACCAACACTGCAACAGAGGCCTGCTGTTACATGGCTGCTGCTAATCAGCTGCACCTGGAGCAGTGCATCCTTCAGTGAGGCCTGAGAGAGAGACTTTATGGTGTTCCAAAACAAACTGTAAAAGATTGTTTAGCACTTATTACATTTGCAAATTATTACACTCATGTGCAGTGATTATTTTTGTATTGTTGTGTACTCTACACATGCAAAAGCCTGATTCAAAGGCCAAGAGTTATTTTCTGCTTAAAATAAAAGAAAATACTTGATCCTATATTCTTGAGTATTCATCAGAGATGTGATATAGGGTGTTGGAGGGCCTCATTTGATTTTCAGACTCTAATATGGGCTACGATTTTCTTTAGTTTGGGGATAGCAGTGCTACAGTGTGCAAGTGCAGTGACCTTAACCTGCCACTACCACCCCACTGGCACTGTTTCCCTTATCTTAATTGGAGGTCCCAAATAAAAACCAAGGAAAAAAAAACACCCTTATCTAAATGCTGAATTCTTTTGCTTGAGTTTCGAAATGTGTGGCTTAAATAATTAAATCATTTATCTGGCTTTATGCGTCACATGCAGAATATTTGGTGGCACAAGTAACTTTGTTCAACTGTCTCAATAGTAATTCACTGTAACATGTACATGTAATGCGAAAAAAACAAAACATAAACATTACATCTTAGAGTTAATTATCTATTTATATTCATACTTTTTTTTTTTTACAAGTAAATTTTTTTATATACATATTTACAGACATTTCCTTTATACACATTTTTCCTCACGTGGACTCATTTGTATGAGCTTTATATATACAAATTTTTTGTACACTAAATTTAAACCATTTTGAAGGTTTGCTGCCACATTAAAAGAAGTGGTAATGTCCAAAGTGAAGCTGCTTAACGGGATATGACATATAAACAGCACAGATACAGTATAACATGATGAAGGACCAAAACCATACACGTATAATACCAAAACATATTTTCCTTGCTTTTGACCTTATCACATATATCACATATTACCACAACCATATGACAAAAAGATGTAGCTATTAATGAAGCAGAGTTTTTTTTATACTGTAATTTCTGCCCATGGACACCAACACATTATTTTTGATGAATATAATCCCACATCATATAATACTGTAAATATTAATTTGTCCATATTTTTTTTACTGTAGTACTGTACTGTAGTACTGTATATTATTCCTTTTCTAATGGAGAAAATAGATGGAATGGCCCAATAAGCAAATGAGTTTCACAGCTCAGGCAAAGTTCAAGTTCAAAGCAGCCAGTCAGACTTTGAATCTGGAACCAAACAGGGAAAATCATTAAGGTGTAAAATGCAAATGTCCAGTGGGTGAAAGTGTTTCCCAGCAGAACACACTGGCAGTAGACACATATGACTTTATACCTCATACACGTACACTTTATCCACGTGTGAAACTATATGTAGACCAATGGCACAAATAACCGGCAGGCCCTGGTGCAGGGCTGACCTTTTTTGATGCCCTGTTTTGTGAAAAATACCCTGAGGACTCCAAGGGGAAGCTGTATAACCACACAGAGGAAGGTTGCACTTATAAAAAGTAATAAAACAGCTCCATCTTGATCATGACAGTGAGTACTGTAGGAGGCCGAGACGTCCAAACTGACAGCGCGTCCTCCATGCGGCGCGCGTCGCATGCCTCATGTTGACACCATGCTGGAGGAAGCTGCACATCTCTTGCTCGCCTTGGCAGAAGCATGGATCATCGATCTGTCCCTCCATTCCCTCAGAGGCCTTCGCTCACCGCCCGCCACGTCTGGCGATTAGCTCATCACTCTACATTTCTGGAGCAGAACTAATCAGGCTGGAGAAGAGACTCGCACCCACTGCCATCCATGCGAGACTTGTCTTACCTATGTATGCGAGAGGCAAACAGAAGCACAGCAGAATGGATTTTATTTCCAGAATCTCTCCGATGGCTGATGGGAAACCATTAGAGGCGCGTGGAGTTCATCTGTCTTCTGTGTAATTGATCAGATAGAATGATTGAGTGTATCAAGAGGTAATTAACAAGTTTGCTGTGAGGCAGTCATATCACCAGATGCAAGTGAGATTGCATAAAATGATTTTTTTTTTTGTTTATATTAAATTTTTGTCTGAGCAGAGCAGACAGTATTTTAAAAAACATCTCCATTTGCTCTATAAAACAGTTCCCTCTTTCATGCTATTTTTTTCCACCAGTTTTTTTTTTTAAACCTTTATTTAATCAGGATTATATTCAGATTAACAATCTCTTTTTCAAGGGAGACCATTATAGACAGGCAGTAGCATGAATAAAACACAACACTACAGGCATACATGACAACAAAATGAACTCACTCATCACTCACTCACTCATCTTCTGCCACTTTATCTTCCACAGGAGGGTTGTGGGGACACTGGTGCCAATCCCAGCTGACATAGGCCAAAAGGCATGGGTGCACATGGGCAGGTCGCCAGTCCATCACAGGGCCACACAGAGACAAACAACCATTCAATCTCTCACTAACACCTACAGTCAATTTAGCGTGTCCAATATGCCTGATCCCAAAATCGGTATGTTGTTTTGGTCTGAGCAAGAAACTGGAGAACCCGGAGAAAACCCCCACACACAGGGAGAACACAAACTCATGCAGAAAGACCCTTGTTCAAGAAGACCCGGGTTCACGACCCGGGTCTTTGTGCTGCAAAGGCACGATTTAACAGAAATAACTTTTGCGTAATTTAATCTCACGGAGAGCTCAATTAGACACAGTGACATTCAAGGGACTTTATCTCCACTTCAGTCATCATATTTGCAGCCAATATGACACCAGCGTCCCATGTAATATGAGAGCACCAGCAATTTTAGCAAGTGACTCAAAAAAAACCCCATCACTTTTAAACGTGCTGAGTGACAGATATGGACAGGAAAGTCTCAAGAGACAGTTTCATGTCACGCCGCAGTCATACTGCGTCATCGCAGTGCCGCCACCATCTTCATGTAGATGTTTCCGCTTAAACCTGGTGGACCCAATCATCATCTCTCTGTAGCTCTCTTGATTGGTTGTTTGTGAATTGAGAACTGTTATTGCAGCAACTTCATCAAATCCATCTTGAATGAAATGAGAAGGAAGCACAGATATGGACACACATAAACAAGGTGACAGACATGACTGACCAGAATGCGACAATGTAAACATGGTTCATACTGTCTGCTTGGTAATATAGTTGGGTGTCCTTCCTGTTTCTCCAATGTATGTTTAATTGCATGATAAAAGATACATGATAAAAGACTGCATAACTACAAACTATGAAAAGTGTCAAGCGATAAAGTATAAATCAGACTGAAGACCTTCAGGGGGTGGTACTGTGGAGTGAAAAAGTCAATGCAGGAAGAATATTAACATTAAAAACTCATTATTATGACCATAGCAGCATGCGGCTCCTCCAACTTCAACAAATTGACGTGTCCTTAACCTAAATTAAACACCTCTTTTAACCCCAAGTATATTTTATTTCACCAGTGCGAGGAGTGGACCAATTCTTTGCATAATGAAACAGATTATTTTCAACCGTGATCTGCCAGGTTCTTGAAGGCACAGACAAACGACCTCATGTGTCACAGAGAAGAAACAAGCGACATATTGTGGCGTTTCATTTGACGGATAGTCACGAAATTCAACAAAAGTCAGCGTTTAACCTTTTGAGCGGGAGCCACTTTGACAGGTCACAGTAGGGAAAGCAAATATGTAAATCATCAAACTAATTATGGCTGCGATTATCTGCCTCAGTTTCAGGGTACTCGCTGGTTCACTGTCACAGTGTTCTGACTTACATGATCCTTATTGTGGTCAACAACACGTGCATTTCCTGCTAAAACGTGTCAACAGGAAGATTTAGTCAGTTCTGTTTACAGACTGTATAAACCATTTCTAACTGCTTAACAGCATTTTGTTGTTTCATCGCCTTGTCTTTTCTGGGAGCTGCTTGAAAACATGGCTTTATAGTGATGACACAATTTACAAGCCTGCTAAAGACAGTGACAACTACCATCTGTCTGCAATCTAAAAATACGCCTCAACAAGGCCAAAAGTTAAGATAATATTCAAAGTGCTTTCATGTTCTTTGTTTACTTCCCTCTGATGTTGGGTTGTGTTTGCAAGATGTATTTAAAATGTCCTCAGTGCAAGACAAATGACAAATGACAAAGAAATGACAAACATTTTTGTCCTTGTATTATTTTATATGTAAGTGCAATTATGTGTTTTCTTCTAAATACAAATCTAGAATCACCTAGAGACTTTGCTGTGTTTGTGCTTGTGGCACCTTTGGCTAAAAAAAGAAGGCAAACATTATGATAATTATTTCCTGGTTATTAATGTGATTAGGTTTACACAGAAAAAGCATCTTATTATCTCTAATAAAAAAGGTCTTTTTTTCCCCCCTCATTGCATCCACATCCTGTGTAATAATGAACCATGTCATGTAAAAAATACGCATTCTGTATTTAGACTGTAAATATTAAGCTCGTACTGTATATATTCTGGTCATTTCATGTGTATAATCCATAGTCTTTGTTAATTTATAATCCTAATAGTCAATATCCATGGTTCTCAAACTGTGGTATGTCTACCTCTTGTGGTACGCACCTTTCTTTTGGTGGTACTTATCTTATCTTATCTTATCTTATCTTATCTTATCTTATCTTATCACACAGCATAAATCCACAACAAATCTTGAGGTCAAGCCCGCATAATGGTCTGCTGAAGTTTCATAACGTCAACATTCCGAGTTGTTTAGTTCATAAATTGAAAGCTATATAGTTTTTCCAACATATTCGGAAGAAAAGGGTGAGGTGGGGGATTTGCAGCTGCAAAATGCAACTACATCAATACAGTTTGCTACATTTTTACACGCTGTACATTTAACAGTAAAACAATTATGTTGGCAAGTAGAATAATTTATATATTTCTGAAGAGTTTGCATTAATGCATTTTAGGCATCTAACACAGCTGGAAACTGATCTGGATGGAAACTGTTGTGTGATAATTGGTCCATAATGTGAGTCACCCTGACAGCAATATATGTGGGAATGCATGGACAGATTAAAAATTCAGTGCGGGGATAAAAGTTTCTCACTAACATTCTTCAGTGAACCTATTTTGTCCTTTTTAAAATTAATTCAGAGCCACATATTTGGCTGCATAAAATATTAAGAGTATTTGAATATTTTAGTGCAAATAATGAGGGCTCTTGACCTCTGTATTTAAATTTAATCATTACATGCAGAATTTATTAGCTGCATTTTTTTTTTCCCTTGTCTATCGAGGAAATCTTTCCCAGCAAAAGCACTGTGTGTTGAAGAGTGTCACTCTCCATAAAACGCAATTAAGAAATGGTCAGTGTGGAGCCATTCGGAAGGTAAAAAGATTTTAACTCAACATGAGATCATTCCGTTAAGGGTCAGAGAAGGGAAAACTGTGTGACAGCTCCGGGACAGAGCACGAGCCGAAGGTCGGTCGTGTCCCACTTCCATTTGTCAGCACTCGGCAGTTTGTGTTCAGGTGGAAAAGGCATTTGTCCGACTGTCATCCTCAGCCCCCTTCATCCCTGCGGATATCGCAACAGAACTGAGACAGGAGGCCACAGGTAGAGCTGCTGCAACCTATCAACAACCAGAGTTGTCACAAGAAACCGAATCATTTTAAATGTATACATATCTCACAAGTATCATGGGTATGCTGAGGAAAACTGCATGTTCATGCACATGAATTAATGCAAAGCAACAGGAATGGAACTACTACTGAAAAAATATGTGGGCTATGTGTGCAAGTCTGAGACTGAAGTTTAGGGGGTTGAATCATTTGGTATTGAATTGATTATAATAATTCACTGGTTATAAATGGTTTTCCCAATTTTGGTCCTTATTTGTTAGGCCAAACTCAAGGTGGAAAAGTTTATCCCTTTATCTGGTTTTGAATGTAGAATAGGGGAAGCAGTTAATGCAAACTAGAAGTGCTTTAATTAACTGAAACTGGTCCCACACAAACGGTCTTTCAGACCCGATTGAGCGAGCGTTTGTGGATATACAGCAGCAGGACTGGGGTGGGTGGGGGTAAGAAGTGTTTATCCTGTCAAAGACTGGAAAACCTGGGGTTCTGAGCCATATAACTCATATCTGAAATTTGCATCGAGAGCTACGCGGTGCGGCAGTGGCTGCCAATGTTGCCTCACAGCGTGAGGGCCGCCGGTGCAAATTCGGGTTCAGCTGAGGACCTTTCTGTGTGGAGTTTGCGTGTTCTCCCTGTGTTTTCCTTGGGCTTTCTCCATGTACTTTGATTGCCTCCCAAAGTCCGAAAACATGCAAACATCTAAATTGGCCGTAGATGTGGACGTAAAAGTGAATGGTTGTTTGTCTGTTTGCCCTGCGATTGACTGGTGACCTGACCTGTCAGCCCCATGTCAGCTGGGATTGGCTCCAGCTCCCCCCACAGCCATCAAGTGGAGGATAAAGCAGTAGATAATGAATGGATGACAAGGGCAGTTAATGCAGGTGAAAACTGAAAACGCTCCCGCACAAATGCTGCTTCGGACCTGATTAAGGGAGCGCTTGTCTATATACGGTGGCAGCACTGAGGTGGGAGGGGGCAGGAAGTGTCTATCCGGTCAAAAAATGGAACACTTTAACTTATTTAGTTTCCGCCTACTCCAGCCTCAAACTTGCATTAGTGTGAGTAGAAAACAAATGAAAAGATAAAAAATAATCAAGGTGCTTACACGCTTTTATGTGTTGAGGTCAGTATTCTGGCCATGACAGGCGGCAGCACATCAGGGACCACAATCCCTGGATTATGAGATCAAAATACAGATAAATAAAGGGAATGTAATCAGCCAAGACTGATTACAAGACTTGAAGAGAGAAGAGACGGTGTCAGTGTTCTCTGTCTGTTTGTCTGTCTGGTTAAAAGAAGCCATTTACTTTCTTACTTACAACCACATTCTACTTCTGTCTGTTTGGCACACACACACACACACATACACAGTTTCCACAGAGTGAGATGATCCATCGCAGTAAACAACATAGTTTTATCCTTATTTCTCTATGTTTTCATATCACGATGCATAATGTTACTCTTTGCTTGGTATCAATCACTTGGCACACACATAAGATTTTTGAGCAATGCTTGAAATTGAACTGCATGTACAGTAGTAGTGCAACCTGCTTGGGAGAATATAAACTATACTATACTAGACAGAGGAAGTTTAATCCTGAGGGTCGATTTATCTCAAATTGCATCCTCTGAAGTGTCCTGCAACTTGTACTGTGAGAAGTTATTGTTATTATTATGAACAAGGGAGGATGCTGTCTCTCCCTCTACAAAATGTACAGTACAAGGTGCTCCTTTTGGTCTCTTAACAGAGAAATTAGCCACGTCATCGTAAAATTGTAACATTCAAAGCACTGTCAAATGATGTACCTCTATATTGTTATGTCACATTGTGTCTGTTCACTAAGACCAAAATAGTCACAAACAGTACGTACTGCAGCTTTATAGAATTTAAGAATTTTGTCATTCAAAGTCTTACAATCCTTTTTATAGTGTAAGGTTTTTATCACAATTACAGTATGATTCTTTTTTGATTCGTATGTTCCTGATTGTATTGTTTTATTCAGTTCTGCATTGAACTGCTTTACCTGCTGTTATTCTTTCATCACACGTTCTATAAAACACTTTGCAGCTGTGTTTTGATGCTTTTATGGTTATTGTGAAATTTCTATATTTAGAATTTTCTCAGTGCATGTATACATGTCTTAAAAATAATAAAGACACCCATCTTTTTAATATACTAAATCATTGCCCAAGCCTTCCAATCCTCCTCCATCCCCAGCATTTATGCCACAATAAAAATCTTTAACTGTTTAAAAGTTGAACGTCTTTAACCCACAGATTATATTATTAAGGCAATTTAACTAGCTTTTGCATGCAGCGATGTTATTTTTATTTAAATAACAAAGGCAACAATAATAAATTAAAAGAGACAAGTCATTCTAATAGAATCTTGACAGTTTTGATATGAATGGCCTCTGGATGAAAGGTCTTGGTGAGGAGTTATTTTCTCTCTCATTTCCTGTACAAATCCTCTTAGTGATGTCTGCCCAATAATAATAACTGAAAATAATAATCTGGTGTTCTTTGTCCTCTACCTGTTTTCTTATCTTTTCTGGTCTCCTTATTTTTGGCATCAACAAAACATCTTTTCTTTTTTTCCCCTTTTTAACATCATTACTTTTTAACATCATTACTATCTTTTCTAGTTTCTACCTTTAAATTTCTGCTGCTGTGAAATTCTCCTGTTTTTACCTTTTTGCTTATAACTCAACTTGTTTCACTTCCTCTTTTCAGCACACTGCTCTCTTCACACCAAACATATGACCATATATTGTAATGAGAGCTTAAAGTATGCTTTAAGAACTTATTAAGACAAAAGTCAGATGATTTTTATTAAAATCACATTATTTTTCTAGTGCAATACTTGCTTGCCAAGATTATTTTTTTCTTTTCAGGCAAAAAAATATGAACAATTTACAACAAATTGGACTTATGTTACTTTCTTGAAAACCAGTTTTTTGCAAAAAAAAGGAGAAATATTGGGGCAACGGTAGAACCACTCATCGTTCAGCGATCAACAGCGTTGATGGTCATCAAGATTAGAACAGTGCAATATGAATACACACCATTCACCACGACTTTAATTCACAAATATATGCATGTTGGTGAGAACAAAATTAGCCGGAACACATGCGTCATCAGTTGGGTTTGTACAGTTTTGCATAGGAAGAAAAGAAACAACAGAGGTCAAGCTGGCGGTATGATTAAACATGGCACTGGACGGGAATAAAGACGCGAAAGGAGGCAGAGTTTGAGTGGAATAAACAGGACAAAGTATAAAAAAAAGCAATATGGTCAGTTTTATGGTGGTGGCAAAGTGCATAAAGACAGAAATGTCTGAACTGGGACAGAGAACAACCCAAAGACCTTAATTCCACAAGAAAAGATGGATAGCAGTTATTGATTCCCGGCATCTTTCACCTGGAATCAGATACTGTACAAATTGCCTTTTGTCGATTGGTAATTATATAGGTGAATGATTTCCTGGCAAAGCCCTGCTCCTAATAAAATGTGCTTTTTTTTTGCTGATACCGGGGTTAGCCACGCGAGGTGGAGAGAAAGCACAAGGGAGGCTTAAATCTAAATAAGTGATGGAGAAGAAGGGGAGAGGGGGGTAGAGGCTTTGAGGGTGTGGGGCTTCCTTTCCATCCCAGGAGCGTGAATGTTGTCTGAATAAGAACATTTCAGCGGGACAGTGTTCCGCTTGTCGTCCACACATTTCTATCTCAGTCAACATGACCCCAGGCCTCGGATAAAGTCCGAGGCTTGGAAATGTAAAAATAGATTTGTTGTGGTACAGAAAGCGGCTCTGAGCCACTGTCAGTGACAAGGGCATGGATTTGGATTTAATCTGTCTTCATTAAAGAGAAGGACAGAAGAGTGATGAAAACCTTCTCATGCTGCCCTCGAAACAGCCGCGGCCTTCTATGGCACGTCGGAGAACATCTGGAAACAAGTAGCAGGCAACAGCAGGTTGTCATGAAATAACAGAAAAACACACGGACACAGCAGACCCATTCTGTTACTGAAAGGTGAAAAATATTGGGGTTGTTTTTACAAAATACTACAAAACTTGATAAAACATTTGTGATGTATTTTAATGGATGCCTAGTTATACATTTGGTTATTTCTTCCCCGACTTGTGTTACCTTGTCTGTTACATGCAGCTTTTGCCATAGTTACCACTCATTTTCTCTGTTTACTGACTTTTTTACTCTCACTCATCTTGAGGGTCACAGGAGTGCTGGTGTCTAATCCCAGTTGACACAAATACAATACAGTATTTATATAGATATAAGTTAAAAAAAAAAAAAAGACTAGCCCGGCCCGGTGACCAAACCCAACCCGAGTCAAGTCAAGTCACGTCAAGTCAATTTCTTTTTATGTAGTTCAACGTCACAAGCACTATTTTCCTAAAAAGGGCTTTGCAGTCTGTACAACAAGTGCTGTGCGAGTCCATTTCAATTTAAAAATATTTTTCCAAACACAACCGGATGTGCTCTGGTCTATTATCCATGGGGGAAATCGCGTTCATGTTTTATGGATTATGAGTTACTGGTGTAAGCTACATCCACATTACTTCATTTTTGTTTAAAAATGCATAAATTGTTATTCACATTACCCAGGCTTTCCAACCCTGGAAAAACAGAGGAAAATTAAAACACTGCTGGTTCTGTTTTAATCTAAAAACTCAGGGGCTGCATTTGAGACCACCTTTCAAATGAAAACTTGATAATATTATTCACCTCACTGGCCACCAGAAAGTGTCACAGACCATCTAGCTTGTTTATGACCTATAATTTGCAAGCAAACTAAAATGAAGGCTGTAAACAGCCTCACGTACTGTGAACGTAGGTTTTTAACTGATGTTTCTTGCTTGTTGAACTACACATTAACAATGTCTCAGCGTTCCCCAGTTGCTACTAAAGTACTTCTGTGTGCATACTGATATGTCATTATAATGATGGGAAAATACAACGTGAATTTCAATAGGCTAGATCAGTGGTATCACCTGAGAAAATAAAGAGCTCTCAAAGTGACACCATTATCACCAACATTACAATACAGCCGAGCAAAGTCAGCAACGGACCTTTCACAGGAGGCAGATTTATTCCCAATGAGATCAGTTGCTCTCTCATCATCCTCCTCTTCCTCACATATACTGTACTTCAGACTCTGATGTAGAGAAACTAAATAAAGATAGAGCGAGAGATAAGGTCACTTTTTTTTTTGTATCATTTCCTACACAGTCTGGTCAGAATTTCTTCACACATACCCTGGTCTATACAGTGGAACAGCATTTTTGATTTTCTTCCCAGTGCCACTCACGTACCACTGGTGGGACATGTACCACAGTTTGAGAACCTTGGGGCTGGATAATGAATGAGATGATGAGAACACTACTAATAAGTCATAGTCTGGCATAGTCTTAGTCATAGTCTAATGCCTGAGTCTGGAATAGGTGTGACCAGCAAATGGAGATGAAAATGCTCTCACTCACTCACTTTCTACCGCTTTACCCACTGAGGCTCGCAGGGGGCGCTGGTGCCTAACTCCAGCTGTCACAGGGCGAGAGGCAGGGTCACACCCTGGACAGGTCCATCACAGGGCCACATAGAGACAGACAACCATTCACTCTCACATTCACACCCATGGACAATTTAGAGTGTCCAATTGGCCAAATCTGCATGTTTCTGGACTGTGTATGCAATTGGATAGACCTGTAACCAATCGGACTGATAATACTCATGATGTACGCCGAGAGAAACTTGTCAACAAATGTGCTTGTTCTGGGAGTGATGGCTAGAGAGTAATGGCATCTAATGGCCTTTGCCTGGAGGAAGTCACTGAAACTGGAAGCAACAGCCAAATCGGTGGAAGAAACTCAACTGATATTTTGATGGGTCATTCCTGAGTCCACATTCTTAATGGCTTCCCTCCAGAATAGATACACTGTATGAAGAGGCTGAATGAAAACAGCTTCTGTTTCTCCCGAAAGTTGCCCGGCTGCATTTTCACCGACCTGCAACAACAATTTGACATGAAATGTGCAAATTTTAGGACTCAGTCTAGATTTTCAGTTGGGCAGCTTCATTCATCTCTGTGTGAGAGACAGGCGGGGATATCATCTACTTACCCTGCAGCCAAAATAAAAACACAGTGGGGGAGTGGAAGACAAGACACTTTACATGCAAATTGCTTCATATGTTCAGGAGCCTTTTTGTAGTAAAATAAAAGAAATTGTGAAATATACTTTTAGATGGACTGGTGGATCATTTTGTGCTCCATTAAATGTACATCTTCCTTGTGTTGCCTCTCTTGTTTGTGCTTCAGCTTCATTTTCCGAGGGCGAAATGAGGCTGGCGATAAGGCTGCATGGTGGAATCGTGTCTCACAGTTTTCTATTGCAGTGGGGCGAACCCTGAAGATCCTCCTCTGCAGATATTGGAAGATTATGCTGGTCAGAGGTTACAAAGACTGTGACAAGTAACTGAGACATGAACAACAATCTGAGCAGGGACATATCTCATATTTCCTGCCAATGTTCCTTTATCTTGTTGCTGTGGGGGGAACACATTTGTAAGCGTCAGTCAGGGTTCACCAAGTCTATTCTGGTCGTGTGTGTTTGGGTTTGGCAGCACTTCCAGGCTGCATTCACAGCCAAGATGATGTGTGAACTCTGCAGAAGAGACCTGCAAGAAAAATGACAAACAAAGACAGCCAGAAAACTTTGAATTCGCCAAAAGTAGAAGCATGGTTTGGTTCATTAGGTGTGGGGATGCAAACACAATCAAGTGAAGAAATTACCTCAAAGTGCAGGTGGGAGGAAGAAAAATGACATTTCTTTTTTTCCACCTCATTGATGGTAATACTGATCTGTTTAATGTTAGGTATAAAACATATATGCCATATATATATTTGCAATATGGGTGAAAAATAATTCCATTCATGCTTTATTTCAAGTTCTTTTGCTAGAGTCATTCCGCAGATGAGTCAGTGATACTGTCTTTGTCCCTGCTCTGTAATGTAAGAAAAAGAGTGTTAGATTTGATTTGTTTTTGTCAAATTCATTTCAGGGAAATTTCAGGGAAATTCATTTTGCACAGGTCAGCAGCATGCAATGACAAACAAACAATATAGTAAATAAATGAAATAAACAATTTCCAGTTCAGTAACAAGCTGGGTGTTTGAGGTACGATCAAGCAGCAGGAATGCAACGAATGCCTGGTTCACTGAAGATCATAAATTTGGAGGTAAAACCTAAAACCCATAAAAAGGAGAATTCTCTTAATAACACTGGATAAAAATTAGTCTAATCTGAAAAAAACACATTGCATTCTGAAGCAATTTTGATCCAAAATCATCTTCTTCAATTTGTTACGTGCACCACTGAAGAAGCTCTAATGAGCCACGTACAACCAGCCTCGCACCAAACAGTCAACATAGTCCGTGGGGCTGTCACTTTTTCAGTTTCAAACAAATATTATGTGACACGCTGATGCTTCAGAGATATTCAATACATTGTTATGTCAGCTTATAGGACAATTTAGCTTGTTTCCTCATAGCAAATCAACAACAATAACAACAAAAAAAACAACTCTCATATTTTTGTGATGGGTCAAGAGGGCATTCAAAATGGATCATGCGGTTACTTTACATGTTCTGAGGCACTTCTAGACTGTGTATGTAAACTCGAATTGGTGATGAAGGTTCATAGTTCAACATTTAGGACAGGCATCCAAAATTCACTCTCCTAATAGACAGCAACTGGCTGGTGAACTTACTGGAACAACTCACACTCTCACCCTAGAGTCTGCATGATGAGTATATATAGTCATTCACCTATGGATCCTATGCAGATGTTTGCAAGCACCCAACAATTTCCGACCACGCTGATTGTACACGTCAATTGATCATGGTCCATGTAGTGCGACATTTTTCAGTCCAGTTGGTTTCAACTGTAGTCAAAGAAGCCAAAAACGGAGGCTACGGCAACCATGGAGTTTTGCTTTGAAGAGAATACATGAGGAGGACCTCCAGTACTCACACCTGTACAAAATAATCGTAAAAAGGACATACAAATGTGGGTGAACTTGCGGTAATATAAATAACAATAATAATATTATATTTATATTTTTATAATAAATAATATAAGAAAGCCACGGAGGAGCAAGCAGAAATGCATAGCAACTCTCTGTGAACGCAAAATACGGAAAGAGTGGAGGGCCAAAGTACCGACGTAATTGTCACAGTGATTACTAGACTTGCCATATCACCAAAAATATGATCCAGAACAGTGGTTCTCAAACTTTTTTTCACCTGAGAAAACATGGAGCTCTCCAAGTAACGTGGTGTAAAAAGGCCGAGCAAAGTCAAGCTACAGACTTTTCACAGGAGGCAGATTTATTCCCACTAAGATAATCATCCTCCTTTTCCTCACATATGCAGTTATTCAGAAACTGGTATAGCCAAATTAGATTAAGATGGAGCGAGAGATAACGTGACTTTAATTATTTAAGTTATTATTAGGAGTACAATAGAAAAGTATTTCTGATTTTCCTCCAAGCACCACCAGAGGAAGCTTGCATACCACTGGTTGGCACACACACCACAGTTTGCGTACTACGGCTCTAGAATGACTGCTACTGTTGCTTCATGTCTGGCAGGTTATATAATGAAGTTACACAATAAAAACCACTAATGCTGCATTTATAACTCGATATACTGCAGATGTACAAGGACGGGCTCTCACTCAGGCCCACCACCATTCTTCCTAATATGCTCACTTCTGGTTTCAAAATGGAGTTGGCCAAATATAAATTAAGTCAATTTAGGAATTCAGAGGGCTCTTTACAAAACAAAGGTGACATCACGGCGGGATTGGCTACATTGTAGCGACACAAACTTAACTTCTGATACATTACATTGTAAGCACATCCATAATTTCTGGACAGTCACTGTCCATCTAAATTGGAACAGACAGACTGTTTTAATGCCTCTGAGCTTTTTATATGATTACTCAGTAGAGATGAATGGGTTCAGAGAAGAACACTAGTTAGAAGCTGGTGTCGAATTTGATTCAGAAATTGACAGAGCTGCCAGGGAGACATATCCAAGCAGAAGACAAGGAACAAAACCTGTCAAAAACACTCAAGAAAGGGATTCACTGAAGTGTAATTAAACACGTGGAATCTTGTGGAGGCATGTATTGCTCTAATTATATGCTGCAGCTTAAATGAGATTTTGGTGAGAGACACAACATTTGCATTTTTAATTTGCTACAGATTCATCAATCCGCTGTGCCCAGAGACACGTGGTGGTTAGGAATCTTTATTCCGATGTAACACTAAGGAAGATTTGTGCACAAAATGAGAGGGTTCAGCAAGGAAAAACGATGTGAAATTTTGGTTGGAAACAACACACGAAACGTTTTTTTTTTTAAGGACAATGAATAATTAGAATGAATACAAACAAACTGAAGAAAAAAAAAATCCTTAACAAAATAACCCAACTGACACATTTACTTTCACTTCTGGAGTTAATGAGCTCCCCCACCACCGGGATTTGTAACTTAGCAGCTTGTTATCACTCTGCAGTAGCCAAAAGGAGTTTGATCTGAGTAAAATGTATCAATTCTCTGTTTTCAGAGTCTTCATACTAAAATTACATACTTCAAATTAATACGATTTAAATAAAGCCCATCTGTGATTAAAACTGTCCAATTAATGAGTCACTTGTTTTCAGGCCTTTGTTGGCTTCTAAGTGGGGAAAAAAATGAAAAGGAAAAAAAAAACAAAAATATGAATACCAGAGTAAAGTTTTCTGCTCTGGTTTGGACTGAAGTAAATGAGCAGCAGGTGTGATCACGCCCTTGATGCTCAGGTAGGCAGCAGCTCCTGGTGTGGTGCATGCTGCTCTGTGCAGTTCTCATGGCAACAAGACCATCCAACCTCAAGAGGTTTGCCGCACGGGAATTCTAGGTAGCTGGCCTGTCAGATCTGGCAGCCGCTCAAGTGGAGTATATGAAGTAGCAGGGGAAAAGAGCAACACACACACACACACACACACACATGTTCACTCAAATTCCCAAAATCCATCAGCTATGCTCCCAATCCTGCATTACTGTTACACCACTCTGTACCTGACTCCCTCTCTCCTCCCTGGCAGCCATGTCAGTGCTTTACCCAGTCTAAACTGATATCCTCAGGGGCAGGATGGGTGGCCAGGGCCCAAACCGGCAAGTGGGAGCCAATGGTTTCAAGGGATGCAATTAATCTCAATCAAACTTACCCCCCCCCCCCCCCCCCCCTGTGATTAGAACCCCCCCTTTTAGGTGTGATTAGAAACGAGTAGGGCTGAGAAAAGAGCAGTGAGGAGCGGTCCAGCGATGGGACACGGAAACAATGAGACGGGGATAATTTGCCTCACTAACGAGGATGTAATATTGATCAGGATGCAGAATGAGATCATACGGCACCTTGGTAACATTCTCCCCTTTCCTATTGATTTCAAATATTCAGCCAGGTCACAGCTTCAAATAATATCTGATTTTGTTTAGTGGGGCTTTTTTTTTTCCTTTCAGCATATCAATATGAGGGCAAATAGAGATACCGATACATGAAGATATGTATTTATTTCATAAACAAGATGAGTGTTTATTGTTCTTTTTTAATTACAAATCATTTTAATCTCACTTTTCAATGACACCTCACCAGGTTAGCCAACTGCTCCTGCTACACAGGGAGGAAATCCTTAACCTGCAGTGACATTAGTTTCCTTTTCATTGTTATATCAAAATTTCTTATCATAAAAATACCCATTTATTCCTTGTCCTTAATCTATACCTTGAGATAAGTACTTTGTTGTACAGTATAAATAGAAGAACTAAAGATCTTAAAAGACGATATTTGTAATAGTGTTTCTGTTCTCTATTTATTCTAAGGCTGCAATTAGCAGTGACTGGCGTTATTACTTATTCTGCAGATTATTTTCTTGAATATTAATTAGTGGTCTGCTTCATAAAAAATCTGAAAATAGTCATACATTTCAAGTCATGAAGTTATTTTGAAACCAAAGTCATAGGTTTCAAAATGATGGCTTGTTCTGATGTTTAGTTTTTTTTATTGGAGGAGTAGAGAAAGTTCATTATAGTCACTTTTTTTTTTTAAAAAAGAGAACTTTAACCAATTAACTGATTATAAAAATATCACAAAAGTCTGTGATTATTTTAATCATTGATTATCAATGTGACTGTCGCAGCTTTTAGTTCAGATTTGACGAGGGGGGGAAAGTACATAGACTACAATACCAGATGTTAGATTACATAGACACATACAAAAGACTAGGCAATGCAAAAGACAAAAACGACATAAACAGTTACAATATAAAGAGATGTATGAGGATATACAGATTATTTTAGAGGTGAATGTAGGTGACTAGATGTATGGTGGAGCACAAGTTTCCAAAAACAGTAAATTATTCACAGTCAATTTAAAGTACAAAAGTAACAAAACTGAGCCATGGGATTAAATTACTTGATAAATTTTTTTAACATAGAGACTGCAACAGGTATCGCTGTATTTGTTGTCCCCTCACACTCACACTGGAACCTGCTGTATCGCCTGTAATTGGTGAGGGTTCAAAGGTGATGGAGCACCTTATTATGCGTTGGCTTCCAGTTGGAGGAAAGAAAGCACAAAGTCACGATTGAACATTTCTTGTGGCCTCACATGATTTTTCAGAATTTGAAATGGTCCTTGACCATGTGGGGAACGGCTGGTGTGATAAATGGCATAATGTCAGTTATTCAGAAGCCCGATGAAGCCCGATGATAAACTTCACAGTGACCTGAATGAGATGGCAGTCTTTGGCGGTAAGACGAGATGTAATCGTTTTTAATTACTGGAAATGTGGTTAATTTACCAACCACACAGCTGCACGTGCACTGCTTTTTTTGTGCTTGTGTCCTTGTATTACTCTACTTCATACTGAATCCCGTCACTCCTGCCACTGAAGCAGCTCAAAGTCCCCACAGGGATCAATATTTTTTTTTTTTTTTAATAGGATCTTGTTTTGTATTTGGATATTTGACTTAAAACCAAACACCAAGTGCAGGCAGAGACTTGAAGCCTGGGCTACAATGTCTCCTTTGCTTTGAATTCTGCAGCTTCCTCTGTGATAAAGACCCTTGATCTTATGAGATGAACCCTCCATGTTAATTCACGCTAAGTTGTGCCATCAGCGCTCAGCTTTGATCACCATGTCAACAGATCTATCTCTTACGTGCAAAAGAAAGCAGAGGAGGAAAAAAGAAAGAGAGATCCAAAAATGACATTTTCTGCAATTAATAGGGCATGCTATATTATTAGTCAGGGTAAGCTTTGATAAAGTGGAGTGTTCGAGTGGGACACAAGAGGTTATTAAAATGCAAAAGAGCACAGGAGCCCTCAGCAGTTCATCTCATAAACCCGACTATTGACAAAAGGTTTGATTCATAATCTCCTGGTAATGACTGCACTGTCAGGATGGGTGTCAGAATCAGATTTCATCCTAACAATGTGGGACCTTAAAGGTGAAATGTGATGACAGAAACCCATAAAGAGCCATTATCCATGTAATGGCAGAATGCAACGTCGAACCACACTATTTACTGTAAATACATAATACAGTATATATAATTTTTGCAACTAAAATATCTAACAACGACAATGTACTAACATTAGCCAAGATGTTTTCAACCCACTAAATCCATATTTCTATTGAAGGTAATGGACCATTTCATTTATGATTTGTGGAACTTGTGCTGTTGTAAAAAGGCATAAATATTATTCTTTTAAACACACTAAATCCTATGAATTTCATAGAAATGCTGGGACTCTTCTATTGTGAAGCCTCAAATCTGCTGGTCCTGCATTTTCACAATAAAAGCCTTGCTACCGAGAAAAAAAAAAAAAGAAGAAGAAGAAGAAAAGAATGGAAAGAGGGAATAGAAACGGTTGACTGCTTTCACTTTGATTCAGGTGCAGAATGTGTTGTTTGTGACACATGCGACAGATAAAGACATCAACATTGACCTGCTGTTCAGTGGAGCTGAGAGCTGTTGCAGCAGCAGTGGCCACAGCTGAAATTCACTTTTTTTATTATTATTTATTTTTTTTATTTTATTTTTTTTTGCTCTACAGTAACTCAGACTTTAAAAAAAATCATTTTGCAAAGAATCTTAAAAATACCACATATTCTGAGGTCTTGTTAGATTTGAGCATGTGAATGACATGAGAGAGAGAGAGCAAAGAATTAAAGCACTATTCACACTGCTGTAACATGAAATAAGAGCTGAGCTGTGGAAAACTAAATCTTATGACAATTGTTGTCGATTTTGTGATGGCTAATTAATTATTAAATGTATAGTGTAAGTGCTGGCTGGTTTGAGTTAGGGCCACACAGTGGCACAGCGGCTGTTGCCTCACAGCAAGAAGGTCACTGGTCCTAATCGCAGTTTGACTGTGAGCCTTTCTCTGTGGCGTTTGCATGCAAAAACATGCTGTTTGGTGATTTGATTAATTGGACACTCTAAATATTGAGGTGAGGACGTGAGGGTGAATCACTGTTTGTGGCCCCTGGGATTTGGTCCACCTCTCTGTGATCCTCTTGTGGAGGATGAAATAGAAGACGACGGGTGATCTGAGTAAAAAATAAAATATACTGTGCAACCATTGCTGGTCAGAGGATGTCAGCTGAGGAGGCGGTCTCTAATGTGTCCTGAAGATAGATTGTTTTCATGCATCCTCAGTGTGTGGAGCGTGGACAAACGCATCCTCACACCACCTCCAAATCTTTAGGAGTGGATAGGCAGCGATCTTCCAATGGTTGGATCACTCAGGACGGATGTTAACGCCAGGTTTGAAGTGGCTCTGAGTGTGTTACTGCCAGCGTAACAGCACACTTCACTCTTAAAGACTGGAAACTACAGTTAACTGTGTGTAAAATGTAACAGTACCATTAAATTAATATGAGAACTGTTATTTTCCTTTTATTGTGGATTGACTTTGGCTTATGTTCATGCCCATAAGTGCATATAGTGTGTGAGTAAGTTCACAGCAGAGAACGTATGTTTAAAATGAATATTAAACAGTATTATTGTATTGAATTCACATACGCTTCCTTTGTATTCAGTCTACACAAATTTGCAGATTTTACGGTTAAAGATCAGTTATTGCAAGCTACAGCGTCGAGTTGAAAAGACGCCATTAATCACAACAAATTCTGCAAGACATGAACGCGCATTTCTGCTTTTGTCATCATCAAACCACAAAATGGCGCGAGATGCTTGAGCCACCCAGCTGCGAGTGTCTGGTGACAGTAGGGATTCAAGAGGAGCCTAATTAGGAGTGATGCGTGGCTCACACATGGCATAGATTTGCACAACATAAGAGTTTTGCCATTTTGGTACACAAGACATGACACAGTAAGAGCAGTATGAGGGTTAAAGACATGCTGAGCACCACTGTCGACTCAAAGATGTAATGGAAGGGACTGGAGGTTTTAAGAGCTCGTACTGGAAGCTTTTGAATTATGAGTCTCTCTGTGTAGTGCCATTTTTTTTGGCCATTTTTCAGAGAATATGAAGGATAATAAAAAAAATGTTTCTTTCACTCATGGTAAGCGGTTGGGTTCCTGACCAACCCCTGCGTGTTCCATCCAGTGCTGCACTGACGTTGCTGGATTCCGAGCCATGGGGAAAGTAAGAATTATCAACGCATCTGTGGGAGAAGGTAGATCTTCTGATAATGCCAATCAACAACTCTAATTAAGAAGTGGAAAATGAGGAAAAGGATGTTCTTCTTTGAATGTCCAGGATTCAAAGAAAAACAACCCTACAAATAACTCTTTTTCAAGCTTTTTCAAGTTGCACAATAAGGAGGCACTCGAAGAAAAATGGGCTGCATGGCTGAGTCACCAGAAGAAAGCCATCACTACACCAGTGCCACAAAGCAGCTGCTTTCAATACATCAAACATCGCAGAGACAAGCCTCAAAACTTCTGAAACAAAGTTAAGTAGAGTGACGAGGCCAAAACTGAACTTTGTGGCCACAACCATAACTCCCATGACCATAAATGCTACATTTGGAGAGGAGTCAACAAGGCCAATGGTGAAACAGGGAGGTGGATCACTGATGTTTTGGGGACGTGTAAGCTACAAAGACACAGGGAACTTGGTAAGAAATGATGACAAGAAGAATGCAGCATGTTATCAGAAAATACCGCAAAGGGCAACATGAATTGTTTTACACGTTCAGTCTGTTTTCTCAACAATGTCACGCAAACATGAGGCACGTTAAATAAATATAATTAGCTACAGTTTGCAACAGGCAGAGCAGTGTGTTGCTTTGTGCTTTGTGGCGGCCTAATGTGTATAGAGGTCTATATTGTTATACTGTGGCAGCTTGGTGGTGTTTTTTAGGAGGTGATGTATATATGTATATGTATATGTATATGTATATACACAGTACTGTGCATAAGTCTTAGGCCACCATTAGATTTGTTGTTTTAGCCATGCTAGAATGACCATCCTGTACAATTATTTCTCAATCACCTTATTGGAACATATCCTGAAAATATGGAGAAACACATATGCAGTTTGAAAATAACATTTTTTCAGAAATAAAAATGCTTCTATAATATCAAATATTTAGTGTGACCTACGTTTACACTTGAACAATAACACAACCATGGCTCTTTAAAACCTGGAATGGAACCCTAATGTTATTGGTCAAACCTGTGAACCCTAATGTTATTGGTCAAACCTGTGTTTCTCCTACTATTTCATGCCAACAAATAGCTGCTGTGAAAAATACCTGGTTTACTCAAGACATGTTTGAGCATTACATACACATGTTGCACAAGTTCAACTCATTGACAGGTTGATCATATAGTAGAAGACTGACTTTTAGTCACGTCTTTTCAATCTAAACGCCAACGATCACAACACTGACATAAAAACAACAAAGCTGGTGGTGGCCTAAGACTTATGCACGGTATATATGACAAGATTGATTGTTACACTGCTACAAAAATTGTAACAATGCTTTCTTTTTAGAAGGTTTTACAGGTGCTGTAAATAATGACACAGTTAGAGATACAGAGGAGGGAAATGTCCCACTGCTGGCTGATTTAAATTGATGCAGAAAGCTAACGTGACATCTCACATAGTAGATGTTTTCATTGCTTTAAAAAGCAGCAACCCATTTTCCTGGAGGTATAAAGCTACTGTCATTAGCTTCTTCAAGATACAGGGGATATATTCCAAAAGGCCTCAAAGCTGAACAATTACTTAGAAAAGCAACCGGCAACCATTACCCATACAGAAGAGACATACTGTTAAATGTGAGGGCTGAGGAGGAGACGCTACACACACTTACACTTACAAACTTAGACCAAAGTCCTGCTCATCAGTCTGATGTAAATGCTCTGATATTAAACATCCTGTGCAGCAAACACATGGAGTTCGTATCCGATGGAGATCATGCCCTCTCTTCCTAATGCGCTTTAGTGCGGATTGAAAGTCTGCAATAAATGCTGTTCCTCAGCGTGTGTACAGATTCTTAATGGAAATTCTCCAATATAATAAAAACACATGTTTAACAAACAAAAAGACACAACATTTTCCTCAGTTTGGTCATCATTTGACATAGAAGCACAAAGCTGGTTTCACTTCAGTCCTCACGCAGCAGGAGTCTGCTCTTCTCTACTTCATAGGGAGGTTGCAAAATTCCCAGAATTTTCAAAAGGGGAAACTTTCCATGGGAATTTAGTGAAATTTCCAGGAATGAAGTTGCCATTTTCAAAATTGAGTTGGTGAATAATAAAGTGCAGCATTATATTGTTAAAATCAATCAGCTTTAATGCAAAATGGAATATTTTGTTTTTTCTTAATTGTATTCAACAGAAAAAAAAGTTGATGGAAAGTCTTTGTTTATGTGTCAATGTTGTGATACTGCAAAGTGACAAAAAAATTTGCAGAATTAAGCAGTGACAAAGTTTACTCACAAATGAATCTGCCTCATTTTTTTTTTATTATTATTATCGTGGCATGCATGCCTGCTTACTTGTATATGGCACAGTTTGTCCAACATTTCCAGTTAATTCTCACTATTTTCCATTAATTCCCATCAAAGACTACTTGGTCATTTATGTAGCTAACAAGTCAAAGGCAGCAGTGAAGTAGCAGGTGCAGTCCCTCATGACAAACAGGTAAACTGAGGCTTCTTGTATTGTCACAGCATTTGAGGAGGAGATACACAAACCATGGCTCCTGTGTGCCATTGAGCCATATTTTATGCATGACTAAAGATAAAGAAGGTGAATTTCTGCATTTGTTGTACAGGGACTTTAAAGTGAATCTGCAGTCACATTAATTATAAATGTATTTCACTTAATATTCAGAAAAAAAACAACAAACAGGAAGTACTGCACATTCATGAAAATGGGTTATCGTCTTTTTTTTGGATCTTTTTACATAAATACTCATAAAATGGATTAGACTTTAATACAGACTTCTCTTTGACAAGTCTGTATTAAATTTGGGTGTAAATATATCTGAAGTGCTTCCAATTTAATAGACAAGCGAGAAACAGGTGCATGCACTCCTTATTGGACACTGTACTTTCAATTGTGTTTTCCTCATCTGCTTTTAATTAACTTTTATATTAAGGTCAAATGAAAAAAAAAAATGCATAAATGTATTGATTCATTTAGTCATTCATACTGCAAAGCCTGACAGGAAGCACGACTGGAGAGACACAGAATGTGTGTTTGCCAAAAAAGTGAGCTTTGTCCTCAGTTTTCTTGTAATAAAAGAAAACAAAGACAAAAAAAAAAAAAAGAAATAAGCAGCATCCATCAGATCTTTATCTCCTCAAGCATGCGAGACTCCGTCTGGTTGTGGGACAATGCAGGTGCAGTTGATACGGAGATCAAATGGCTGAGCAGCCAGCCACAGTGACCTGTGGCAGCCAGCGCCGACACCAGCCGCCTCTTGAAAGGAGACACAATCCCAATAAATGTATTCCTGTCAACATTGCTGCGATGCCTTTTTAATACAGCCCCCAGAGGATTCATGGCAAGAACAGCCCGAGTCAAACTTCATTTCTCTGCGCTGAAAGAGAAATGTGACAAGAGCCACGCGCAGGTCAGGGACTGTCTGGCAGCAAGCAAAGACACACGACACGAGACCACGGCTCTTGCTGTTTCTGTGTATTTCCTTCTTTCTCTTTTAATTTGCATACAGGAGCTGAGTGGAAGCAAACCAGCCTGAAGAGCTGAAACTCCTATACTTATTACAATTTGATTTTAAGGAATAGAATAAACTGGGCAGGTGGTTTTCAGGAGCAGTAGACAGTGTAGAAGGAGCAATTCAAGAGAGCAGCCTCGCCTCCAGCAGAGTCAGGCACTGTAGCTTCAGTCGGAACCAGCGTGGAACATTCTGTTCTCCTGCATTTTAGTTTGGTGTGCAAATATTACATCACTTTATGTCCAGTGTGGGGACTGGTCATTGGAAAACTGTAGTGATGTGGACTCAGCTGGACGAGTGGACATGTGTATGGACAGACTTTTGCTGCAACAGCATAAACCAAAGAGCAGTCCCCTTTGGACTCCCAGTAATAAACAGCCGGAGACCGGCATCTTGACAAATAGTTGATTTTTGTCAAGTGCTGTGACAGCAGCTCACTCTCATCAGATAAGCACAGACAAATGGACGCTTTTCTTTTTCAACAGCTGAAACAACATGCATTTCGTTTGCATTTAAGGTCCCGACTCTTTTTTCTGTCTTTGAATTCTTTCATTTTCTTTCACGTTTTTGTGCAGCATAAGAAGTCGTTGGTGCAGACCTGGGGTGAAAGGCCATTTGTCTCTCTAAACTGCCCCCTGATTGGTCAGATTGAGTCAGTTTTCTCTCGGATCACTTTATTTGAATGATTTATATCATTAATGCAGTCTATATTGTACATTATAGATAGTATTTCTGTAACCTTTTTAATTCTGTTTACCCTATATTTTGTTTCTGTTCTTATTGGAATTCTTAAATCTTCTAATTCATTTAGCTGCTAGTGCTTCCACGTCAATTGAATGAATGAATTTCCCCTATGAGTAATAAGTAGAAGTAAATGGTATTTTATCATTATATTATGCTGGAACATTACTACAGAATTACTGATCAACAGTACAAAAAAAAAACAAAAAAAAAACCTGTATACTTTTTTTATACCTTTAATATTCTGTTACGTTGGTGCTATTGTTGCATCATGTCGTAGTAGTACAGCTAAAAAATACGGGTAAAGAAAATTAAAATTTTGACCAAAAAAAAAAAATGTAAAATGTACAGTATGTGTGACTTCTTTCTTAAATTATTTATTTCTTAAATTATGTATTATTTTGCTTATCTCAACATTTTCAAATTTCCTTTACATTTGTATTACTTTACTGTGTGGCTCCATTTTGCTTCATAGCCACGGAGATCTAGTTTACTCTTATCTACTTAGACTTTCCTGCCATCATTATACCACACAGTAGAATTCACTATGTGCTCCACACTTTACTTTCATTTAAAGATCATCCCCATGCTTTAAGAAGCTCTCCTGAAGGTCCTTCACCTGTGGCCAATAATTGAAGGTTCTTGATGTCACGGTGCCCTCAAACATTTCAGTAGCACAGAATGATGGGCCATTCATTGATTTTTATGTCTGGAAGAAGAACTATGAGGAATTGATTTTAAAAAAGGCCCTTCAACCTTTTTAGGCTCGGCTAATTGTATAGCATCGTTTTCAGGGGTAATGAGGTGGGGTTTTCTAAAGGAAACAGTCACGCTTTGCCAAATCCTTTGTTCAATATGATTTTAAGGTCACAATTCCGTTCTCAATCTTTTTTCTCTCTGTTAGCACAGATGGGTCTGCTATTTTAAGTTTAAGTTAAGTTTTAAGTTTAGTCTAGGATCATTGGTTTTATGTTATGATAACTAATTCCATTTTTTAATCCCCATTTCAATTGTCTACATGGTGTCATGAGTGACATAATGTCCATTTGTTTGCAATGTACCACACTAAGGCCTTATTGTCAAATTTAAATCATTAAATAAACAATATGAATGTGACAATTACCAGTCAAGTGTAAACTAGGTGTAAGAAAAAGTTAAAAAAAAGAGTCATGTAGCTCTGTGTTGCTCTGAAGGTCCAGTAATCTGTTGTTAAGGCCACTAAATTTGTACTGACCTCCAATAACATGATCATACATGGGATGAAAACACTGTAGCGATTGTATTGATTCCACCTTTAATTTAAAGGTCAAGATTGTGACGTTGCTTAAATCGATATTCGATTTACAATCGAGACCGTGATGCCCCTAATGGTTCGGCTATTGGGGCGATGGCAGTTCACATAGAGGGAATTTGTCTTTCAATTTAAAGGTTGTGGGTTCGACTCCCAGCTTTGCTCTACATATGCTGATGCGTCCCTGGGCAAGACACCTAACGGGACGCCGCTGTGCCGTTTGAACGGGTATGAAATGTGTGTGTGTGAACATTGGACATAGAATGTGTGAGTGAATGGCAAAAAAAGCAGTGTAAAGCAGCTTGGTTGTCAACACTAGAAAAGAGCTATATGAACAGACACCATTACCATTTACCTGGTAAGAAAAGATAATACTATTTTGTCATAGGGTCACAACATTCTTTCCATTAGAGGTCCAACATCTAATGGTGAGACGGTGGAGTGCAACAAAACGAAATCTCCTCGGCTCATCCCTTCCTTTGCCAAGTGCATCCGTAAACTATGGTGGCCTTCACATACCAGAAAGGATGTAAACACTCCTACACCATCCTCTCCTCTCTCTCTCTCTCTCTCTCTCCTTCTACCATGTCCTCCTTCTTCCTTATAGGATTATTTGTCAGGTTTATGTGTAAGTGGAGTCAATCTCTTCTCTCCTCTCCTCAAACGTGAAACATACATTTTGGCTGACGTTAGAAACATGCTGGCACAAGACGGAAGCCTCCGTAAAGCAAGGCCCTTACTTAAAGCAAGCATTAAAAAGGCTCAGTTTAAGGCTTCAGAAATCCCAAACAATTATTTACATACACAATACTTTTGGGTAAAACAGTATATTGCATTTTTGCCAGTGAACCTTCCTAAGTATTAAATGTTCACCTTTAAAACACACTGAATGTTTATAAAAGCTTTCCTCCCACCTGCTTTTATTTTGGATTTATTCATTTTTATTTTATTTGCTTTGGACACAAGTTGAGTAACATTTACATTCAGGGACGCTATTCAGACCAGATGCCGGGTCACAGATACAGTAGAGGACATGAGACTCCCACACAAGAGCAGCGATCCACAAAACAACACGAGACCAAGAAGGAAAGTCAGGTCTTTTCTATATGGTAAATGGAAGAGGAAAAGTATTGAATCATATCACTGAATTTATATGTGAACTGAAACCAGGCTTGCTGTTTGACCTTGAACCAAGGCTGACTGATGAGAGCAATCCTACAGACTAAATATTTGTTTTTCTTTGGGGAAAGTATAAGTCAAGACCTGAATGAGATTAGATCTTTTATATATACAGTACACTGTATATAATGCATATAGCATATCTAACAGCTCAAATTTTATTTAATAGAGAGAACATCTTCAGCACTGTGTATTTGTGCTATATACTATAACTATAACTTACATATTCAGAGAGAGAAAAACAGCTCTATTGTGAGGGTGTTTTTGAGAGTTTAATAACTAAATGAAACTTGGCCGAACGCGACCTTCGGTTGCTTTTTTTTTTTAATCTTTTATCGAGCTGTGACAGAATTTGCACCAGTGGGGTCTTTGTGTTGAACTCCCATTACACCCACTTCTGCTGTGGAGTTCTGAAGACAAATGAACATTTTTAATTGCTTACTGCAGATGGGAAGTCGCACGTTCGCTTTCAGGCGACTAATGATTCGCTCAGTAAATCACAATGACTTGGGACGCAGTTTTCGCTGCAAAGCGGGAGGAATGGCAAAACTCTCCTTTTCACACCTCTTTCAAACTAAAATGTGTGGATATACCTAGTTTTGAAGTGGAGTGGTTCTAGTAAATAAGACCATTAACACCTTTCCAGTTACCAGTAGTTTGGTTTGCACTGTGGCGTTTTTTTTTTTTTTACTCCTGCATCCAGTGCTTACCCAAGCCATTATGAGGCCCTGTGCTGATTGTGATTTGGGGCCACCCCCCCACCACCATCAACTTCTAGTCACCTGTGCTTGACTATTATTGATACAAATGCATCACTATAAATTGCAATAATTATTTTGTAGTTGTGTTATTCACTCCAAACTAGTGTCAGTCGTTTTTTTTTATATTACAGGATAGTAAAATCATACAAAGTTACCTAGCTTAATGCTTCACTTTCATTATGAAAGTGAAGCATTAAGTGTGGTGCAACTGAACTGGAATTGTAGTCATTTGCATGTGCTGCAAACTCATGAACCAGTTTAATGGCTTGGGTTTTTCAAACTTCAGAACAGATGTGCAAATTTGCTCTAAGTGTGCAATCTTCAACCACAAAATAAAACCAAATTACACCAGATAAACAATATTTAGCTGTATAAATGTACCCTAAGTTATCTAGATTTCTTTAATATGCTAAAATGTTTTTTTTCCCTAGATACAGTAAATTTGATTTATTGGCAAAATGTACAAACTAGCAGAAACAAATCAAACAAGAACAATTTAAATAGCTCATCACAACTTATATTAGTGTTTTCTCCAAATTCAACACGAAATACCACTTTCAATGACTACTGCAGCATCGAAATTATTCTTACCCCTTCATGACAAGCATCTTTAGTACTTAGTAGATCACCCTTTGTTGACTTGCTGCAAATGTGATGCATAGCAGACACCAGTTTCTGGCAGTTTTCCTGAGGAATCTTAGCTCAAGGCCTCCAGTTCACTAATATTCTTGTGTTTGTGTGCTGCAACTGCCTTTTTCAAATCCCAAATCCCAGATTTTCAAAGGGATTCAAGTAGGTGACTGTGATGATCACTCTAGTATCGTCCAGGAGTTCTTCTGAAACCAAGCCTTGGTGGCAAGGCAAGTTTATTTCTATAGCACTACAGTATTCATACACAGGGCAACTCAAAGTGCTTTACAAAGGCATAGAAATACATTAAGAAAAGCTAGACATTAAAATTAGCATTAAAATGTATATATAATAAGAATTTAAGAAAAAGCTGCAGTAAACAACATTTGCAGGCCAGAACAGGCCTCAAGTATTCCTCAGCATAAAAACTGAATGCTGCTTCCTTTTGTTTGGTTCTGGTTCTGGGAACACACAGTAAACCCGTCGCTGATCTTAAGGCTCTGGAAGCTTCGTATGGAACTAGTAAGTCTAGGATGTATTTTGGTCCAAGACCATCCACTGCTTTGTAGACCAAAAGTAAGATTTTAAATTCTATCCTTTGACTCACAGGAAGCCAGTGTAGTGATCAAGGACAAGCGTGATGTGGTCCAGTTTCCTGGTATTAGTCAGGAGCATTCTGGACATTCTGGGTGAAAACAGAGAAAGGTGCTGCCAGATCTGGAGCACTACTAGAAAACTAGAACATGTGGAGACGAGGGGTTCACCTTACCACCTCCCAGTCACTTTGTTAAGGAAAAACTTTGTTTCCTGTTCCCTTTCCACATTTCTTCTTTTTTACTTCACCTGAAATCATGTTCCAACTTAGAGAAATTGAACTTATTCTGGTGTTCAAGTATCTTACTTTCACAAATCCCACATCTCATTTCAACAAATGATGTGCTGACAAATACTACACAGGGTACAAATGCATTTACATATAAATTAAAATCCAAAGCGAGCGATGGCAGGACAGAAATGCTGCATTATGAGTCCATAATTTAGACTAATGACTGCAATAACAGCAGTGTTACAGTAAAATTACGTAAGGGGGGGATGTCATTTATATTTGTACTGTCAGACACCAGCATCAGTCTCATGACGGTATTATTATTTTTTTCTTTTCTTTTTTAAACCTCTTACAGAATAATGTGTGACAGACGAGATCAGAGCTGACTGCGGCGAGCTTGACTCATTTATAAGCATATTATCGATCTCGCTTTGGAAAGCTGCATGAAAATAAAAGGCTCAGCATTTCATCTTTATTTTTATCTTGTCGGAAAAAAAAAGTGCCGAAATGTAGCCTCGCTGACTCTCATGTTCGCACAGCTGTGGCCTAATTAACACAGAGTCTCTTTACAGATCTGTGACAGTAATTACATTACAGGTGTATTTGCTCATTTAATTTTATTTGCTTTTAATACAACATGACAGTAATAATAATAATCAGAAGTTCTGAAGTGGTAATGGGCTGAAAACTCACTTAAAAACCAGTAAATTTATAATAGGATATAAAAATGAGTTACGATAAGTTGATTGGTTTGGTTGTTAACACTTCACAAACAATGAATTAACATTTATTTACAAGATTCAACAGTTTGTACTCCATCTTGTGCCAGGTCGATCACTGCATGTGACCCATCTATCTTACCAATGAGTTACTACTATTTTTATATATTTAGTTATTTTATTTTATATATTTTTTCATTCTTTTATGCATTACCTGTTTTTACTTTGTTTTAAATGCTTATTCTGTCTAGTGTCCTTGGCTGCTTGAAAGGTGCTTTTATTTAAATGTAAAACTATTATAAATATTATACTCTCCTGATATAATAATGGGAATAGCATTTATTGAAAATATTTGACAACAGTTGAATTAGTATTATTTTTTGACTTAATTCAGACAGGATTAGTTTTACATGGAGAGGTGGGGTAAAGTAATTATCAGTAGAGGTTTTAGTGCTGACCGAATGTGCTATGTCAGTAAAGATTACACCAGGTGATACTAATCCTGTACAAACGTACCAGCTGTAAATATGTACCTGGTTATGAGTAGTTTTCCACTGATTTTAAAGCATGGAGGTGCTTGAAGGAGCATCCAGTTGTGCACTGGGCAGTCGGACAGGTCTGTGGGCAAACCTCGGGAGTTTTTCGACAAACGATGAACATCGTTCTGTACCAAAAGAAGGTTGAAAGCACTTGTCAGAGGCACGGGACTTCTCATTAGTTTAGGGGAATAAATTTCTTCCCAAATATCGTAGTTACACGCCTAACTGAAACCAAAATTAAACACAGCGTTTGTCCTCCCTGGTCCAGTTTTGCATTTTTGCACTTTAGCATTTGTCGGTGCTATATCGGATGTGTCTCTGCACTTGTGATATCAGGAAGCAGCATATACACACGACGACAGAAGGTGATGCTGGTGTGTAAACCGATCCCCCCCCCCCTCCGACTTACAGATATTTCAGACGTCCTGTGGTAAAATTACATGACACCACTTTCCCATGTAAAACTAATCCCATAGGAATAGTGCTTTGGGTGAAGTTGAAAAAAGGTATTCACAGATTTGACTTCCCGCAAAGACCAAACAAAAATAAAAAAAACAACCTTCCTCTCAGGTGGACAAGCAAGAGCTCTCAACCAGCTCTGAATATGGCTTTTGTGATTGGACATGAAGACACATTCAGGATCTGCACATGATTGGATGTCATGTCATGTGAAAAAATTAGGACACCCCATTAAATAGTCAGCTCTTTATTAAGATATGTTCACATATCAATGTCCAATCTTATTTATATTTTTTTCTGGAAAAGAAAGTGATTTAATAGCAATTTAACAAAAACAATAACATCGTTTTACTCATAGAACAAAAGATATGAACAAAACTGCGTATTTTAATGGAGGAAAAGGTTAGGACACCCTACTCCCTAATAGCTATTGTTGCCCCCTTTGGCTGAAATAACTTCAGTGAGACGCTTCTTGTAGCCGTCTACCAGCCTCTGACATCGATCTGAGGAAAGTTTGCCCCACTCTTCAACGCAGAATTCTTTCAGCTGAGAGATATTTACGGGGTTTCTTGCATGTACTGCCCGTTTCAAGTCACACCACAGCATCTCAAAGGGATTGAGATCCGGGCTTTGGCCATTCCAGGACTCTCCACTTCTTATTTTTGAGCCAGTCCTTGGTGGATTTGCTGGTATGCTCTGGGTCATTGTCATGTTGCAGGGTCCAGTTCTGCTTCAGCTTTAATTTTTTTTTTTACAGATGGTTTCACATGTTCCTCAAGCACCCTCTGATACACAGTAGAGTTCATGGTGGATTGTATGATGGTGAGCTGGCCAGGTCCCGCTGCAGCCAAGCATCCCCAAACCATGACACTCCCACCGCCATGCTTCACAGTTGGTATGAGGTTCTTTTCTTGGAATGCTGTATTTGGTTTACGCCAAACATGTCTTCTGTTCTGGTGTCCAAATAATTCAATTTTAGACTCATCTGTCCAAAGAACATTATTCCAGAAGTAATGGTCTTTGTCTACGTTCTCTCTGGCAAACTTCAGTCTGGCCTTAATGTTTTTCTTAGAGTAAAGGTTTCCTCCTTGCACACCTCCCATGAAAGCCAAACTTGTGTAGTCTCTTTCTGATAGTAGAGTAATGCATTTTCACATCAACGGTGGCAAGAGCCTGCTTTAGGTCCCGTGATAACATTTTAGGATGTTTGGTGACTTCTTTTAGCATCTGCTCTGGGAGTGAACTTGCTTGGACGGCCAGACCTGGGCATGGTGGCAATTGTTTTGAATGTCCTCCACTTGTAAACAATTTTCCGGATGGTGGAATGGCTGATGTTAAATTCTTTTGAGATCTTTTTAACTCCCTTACCAGACTCATAAGCAGCCACAGTCTTCTTTCTGAGGGCCTCCGACAGCTCTTTGGATCTCACCATTGTGCTCACTCTCACTTCAACAGTCAGGGGCACACCAAACTAAATGTCTGGGGTTTAAATAGGGCAAGGCTCCTTCAAAATGCTGGGTAACGATGTTCTGATCATGTGCACCTGATGTGATACACCTGCGTGTGACTTTAACCATTTTAAGTGGGAAAATATGTGGGGTGTCCTAATTTATTCCTAACCAGAAATTGAATTCTTTTTCAATTACATTATACAGAAAGTTTTAAAAAGGCTTTTCTTAATTTTTAATTGTTAAGTTATATTACTTGGATCCCTCAGTATTGTTAAAATTGGTATTAAATATCCATATGTCCAAATATGTTAAAAAAATATACAGGCTTTCATAGGGTGTCCTAATTTGACAGATGCCAATACCAGCTCTGAGTGAGGTCTAAGCTTGTGTTCAATTGAAAACCGATCCAGGCCTGCTGGATTCACATCAGTAGTGGACTGAGGTGTACTGACCAGCTGTGCTTTTCTGAAAAAAAAAAAAGGTTAATGTGCTTTCTAAAACCAGACCTGCACTGATAATTAACCCCCCCCCCCCCCCCCCCCCCCCCCCCCCCCACCCCCCAGCCAAAAAACAAACTTTTCTATCCATCACCTCCTCATATGGTGCAGCATATGTTTTGTAGGCTTCCCAATAAAGCCAATACATTGACTTTAATAATGTTGCCGAAGAAAAAGAAACATTTTTGTTATTCCACCAGGAAAACGCTGCACATATCTCTTCAGTGGAAGAGGCATGTTTATCGGACAAATAAACTTAATTATAAAATAAATGTATTATTGGTGTAGCATTTGCTCTCTGTCATGAACTAACAATACTGATTCTTGGAAAAAAAAAAAAAATTTGTACCCAAACAGTTTATTACCCCAAATTATGCAGTGTTTTAAACTGGAAACACGCAAGAGTTTGTTGTTTTAAAAGCTCCAGTGTGGAGTGAGAGGTCCACCTTCTGCTCTGTTAGACATCAGATTTTTGTTTCTGTAGTGCTTTAATAATTAATGCATAGTTCATCTGTCTTTTAGCATAGCATTGCTGGTCCAGACTGCATCCAGGAAGGACTTGAAGCTGGGCGGTGAATGGAACAGCAGCAGCTGTGATTCACACATGCAGACAGGCAGTTGTTTAGGGAGCGTCTGATTGGTGGAGCCTGCATTTCAAATATCAGACTTTTTAACTTTTTAAGCCAAAATTATGATAGTGATTAAAATATGATTGTGCAGCCCTTATTTTATCAGTATAGCCCACGTCAGAATTTTTTTTTTAGGTGTTGCCTTTTGGTGTTCTCAGCCATAAATCAACTGTATCTTGTTTTACTAGTGCTATGTAAACCTAACCCTATTAATCAATTACTAAATGAATAATCCACTATTTTCCTAATTGATTAACAGTTTGAGTTTAATAACTTAATTATTAATGATTAATCATTTTCCAGCTTCTTAACTGTGGACATTTTCCTGGTTTCTGTCCTTCATAAAACAAAGAAATCATTGAAGTTGAACTTTGGTTTGTGGACAAAAATAAGACATTTGAGAACATCATCATTTCCACATTTGGTAAACACTGATCAAATGTTTTCAACATTTTTGACACCAAACAAGTACATGATTCATAAAGTAAATAATCCACATATTAATTGATTACAAAAATAATCAGCATGAAGTTAAGTCATTTGACAATGGTATGTGGAATGTAACATACTATACATTTATTCATATTTAGAAGCTATTAGATCAGTTATTTTTTAACTGAGGGCCATGACCCTTTGATGGGCTTTAGAGTGAGCTATAAAAATATCCATCCATTTATCAAATTCACTTTAACATATATTCTTTGTCTTGGGGGGTGGGGGGGGGGGTTGTATTGAGATCATGATTTTTGATTGATAATAGAGATGGAATTGTTGAATTTCAATACAAATGTAGGCATGGTCCTTGGAAGGTTTGCAGAATTTAAGGGGCCTCAGATTATGCTTGACATGATTAAAAAAAAGAGAGATTCCCAGATAAATAATTTGTCACATGTTCCTTTTGTGAAGAGGTGTTCTTTAATCAAGTAAAGGCTCACTTTCTTACTTTCCAAATACTCTTTTCTGTGTACCACAACAGCATCTGTATCAGATGGATTTTTCTTTTTTCTTTTTTTTTGAAGGAAGATACTACTTCAGGAAACCATTTGTTTCCTTTTTGCAATCCAGCCCTCTGTGGGACCTTCACATGCCCAGCAAAGGCAATCGTTAAGAGCCTCTTTTTCTGCTGCCATTAAGGTCTAATATATCAGTTGTGCAGTCAATTGTACTTGACAGGCAGCTTCTTGAACTTGAACTGGGTCATCTGTTGACAGATAACATGGCCTGTTTGTTCAATTTCCTCCTCTGCAATGGAATCACTCTGAATTGAGTTATTATAAATCACTGTGGGTGCGTTCATCATGTATCTTGTCAGTGGTGGGGCGAGTGGTGCAGTGCTAGTGTGTGTGTGTGTGTGTGTGTGTACATGTGTGTGAGAGGGACACATCACAATAGTACAGTATGTAGAAAAGACAAATAAAGAAAGGACATGTTTCAACTTGAAGCGGTCTGCAGTTTATGTCTGTACTGTGTCACTTTGTTGTTTCTTGTGAAATATGTGTCTCTGTGTCCGTTAATGTCACACATTTGCATCTGCACATTTACATCTGATCGGTGTGTTATTGTTTCGTGTGCTTCTGTGCTACGGTGTGTGTGTGTTCACACATCTGTGGTCAGTGAAACCACACAGCTCAGGTCACCCCCCTCAAAGAGCTGCAGTTTATGAGCTTTAATGTGACAGAGAAATAAGACAGATCTAACCTCATCTGCCCACCACACACACACACACACACACAGTGAGGAACCTCATAGACACAATGCATACTCTAGCCCCTTACCCTAACCTTAACCATCACAACTAGATGCCTAACCCTAACCTAAACCCAATTCTAACCCTAACCCTAAAACCAGTTCTTAAGCCTGAAAAAGTCCTTTCACGTGGTGAAAAAAAGTGAGGACCAGCCAAAATGTCCTCACTTTGTCAAAATGTCCTCACTTTGTAGGTGTTTATACGATTTCTTGGTCCTCACTCTGCAGCAAGTACAAGAACACGCACATACACACAGAGGACAGTAGATGGGACGATGGGAGGATGGTAGATTGCCCCTCAATATAATGCTACTTATGAAGCATCATATTACAACATATCACAGTAAGCATCTGTACGTGTGTGTAAATATGTTTATATGTTTTATGTCTGGCTGCAGAGTACAGCAGTTCAGATGACCTTGCTTCCTAAAACTGATTCTCAAAAGAAAAGATAATGAGGAATACCTGAATTTCTCTTTTTTGTCTTATTATCTTGAAGCAACTTACTGGAAAACTTACAGGAAGGTTCTTAAAACAACTGAGCTGCATTCTCAGTTAAGTTTCCAAGGAATGTATTTTCTGAACGAAAAAAATCACATTATTCAACGGGCATGTATACCAAAAGAACTACATTTCAACAACTTGTGGTGCTTTGGCTGAAATAAGGAAAACAAGACATGGCTGTTTCAAACCCCTTTGAAGGCCCCGAGCAAAAAAGGAGACCCGGGGTGTCTTACATCAAACCAAAACAACGCAAACTAGTCACATCAGGCCTCATCATGGGGTTTGCAACCGCGGTGTCACTGCAGTTCCCTGTACATAAGCGATAATTAACTCAAACAGGATTCTCACAAAGCTGTTGCGGTTATGGACTAACACATTTAACTGTTCTCAGGGGGGCCCACTCTCAGCTCAGGGCCCCAGGCAGAAGGCCCTTTGCACGGCAGCCCTTTCCACATATTACAGCAGGAAAAGATGCTGCTTCTTGGTTCACTGTCACACTTTCCTGTAAGTCAGGAAAGTGTGACAGTGAACCAGCATGCATCCTGAAATAAAGGAAGATTAATGGGACTCAGCCACATGTGTTAATGTGATTATTTGAGACCTTGGATTGTTTGAATGCAACCTATCAATCTGGCTGCTGTGCAAAGGGCCCATTGATTGCTTTGCCAGTGTTTACCATTGTTGCAAAGTACCTAAAGAGGGTGATGATAACAGTTATGTGGTTATAACTGTGCTTAGGTTAAGGCATTAAAAGCACAGTGCTAAGGCTGGAAAAGATCGTTGTCCTTCCTCATAGCATCATGGCCTCTTCATTAAAACACAATGTAATAATAATAATGTAACAAACACACCAGGATGTCCTCATAAAACCCTAACATTCCACAGCAGATCTTCCACTGTTTGGTCTCAAACTTCAGGCATTTTGAGTTGAACACTTGTGTTCTATGTCACTTTTACTGATATGTCACAACCAAAATGTAATCTGGTAGAAAATATCTTCTTTACGAATCACAGTTCAAAAACGCAGTAAATTGTGTGGGAAGGAATTTTTGAGAGACAGGGTTGAGCAGGGCATGTTGTCACATTTTTTTGAATGCACCCTTTTTCCTTCCACCTGCACAAACTTCTTTTATTTCAGTTTTAATAAAGCGCAGCGATAAACACATTCAGTCTGCTCTCCACTATTCCAATCAAATGCTGGGTCATGGACAAATCTCTTGGCACAGCCACTTAAAACAGCATTTTTGAATGAAAATGTTTGAATGCGGCACGTTTCCTGCGAGGACTTTAATGGGTTTTAATGTCAAACGGGAAATTTTGAACAGCAATCCACCAGTCCTGCGCTGAAAAATTCCTCATATACGATGTTGTGATATAACTTCTTCACATAGAGAGAAGCACAATAAAAGTTCATCAAGGACACCACTCAAAACAAACTCACAAACCTTTCCAGTCACACAATAACAAGAAAGACAGGCTCAGTCACCGAGGACTCTTCACAGTCCCTTTACCACTCCTATCAGGAGCTCGCATCAGTCAAATGCTTTAAAGCACCTCTGGCCAAAAAAGAGATCTAAAGTAAAAAACACTCGCATTCCCAGAGCAAAATCCATCTTAAGCAAGGTCAAAAAGAATCTTGATGCTTTTTAATGCCGCTGTGCACACCTGCTGTCATTTAGTCATGGGCCTGTTGTGTTTTAATACCATGAGAATGTTGTTTGTGATCCCCTCAAGGAAAACCATTTTCTAATATTGGGTGATAAACAATAAAGATGTTTGTTTTTTTCATGTTTTTAAACCTTGAATCAAAAATAGCACCCAGAGACTCAAGGCAGCCACAAAACCAGACACAAGGTTACCCCATAGGGATGAACAATGACCACAAAGAGACACAAAATGACACACAAAACAACAACAACAGAGATGCAAATGGCCACATAACGGCCTAAAATGACACCTGTCATTGCTGCGTTGTTTGTGGTAATGCTGTGTGTTTTTCAGTCTGGGTGTCACTTCTTTTTCCAGGAGTCCAACTCCCATATGAGCCTTTTACATGACTGTGCCCAGGGACCCATACGGTCCTCATCCATCTATGAGACAGTGTGGCTGAATAGTTTCTTTGACCATGAGGATTCCACTGGGAAAACAACACATTACTTTCACATTCACCCACACAACCCATCATCTCAGAAGTGGAACTCCTTGACAAGTGTGAACTTATAGGTTCTCTGGACTAGCAGTTTCCAAAATGGATGCTACTGCACCCTGGAGTGCTTTAAGAAAATGCCAAGGGAACCACAGTATTTAATACCACCAATCTAAACAGCATTTTAACTGCAAATCCACACAGCAACTTTCTTTTTATTCCTACATAACCAAGAGTAGGCCTGATTTTTTTTTTCCAATTTGCACTGACTGGGGGTTAAAACAAAAACTTTAAAAACCAATTTGCCTTAAAACCATTTTGAAAAATAAATTAAATTAAAATTAAAACACACACACATGCATATATATATATATATATATATATAGCCTACAAGAGCATCAGGCCAGACCAACATTTATTTCATAGGAATATGAAAACTAAAGATTTATTTGTGGCTTTTATTACAACCTCAATTCCAGTTGTTGGGATGCTGTGTAAAATCTAAATAAAATCAGAACGCAATCATTTGCAAATCTCATCAAACCACATTTTAATTGCCAATAGAACATAAATAAACAGCATATCAGACATTTTACCATTTCATGAAAAATATTAGCTCATTTTGAATTTGATGGCAGCAACACATCTCAAAAAGGTTGGAACGGAGGCAACAAAAGGCTGGAAAAGTAAATCAAAAACAACTGGAGGACAACTAATTAGGTTAAATGGCAACAGGTCAGTAACATGATCCATCATGAAACAAAAAAATCCAGCAACAAAGGCCCAGGACTGTTGAGCAGCTAGAATCCTGCATCAGACAAGAATGGGACAACATTCCTTTCCTAAAACTCCAGCAACTGGTCTTCCTCACTTCCCAGGCGTTTACAGACAGTTGTTACAAGAAGAGGGGATGCTACACAATGGTAAACATCACCTGTTCCAACATTTTTGAGATTGTGTTGCTGCCATCAAATTCAAAATGATCTAATATTTTCCATGAAATGGTAAAATATTAACATCCGATATGTTGTTTATGTTTTATTGGGAATAAAATATGGGTTTATGAGATTTGCAAATCATTGCATTCTGTTTTTATTTACATTTCACACCCAACTATTTTGGAACTGGGATTGTAAAATTCACCTGCATTCTTAGACACAAGACTGTGCATGATGCAACTAAACTGGTCGCACAGGAGAGCTTCCTTCAAGGTCAGCCAAGGCCGAAATAAGTGGCAGAGAGAGCTTTTGGGAAAAATAAAAATTCCCAAAAGTTATCATCAAAGCATCACCTGACTCAGTTGAAGGAAAACTGCAGTGCTTGATCAAGACGCAGAAAATCCCCCCAGTATTTTTTCAGCAGGTTGAAAAGACATGCCCCTCAAGTTGTGACTCATTTTCACTCTCTTCGTTTACTCGTTATGTATTAATCATGTGAAGAATAAAGCACGAACTTGACAGGGATTCACAAACTATTGCCTGCAACACCTGGCACCAACCATGTGAGCTGAATTAATCATAAGCATTCATGACAATTTATAAGCCGCATACTCTCCCACACCAAAGTCTATGAAGAAAATGAGCATTTTTTACTTGCAGGGACACAGGAGCTGTCTGTCTACTGTGGCCTCGTCTAGTAAGTTCATGTGACATGATTAAATCTGAACAAATGTTTTCAAACACTGAAATCACAAGATAGTAAATTGAGACTTACTGAAAGAAGAAGCAGTGGATTAACAACTCCTGTGTGCTGCGATGCAAAATAACTGATTTTCTAATGGTCTAATGGTGAGAAAAAGCGGGAAACATATTCGTAAGAAATCAGATTTAAGGTCTACATTGTATTCGGTGTGCCTTTGGTTGAGTGTCTTTCAGTTCCTGCTGGAAACCATGTTATCAGTGACAGTGAGTATCTAGGTCTCAGACTGGTTCAAGGAAACAGCAGTGTGCCTTACTGCATGCTCACAACCTATGCAATGATGCATTCAAAAAGCAAAAAGGAGTATATTCTCAAAGAATTCCTGAAGCTGAAAGTGGCCTTTTATCCACCAGTAGAAATCTGCTTTGTTGTTTTCTGATTGTAGCAAATGAACCACTCACTCCATCAAAGCATGCATTTAAAAAAAAAAAAAAGAAAGAAAGAAAACAACCAAAAAATAGTTTGAGCAAAATTCAGAGACTGACTGAAACATCTCACTTCAAAAGGAGACTATGAATAACACAAAGCTAGAGAAACCACAGAGAATTCGGATGAGGAACAAAATAAACTGGGCTGCTCAGGAAATGGAATCAGGTCCTCGTTTCGTCTCATCAGCTTCTCAGATTCCTGCGATGGAGCTACCTGTACGTCACACAGATCGCAGAGAATGAGTGAGACGCCAATTTGTCTTGACATGTTAAGTTGAGGCTCGATCAGATTACGAAACGCAGCACCGTTAATGGACAAACGGACTTTCTGCACTGGAAGCCGGAGCAGATTTAGTTACCAGCAGACATCGGTGACCTTGACAGTGTCCATCACTGTGCGGTGAAATACTGACAGTCAAGAATACAGTCAAACACAAGTTGACAGTTTGCTGAGAAATCACATGAGCTAACCTGCGTGTTTTTGTTGACGAGGCAAAACTCAATGACCTGAATGAATCCACTTCTAAGATTCCAAACAGTAGCATGCATGAGGATTGTTTCTAAAGCAGTGCCTTTCTAGTGGAGATAAGTGATGCAGTGCCCTATAAGATGCCAGTCAAAAAGTGTGCCAGCTGCTTCTTTCTTCAGATAAAAAATTAAATTGACCTACAGTAAAGTTAAAACTTTATTATCAGTGACATAATAGACATTAAAAAAAATCAACAGTTCATTTGGAATATCAATAATCAATGACAGTGACCAAGCACAATAAGAACACCAATGTCAAAATAAAATTACAAAGGTAAATATTGTGAGTAAAACCCAAATTCTGACCAACTACTCAGCATTTTAAGCAAGAAAACTCTTATTATTAAGCTCATTAACTGAACAATTTACTCTTGTATCACTACTGCAGTATGTCTGTTGTTGAGTATTTCTTTTGAATTAGGGGTTAAACTATAGGGTAACAGTGCCACAGAGCCAATCAGCTGCACTACTGGACTCTGTTGAAAGTATGTGCGGATCAATTTTGTGCCCTCCCCGGAGCAGATTCCATTACTGTGTCAACTCCACTGGAATGTTTTGGATGTTGTTGTGACATTTTGCCATTTCTAAATCCTACCATGTTGAGGCATTTGCGTCGTATCCCTGGTCAGGAAAAGCGTTCTCTCCATACCAGTCTGGAGCACCACGACATGCAGGGTAAGGGCCATTTGACAGAGGGAGACATTAATGTATCCATGGCTTTGCTAAGTAGGCTAATGTTATTCATACTGTAAGAGTACACCTGTGACAGATCCCTGCTTTTACAGTCCACGGAGAGTTCGGTAAGTCATCGCTGCTGCTCACTTGTGAAAAGAGTCCTATACTGTTCTCTGTCAGTATCTGGTCATTATACATTATGAAATGGATTCAAATCTGGCTGAGAGACAGACATGATCTCATGGTATAAGACATGATAAAGCATGGTATAAATAATATGATCTCTATTATTTATACCATGCTTTATTACCATGTTATATTATTACTCTTATAACAGTCAGAAACAGATCAAATTATATGGGGAAAGGAATCATGTTTTAACATGTGGGAACCAGGTTTAAGGCCGTCACACTATAGATTTTTTTTTTCTTACCACTTAAATTTGCAAACCTATTCATACTGCTTTGATACCTGCTATTATTGTGCTGTTGCACGGTCATGGCTTGTTTCCTCAATTACAGGTGTGTGCAGTGAAAATGACCATCAATCACAGATTATGTATAAGAAATGGACTTAGCCTTTTTGTTCCAGAAAGTAAGAATAAAATGGTCGCACCCTGGTGGCTAAAACTAATTCTGATTAGAGGTCTGCAGCAAATAAACCTACTTCTCACTCGATTTATAAAAGGCACTAAACATTTTCCTGAGGAGGTAATGGTCCCAATCACTCGTGTCAGGTCTTCTACAATAGAGCTTGATGCAAACTTGAAAAAACTATGTTCCCATTTAAGGTAAAATGAACGATTAAGCATGGACCATTTCAGTGGACACCCATGGTTCCTGATCGCAGATTACAAAAAAAAAAAATGACTGCAAAAAACTGACGGTCAAACTGCAAAACTTGGAGCTTCAAAACAAGAGTATGTTTTGCAACCAGAAGACTATGTCCATTTTTATATACAGCAAATGCCGCTGATGCACATATTATTGTTAAATATTCATATCATTTCAAAATAAGATGATGTACTTGTGTAATCAGCTGTTCTGGCTGCGCACCACAGCTGAGAGTGACAGTGGGTCACAGAACGCACCATCTTCCTTAAAACTTGTTTGCACTTAAAGTGACAAAATACATGTAAGTCAGTGAAATGTCTCTGATTTAGCAGCTGATTTGACAGGAGCTCTGGTGCATCAGGTAGCCTTAGCAGACCAGACCACTGACTTAGCCAGCATCGGTCCTAAAAAAAACATCAGTAGAGTTTGACTTTATGGTACGCATGACAAGATGGTGTAACTGCAGTGAACACCATAACTGCAGGAGCCTTAACCCACATGGTGGGGGAGTTTCCACAAATGACCAGGTGGAAAGAAGACATTAAACTCCTGACTCAACTGACAATGTCTTTTTTTTTTTTAAATAGACAATATCACATGATACATTCATTCCTTTGTCTATCTACTTCTAACATATGGCTGGGGATGACAGTGCCAACGTGGCTAATATGTGCTTCATGTCTCGGTGCCACCCGTCATTTCACGTCAAATGTTCGGTTCCCCTGTGACGTTATTGGTCCCTGTGTCCTGTTCCAGTCAGGAGGAAATCTGTCACACGACACAGACGCATCCATTCTTGTTACTTGTTCCACAAATGTCGCAAAAGGAGCGGCAACAAAAAATATGCGGGCAGAGCTGCCATATTCAACATCACGAAGATAACCTCTGTATCTGCAACATAATTACTGGGATGAAATAATAATAACTCATTAATTAAGAGGAGGGGGGTCTTTGCGTTTCTGTGCCCATTATGCTTCATCGACCGATGCCTGGTCTAGTGATGAGCACAGGGGAAACTGCAGTAATGCAGAGAATGCTGGATGAAAGATGAAGAATGGAGGAGACATCTCCCTGTGTGTGTGTGTGTACAGTATGATTATATGTATTTTCACATAACCTCACTGTCAGACACATTCACTTATAATAATCTCTCTGTTGCACCTGGTACGCTTATACTGTTCAGTATCATTTCATGAAAATCAGACACCCTGTCGAATCACATGTCCAACTGTCCTGGAAAGAAACCTCTCCACAAACGCATGGCCCAACACAGAAGACAGACCCACTCAGGACAAGACTCAGCAGTCTATCTACACTTACACCAGACAGGACATTCTTTCCAGGACAGTAATGTTCAGATTTTGGCCAGGGAGGACAGATGGTTTGAAAGAGGAGTAAAAGAAGCCATCTTTGCCAACCTGGAGAAACCAACCCTGAACAGGGGAGGTGGTCTAAGACACCAGCTATCAGCCACCTACAGTGCTGTTCTGGACTCCCTCCCCAGGAGGTTTCACACACATTCACACCT
>JAFBJR010000182.1:559989-578337 GCA_016785285.1 Brachirus orientalis
ACTCATCTAACCTTTTAGTTAACAACTCACACCCCATGGACCAAGAACCTGACAGAGTTTATAAGTCCCAGACTCTCCACCAGTCAAACAGAACTGAAGAAGCCTCCTGGATGAGAGGCGAAATGTCTTCAAGAAATTCAACTAAGTCCAGTTGCCTTTTTTTACTACACTCCATTTTTAAAAACAATACCAGAGGGTTTAATCAAAGCTGATGTCAGTATCTATTGGCAAATTTTAATAACCTCTTCCCAACATCACCTCATGGACATATTTGATACAGCCTTGCCTCCCAAGCACAGAGGACTACCTCTGTGGAGTTCTGGTTCCTGAATGGTTAGTGTCATGTGATATTGGAAAAAAGAAAAAAAAAAAAAAACTGAGACTCAAACTACTCTGTACACTTTCATGATTTAGAAATGTATTATTTTAAACACTCCAGATCAGTGATAGCTGTCTGACTATACCACAAAGCTATTGAACACATTTTAAACCAGAGGATTCCACTGACAGCAGTCAGTGTGCATATCAGGAGGAAACTGGCGTATCAGGAAAGAACCCACACACGTAGAGAACATGCAAACTTCCCACAGAAAGGTCCTGGTCAAACTAGGTTTCAAACCAAGAACCCGCTTGTTGTGAGGCTAGATTGACAGCCACTGCCACACCATACTGGCTGTATAGATTATGGAAAGTGAGAAGACATTAAAACAAAGACTTCTGTACATCATCTACTGCTGTGGATAATGTCATACGTTAGAAGATTTATATCTATTTTGGAAGCAATAAATGCGTGTACTGTGACCTTTCTTCTAGCACCCTCTTCAGGTGTAAATATAACCCATACTTGCCATCCAGTAAAAGCTATTCTTTACTGCTGATCACATGATGAAAACACACAGCATATGATAAAAATCAGGGTTAAAATGTGTGTGCAGTGCCAACTGTGGCGTTGTTGGGACGAGAAATGCAAGAGAAAACTGGTAGAAATGCAACAGATAGATTGCTAAGGGACAAACGCATGCCGTGCCAAGGTAGATGTTTGATTTTAAAAATAAATGAACATAACTTTTTGCTGTGAAGCACACCAGAAATACAACAACAACAACAAAAAATCCCCCAAACAATAAAACCAAAAATACAAATAAAAAAAAGGCACATATTCCACAAGTCTATTCAATCTTATAAATAACTTATTTTGTAATGCACCCATCAGACCAGACTAACAAAGTTTGCTCAGACACAATTTAGCCTGAACAACACCAGCAGAACATTAGCATGAATCTGCTGTGAAAATGAGTTATTGCACAGCTTTACAACAAGCAGCTGCCCTTAAATTATTCATGAGATATAATAAGTGGATAGTTGCAATACAGAGTATTTGTCAGTGTGAAAGAGAGTGAGTCAAGAAGGAACTCTATTGTACAAAGTGAACCTTTTTTTTTAAGTGAGATGGAAATTGGCATTTAAAGAGCAAAAGAAAAGTGCAACTATGTGCAACTATGCCTTCCCAAGCAGAGGAGATTTTCTGAGGAATAGCAAGACCTCGGCTTTGACTTGCTTCTGGGAATCTGTTTCTAGTGTAATGTTATTCTGGCCCATAGACGTGTTGAGTTCTGCCACAACAAAAGTTCCAGAGGAGGAGAGAGAGAGGCAGCTTTCAAACAGCATACCTTTCACTGTTGTCTGTCCTTTGAGTTTGTCTTGCGTCCACGGGCTACGGCACCGACAAGTCTCCCTGTGATGGTCTCTGGTCACACCATATTTACAGCTCTGTCACTGCAGCTACGGTGGAAACACGTTGCCGGGAATAGCAGCAACTCCTCATCTGAACTATTCCCTCGAGTCATTGTTTTGACATGGTTTGGAAACAGCCATAAACAAGGCTGGTTGGACAGTTTTATCAAGAGGGCAGCACGTCAGATTAGCGGCACGGTGACTCACGGGAATTGAATGTCCACTATTTAGTCTGAACTACAACTCAGCAGGTTATTGCTCCAAATCAAGTAATGTAACAGTGAACATTTGGGTTCTGTCTGGGCTACTCGCTGTGAAGAATGTTGCAGTAATGACCTTGTCTTGAGACCTTTCAGTAATTCTTCTTGGAGAAGTCAAGTGCCATTAGACAAGTGACCAAAAAAAGCAGGAGACTCTGAAACCAGTTGCCACAGATGAATGTATCAGTGTGATGGTGTTTTAACTGCTTTTAACACTTTTGGCAGAAATGAGCAAATAAAAAAGGCGATAGCCAGGTTGTGATTGTGGTTCAGATTAGGCACAGTGAGTCAGACATGAGGTTGATTCAGACATGAGGGTTTTTATGTGGTCAGTGCAGATCTTTATAAAATCGGTGTGATATATGATGCTGATTTCATTTTAATCGATATGTTTGGCCGAGTTTTCTTTTCTTCCATTATCTGAGAGACTGTGATCTAATAATAACAAATGATACAAAAGGACTCAGTCATTTCTATTTTGGAAAAAAAAAACTATGTAATATACAAACTTAACTCAGTCAAATGGCACGCAATACTTAAAAAGAGAGGTGGAAAAACTAGAATGAACGGTTGAATGGTTCAATCTCACTTTTATACTTCATGAGTCCATTCAAATAGAAATGTTTAGTTTGTTTGATGCAATTTTATTCGAAGTAGTCACAACTCAAAACGACTGAAGCAAATGGTCGCATTAATCGTTTTGTGTTGAGCCAGTGGATTTTTGGATTTTGTAAACAAGTAATTGGCCAATTAATCACATAAAGATTGGCATTAAAATATAGCAAAAATCATGTCTCTTAAGTTTAGGTAAATAGGTTAAGGGAAGAAAATGTTTTCCTTATGGCATCAACATACTCTCCATGGGGGAAAAAAAACAAAAAAACAAAAACATGTCACTGTATTAAAACAGTGTATCCTCTTAAATACCATGGTCACATGACATTTGGTACTGACGTGTCTGCTGCTTGGGGGGGAAATTTTGGCCTCGGATTCTCGAGAACTACATTTGACTAATTTTGACATGACACAAACAACTTAGCAAAACAGAAAATCTAATTACAAATACATTTCCCATGGTTTGCATAAAAATGTTTACCAGTTATGTTTTTCTGGGAGACAGGGCTGTCACTTGCATTTTGTCATGTTCTTTTTTTTAGCAATTATTTTATCTGAATTGCAAGCACTGGCACTTAGATTTGTCCTATTGTGCCGACTGAAAAGGTGGTATTCACTACTTTGCTTTGCTAGTTTGTCCACTTACTTTGAGAAGCTATTCAGTAAAGCGGCACGGAATGGGGCCCATGGAGAGAAAAAAAACAAGTAATCCAAGAGTCAGACAAGTCAAGCAGACAGGGAACATCTCCTTCTGCACCCTTCAGGAGGGCTGTAAATTTTAATTAAATTATTTTACCAATTCCTGTTTTTATTATTATTATTATTATTTATTTATTTGTTTGTTTGAGAACAGCCCTATAGCCTACATGAATAAGGGAGACAGACTGAATGAGGACCCACAGCGCAAAGATAATGAGAAACACTAATGGGTGCGGTGTGAACCCAATCTCTGTACCAAAAGCACAGGATCGATGAGTTTACGGGTTTCTTCAGGAAATCACAGCAGGCAAACAACAGACAGGCTCCTCTGCCGAGGTAAAACACCTAACAGGCACAGGCGAACAGAAACCCAGCAGGGTAAAGGCAGGACAGAAAACTGAAATGGTTTACCGGGAACGAGAAGAAGCCGAGAATCAAAGACAGGCAGGGTCTTCGCCGGGAAGTCAGGCAGAATAACACTGGAACGTCTCCCACCTGGCAAAGCACTGAGTGTGGAGCTGGTGAAAATCAGCTGGGCTGATTACAAGCAGGTGTGTTCACAGGTGAGCTGAGGTGCCTGATGATGTGGGAGTGGCCGACAGGCTAAGTGAAGCAGAGGCAACGGAACAGAGAACTGAAAAGTACTGGGTGGAAAGAGGGTGACTGAAGTGACACACACAGGTGAAACACAAATGGGGCGGAGCAAGAAATCATAGGGACAGGAAGTGAAGCGACTGTAGAGTAAGATGATTGGACAAAATTAAGAGGATCGTGAGAACGGGGTCACTTAGAGATTCTGTGTGTAACACTTAGGAAGGTTTAATGGCAGAAACTGAAAATATACTGTATTTTTGTATAAGTATACATAATAATTACATGATTTAGTTTGCCACTATGTTTCTACAGAAAGGACAAAACATCCTGTGTGTTTCTCATTTTGAAGCGGGCGCTTACTATGAACACATGAACCTGAAGAAGATGGAGGCAAATTTGATGCTCCCTGACATGCTTGGGAAAGCACTTATTAGTCAATAATAAAGCAATTATGTCACTGATGCTTACACGCTGGAACACAGCAGACGGTGCTTGAAAGCACTACAGCAAAGTCAACTAACCTTTGCATTTTTATTCGTTTGGGCAAAGTGTTGCAGCCCTACAAGAAACTGTAGTTGAATACAAATTTCCACACTTTCCCGCCTTTGCTAAACTCCACCACCGGCCATGGGAGGCCATGTTACCATCGGGCAAAGCTAATGGTTGGGGAAGAACACATCCGATCCACATGCCCTCTGCCATTAGGAGCCATGTTGCTGCAGGAGCCGGAGGATTCAGTGCAGCAGGAGCAGAGCGCGAGCTCTGCCTGTGAGGTCATTTAGGGAACACCCCGAAAGTGATTTATTTGGATGCTCTATTGTTCTCCATATAATGAGCAGAGAGGTGTTCATTACAGTGAAATGGCTTCTACTTCGGCCAATTAGGGGAGGATGATGAGTGAGGAGATACGCTGAGATCGCAAATCCAATCCTCGTGAAGCGTTACTGATAGCACTGTCTTCACCCCCCCCCCCCCCCCGTAACTGTTAATCTGACACCCAGCCCATGTAGTATCCCTATAACTTATTGGGAGGTGGAATTATTCTGCACCCCATAATTTACAACTAGTGTCAATGTTAGATCTCATTTCAACAAGTAAACTCGGGTAATCTTAATCTTTCCTCAACCTGATTTTGAGACAACATGTTCAGAATCTTAGTTAAATAATGGTGGGAATCTTTTGGCGCCTCATGATTCCATTACAATTCAGGGGCTACAATTCAGTTATAACATTATTATTGATGCATCTTGATGCACTTTCAATCAGTCCTTTGAAAGTCTTTGTCCCATCGTGTGATCACTTACTCTGCATTTGTTATGAGAAACAGGAGTTTAATTCATTTTAATTATCTTTAATGAAACTAATTGAAATATGTGTGAACTGGGGAGTTAAAACTGCATTGTAAAGAAGCCAAGGGAGCAGCAACCATGGCTTAAAACAGCTCGAATCACGATTCACATACAGTATTTCAGAAAATGTAAACTGAATGGTGTTTTAACAGCTCCGGCACATTATCACCCGTGCAGCTCTAATTCATTGCTCCTGTTTGGAGTACATGGGACATTAGCCTCCAGTCATCGGTGATAAAGTGTGCAGTCATAGTGACGCAAGATTAGGCGGCAACAAATGTCCAAGCATCACGTGTAATTGCTATCCAACCCCACTTTTGCCTTTCCTTGTTGAGGATCGGGATTGCCATGTCAGTGAAATAGCATCGCTGTATCCCGAGCTCCAATGGATGCACCAGTGATCCAAAGGAAATTCCTGGTTTTTCCACAAATAATTATGGATGTAAATCCTCACACTCATCCTCTGTCCTCACACTCATCCTCTGTCCTCCTCCTGTAATGTGGCTTCTCAAGTATGTGCAACCCAAGTCTTTTATTTCAGTGTGACACAGCTTACATTTAGTGCGGCCCTTGTCCGCCTCGCTCTGGCCGTCACCTCTGTAGAAGCTGAAGTGCTTCCAGACGCTGGAATTTAACCCACATGGAGCTGGGCGGATCGCACGGCTAGCCAGGCTTTTGTTATGTGCACCCCATGAAGTGTTCAGGTCTTTTCCGTAGTCTATTTTATGTTATGTGACATTTAAAAAATTGGACGATTCCAATTATAATTGGTCGATTGAGAATGTCCGAATCTCGATGCATCTTGATGTTTTTCTCCACCCTTAGTCTTATTGGCACTAGCAGTGATGGAGTATTGTTAGCCTGTAATTCAAATTTTTTTTTTTAAAAATTTTGCCAGTGTTTTTTTTTCTTTTTTTTTGCCAGTGTTTTTGCTCATTGGTTTGAACTGGGTGGGATTTGACGGAAAACATGACGTGACGCGCTTCAGTGCACCAATCAGGATTCTGTCGCGTTGGCTGTCATTCATATCTGATCGGCCCGCACTATCTTATGCTTATCTGAAATTAATTAATTATTAACAATGCAATTATCCAGTGATGCTGCCTACTGCGGCTTTAAGGCATAAAAATATATGAAAAAAAACAAAAAATATACATCTGCACAGTAAAGGAAGGAAAAGCAATATCAGGCAGGATCAATTGTCCCAGGCTCCACTCATTAAATTATCACCCTAACCCTAACCCTAATTTTTCAAACAGGCCTGCATGTGGAAAAAAATAAGTTTTTATTATTTTTTTTCTTCATAATTGTCCTTGAAATAGTCAAAAACACCTTTATCCCCCAACACAAAAATGGTTTGGCCACTGACACAGTTCATTTAGCCTGCTGCTCGCAGTGACAGAGAGAGAGAGAGAGAGGAGGAGGTAGCAGTTCTGTAGACGAGAGTGATGCGGGACAGGCTGCCGACAGATTCATTTTTTTCTTACCAGTGTCAGAATTCCGTCTAAGATTATCCAGTCCCGGGCACAGGAAAGACTGTCCGCTGGCCTAACATATACATTCTAACACTCTCAGAAGTCTGAATGTACTGGCTGCTGTTTTCTTTCACAGAGCAAGAGAACCCCAGCGTTTGTTTGTCCGCCACCTGAGTGGACGCTCAGACAGGTGACCTTTTTTACCTGCACGTCATGGCATGAAAGATGCAACCTGCTGCTGCATGAATTCTGAGTAACCTTGCCCCACAGACAGGGCATGACTAAGTATAGCCGCCTGCAGTGTGATAGGTCAGGAGGCGGCCCGCTGGCCAAAAGAAAAAAGGAAGAGCAGAAGAGAGCGAGGCTAAAGTATCCTATAGTGTCCTGCTGAAAACTGTATTTGCATTTCAGAGGTACAGCTTCCTGAATTCATGCAGTCACTATATGATGATGTGAAGTGACGTTAAGTGAGGCTGGATGGGGTTTTATCAGGCTGAGGGATGGACAGAAGCGAGGCGGAGACGTGCTGGCACTTGAGCCTGAAGTGAACCCATCCTTGCGGGTTCCAACTTCCTGTAGGGACGCTCCTGCCGTGAGGACGATCAGATTTCAGCTAAGACGCGTGCATGTCCTCAGACTCTAATAATTGTCCATCTGCTCTTGATTTATTATCAAGTATCTAGTAATTATTATATTTATTCACATGCAGTTATGTTTTTAGGTTTTCTAATGTGTTGGAGTGCGTTTTTCTTTTTTTTTAATGGTGCTGTGAAACAGGCGAGGTAACTGACAGCAGAATCAGACACTGCCCGGCCAAACTCTGGCAGCTGGTGAGGTAATGATGAGGACAAGGAGCTTAAGAGAAACTCCTGTTGCTGCAAATTAGTTTGAAAGTCAGCAGTTCATTGGTAATTAAATACCAAAAAAAAAAAAAAAAAAAAAAAAAACAGTACCCTATTTTTTTTTTTTTCCCTCCGCCAACTTTGGCAGTAAACTATCTCTGTCCATGCGGTCCAGTTGAAGGACATGATTAATGACATCAGAGCGTAAAGTGCAGGCAGAAGGCTGTGTCATCCATTATTTCTATTGTTTGTTTGTTTGTTTGATTGCTTCTTTTGTCCCAGCTGTGATTTATCTTCTATGGCTGTGTGCATCTTTTGCATGATGGTGCAATTTCAGGAGTGGGGTATTTTTTCTCAGATCCAGTCAGTTAACCTCTGTGGACTGTTTGACTAATAATAAAAATAATACAAGCTTTTTTTTTTTTTTTTTTGATGCTCTCTGACATCCTTATCTTAGCCCAGCCATCACTGTCACTGAGAATGGAGGTTAAATAAAGGTTCTGTTCTCTTCCCTGTTGCTCTGATAACAGCAGATACTGAGGCCGTTCTGCTTTAATGGAGTGTTCATGGCGTCATTTTTGTTTCGGCTCTTATTTGTTATGCTGTTTGCTTTCTACACTTCAGGGTGTTCGTGTCACCAGTTACTGCCTGTCCTACTTTATTGTCTCATTCAATCTTCTGATTGTTTTATTCTTTTGCCAACATGTATTTTTTTTTCTCCTTTCCCTTGTTTCCCTCATTTTGCCATCATTGCGAATATAACCGTTAATTAAAACACAGCTAAACAAGATAATCTGGGACAATTCCAACAAATGAAGTGAATTCCTTGCTTTCTCTTGTAAAGATGAGGTTTCTTCTAGCTTCACTCTTTTTTATTAAGATTTATTAAGATAATTAGCTTAACTCAACGTGGGACATATTTGGGTTTCTTTGGTTTCCATGCCACTAATGGGTCACTCTTTAGCTAATTGTTTTGGATTGCAGCTTTAATTTGTGTTTTCTTTACTATAACTGCTTTTAATAAAAAAAAAAAAAAAGAAAGAAAAAAAATAAGCTTCCAGTTCCCAGGTGGTGGGGACCAAAGCCTGAGCTGAAAGTGTCTTGAATTAATCAGGTGAACAGAAACATGCCTAATGCAAAAACATGTCACTGTTTACAAAAATGTTTCAGCGTCATATTTATACATTTTTGTTAATGCCCCCAAGTGGCCAAGAAAAGCAGAAGCATCACAACACAGAAGGCAAGGCAGTCAGTTTCCTGACTCACTGAGTAAAGATGGGAAGTCCAAGAGCAAATGACAGTACTTTGTTAGGGTCAAACAGACATGAAACAGTAAATTATGGCAAGACTTTAACATGTTTAATTCCAGTTCCAATGGCTTTTAATCAGCATTTATTCCCAGGTAAAGCAACTCTGCGTAGCACATGGGTTTTTAATCAGCTTTTGCTCTCATCGGCAGCTGCTTCACTTTTGGCAACGATGCATAATTTCACACCTTCGTCTTTCAGCTGTTAATGTTTGTAGCAAAACTTCCATTTTTACAGCCCGCAACAGCCCTCAGTATGTTTTTTCTTTCATACATGGGATCAACTGAAAGATCATGTGAGGGTGAGATCGAAGCAAATGCACTAGTTCCATTGCGTTTTTTTTTTGTTTGTTTTTTGTTTGTTTTTTTCCACTTGTGTTTTCAGTAGGTTCATGACATTGCGATTCACACACGGATTACAAGGGTGGCAAAAACACCACAGAGCTGACCAACTGCTGGAAATGAGAATGGCGTTAATTGGTATACTCTCTAATTTAAATGTGAAAGAGTTTTGTTTTTTTTTTAACGTGGTAAAACAGTGAAATATTTGTCATGAGGCTAATGTAACATCTGTTTGTTTAGTTAATAAATTCTGTAATTTGAAGCTGAAGCATAAAAACAACACAACTTCAGGACAAAAAAAAAACAAGGACATTCTGTCAGGGAAAGATATTTTCTGCAAACCTATTTTGGAATTTCAGCAGTGGAAGCTGCCTGTCTTCTCTCCCATGGTCTTGCATGTTAGTGGTGTCAGGATGATATCTAAACTTGTATGTGGAAATTTCATCCGGAACTTTTGACGGGTGATGCTTTCCTAAACACACACACATTTGTACTTCTATCAAAGTGAGGACCCTCATAGACATAATACATTCCCTAGCCCCTTACCCTAACCTTAACCATCACAACTAGATGCCTAACCCTAACCTAAACCCAATTCTAACCCTAAAACCAGATCTTAAGCCCTTTTAAGGGGTGAAAAAAAGTGAGGACCAGCCAAAATGTCCTCACTTTGTCAAAATGTCCACACTGTGTAGGTGTTTATACGATTTTTGGTCCTCACTCTGCAGCAAGTACAAGAACACACACACACACATATAAAAGCTGGTAAATATCATAATCAATGATTGTAAGCGCTGCTGCAGAGAGTGACATGAAGACAGATGATGAGTGATTCAAAACTGTTCATTTGCTTGTTTTTGTGTTTTTACTCTCAGGACTTGTTTCATTGTCAGGCTGACATTTCTGCAGGAGGGAAAAACGTGCCTGAGACGGAGAAAATCACCCTCAGCTCTGGCACGAGTTTGGCCTCCCACTCACCGTCAGTGGAGCGGAACCAGAAAAAGTCTGTGTGTGTGATGACGGCCCACTTTTGAGTCTCTTCATCTCAAGCTGACTGTCCAGAATGAGATGAGAATCACTCTGTAGTGGATGTCAGCTTTGGAAATCCATGCTTTGGCATTTTAGATCTCCAAAAACAACTAGTCAGTTTGTATAAATGATAACAAATAAGACATGTCACAGCAGTCTTTAGGCACCCAGCTCATTCTTGTCTCACTCAAAAGCAAAAACCTCCACAATAAAACTTCATCTCTGCTCCTTTGAAGCCGGTCCCTATAAATAACTTCCCAGTGGTATTACATAGAGGGACTGAGAAAACCATGCCAACAGTGCCCTCTATGTGCAGGCTGCAGCTTTGTGAGTGCAAATGCTGCATCCACTCATGTAAAACTGCTCAAGGTGAATGTCCAAAACCGGACATACAGTATGTCACAGATGCTGAGCTGCAGCTACTTTCACTAATTATGATCCATCTTCATACCTGCTTCTCCGGTAGATGAGGCACTGCAGTTTCTTTTGTCTGGTTCTTTTACCCACACAGGCCCCAGTATTCAGAGCATCTCAGGTAAAATTCAGAAGGAAAGCGTCATGTTCCCGGCGCTCCGTCTAAGTGCAGTGTCATCAGAAGTTAAGTGGAAAGTCAGGCCAGATCAAAGCAGTAAAGCAGATCTTCACTGTCTGAATTTATCTCAGCCGAAGCCGAGAAACGCTGTCACAACCTCAGATGCTCAAAGAGTGATTTCCCTTCCGGACTCATTATTCCCTCCAGTGGTGGATGATGCTACACACACACACACACATACACACGTCATGGTTGTGTAACCAAAATCAAAGCTCTCTATCTGAAGGGTTGTTTAGCTAATAAATCTATTACACAGCTATAAAAACTGCAATTAGATGGAAAATCTAGAGTCACTGTCAAAATCTTATTTCCTCCAGTCGGTTCGTGCAAGACTGAGATCATTACCTCCAGTGAGTCATTCCAAAATGCTAAATGAATTTACAGTCATAGTGGATATAATTTTACACATCATATCAAAAGGGTCATATGGAGCTGTGTGCGAAAGCGTACCCGTTTTGATGTGTACCTGCTTTGTAAATGTAGAGGTCGCACATAGTCATAGCAGGACAAAAAATGAAATAAAATTACAGCAACTCGTATACCATATCAGATGGTTTAATCAGTGTTTACTGGAGAAGAGTCTACTGTAAGTGTCAGCCATTATTTAATGTGTATGCTATCGCAATCCTAAAGTGAGATTATGTTGTTCTGGCTTTGTGGCATAATGCATAAATAAGTGCAAACAGGTACAATTCCACCACAGGAACTAGAGATTTTACTATACTATTACTTTTTTATTTTTTCCACCAAAGACACTTCAACAATGAATTAAATGCATTTCCACTGCAGGAATAAATGCCAATGGATTGTAGATTTTTAGAAAACAGAGATTTTATCCCACAATGGGCAATTTGGTTCAACAGTTCCCAGCCACAGAATCAAAATACAGTAGTAAATACATAAATGACTGCATTCATAGCCATGACACAACAACATATTACAACATTTAAGCTGTGAGTGAAGCAGCTTAGTGTAAAGTAACAAGTAACTGCACTGAATTTTCTCTGAGTATAACAGCCTGATAGCACAAAGCTGAGTGGAATGCTGGGAAATGGAGTCAGGGGGTAGCATGGACAGCCCACTTTCACCCAGAAAAGGTCTTTTCCTTTGGAAAAAGAACTTTTGGGAAAGTTCAGGAACTTTCTCTTGCGCTGAACAAAAGTATTTGTGATCCAGCGTCTTCACTTTTGCCGATCAATCTTCACAGCTGCTCACAAAACCTCCTTACATTAAAAATCCAACTCTTTACAGCAGCACAATCAGAAACCTTTTTCTAGGAAAGCGTTTTTGTGGAGTTCCTCACTATCTAAGGTGTCAAATTGAGGCAAATTGTGTTTGAAATGTATAAATAAAACTGACTTGACTAGGAGCATCACAGTTACTGCAGATCATTGCTGTGCTGTCTGGGGGGGAGTGAGAGAGAAGCTAATGCAGAAGTGTCTAAAAACTTGAATGGCCATCAGGGGGCAACTTGTCTGTAAGTCCATGAGAAAATAAATCGATTTCTTACCTGATTTGTAACATGAGAGCTCGACTATGTGTGACTGACCCACTTCCTTCTCACTCCGTAGCTCCACGCTCTTATGGTCTCTTCTGGTTTCAACAAAACAATGGTGCTGACCAAATTTCAAAACTTGAGGCTTCAAAGATCAAAAAAGAGACACAAAGAAGAAGACTTCATCTTCAAAATAAGATGAAATGGCACTGACCATGGGGAGACATTAAATACAAAAGGGAGGTGAGATAACAAGATACAGGTGAAAAGTGTTAAGGCGGTGCAAGTAATCATGGGAAATACTGTGAAGGACGACGAAAAACCAACATGGTAACACAGGAAGTAAACGAGACTAAATTCATTGGAAGGGAAATTGCACAATAAGAAAACCCAGGAAATATCATAACAGCTGAGAAATGAAATAAAAAATCTAATTTAACTGTAACGCAGGTTTAAAGTTCAGACATCAGAAAATGAAAACAGTCCAAAAGTACTGTGAAATGAATTTGTGTTTCATTTGATAGGGACAAATACAGTTTACATAGTCAAACTGAAGACAGCTGTCTGATGAAAGTATCATAGTGTTTGTAGCAGATGCTAATTTGCAACACCCAGCGGGATAAGAGATAATTAGATTAAAAAAGAAAAAAAAACAAAGCAGAAAGATGGATAAACCGGGGAATATAACACAGAATCAAATTGGCAAAACACAAAAGTCTAAGAGTTCCCGGGGGGCAGATCATGACAGGCTGCCACGCAGCTCTAAATGTGAAAAAAGCTATTAGTACATTTCTAAATTAATTTGCCTGAAATGGCCTTTTTTATGAAATTATAGACAGAGGAAAGGAAATATCAGCTATAGATATTCTATTTATTTTACCTATTGGTAGACCAGTGGGTCCATACTATTGCTGAATAATAATAAAGCTAATTTTCACAGTTAGATCAGGAGTATCCTTTGTTTTGTTTTGTTTTTTTTAATAAAAAAGAAAGATTCTTTCTTCCTGAGATCCAGTCAGTAAGTGGCTGAACGCCGGCACTAGAACGAACAGCCAGCTCTTCCCTTCACAACCTGGCAGTGGGGCAGACAGATGTGCTGATATGCCATCTATAGCCGCAGGCCTTTTCTGACTTCTAAAGGCTTCCACTGTCAAAACGGGGCACCAGGGAGAGCGTGACACAAAAGTTAAATGAAGGTTAAATGGAAGCACTTCAAAGTGGGAGATCTCCACAGAAAAATAACGCAGGAAAGGTTAATGCGTGTCTTGTTGAGACACTGGAGCAGCTTGTAGCTTTTGGGCATGATGCTTTTGAGGTCCAGTTTGGGTCAGAACGCCCCCAGGCCACCATTTATTGGTTTTGTACGGACAACTGCTGTGTGTAGTGCGATAAAAGCATTTTCAAAAAATGCTTAGAGAGCGGCTTTCCTGCAGGTCATATTTTCCTCTGTTATAGCATCAGTATATTCTGTAAAGCTGCAGGGACCCAGTGTTTGCTTTGGATATTCTGGATAAAGACCACTTTGATACATCTACCTATGTATGCACTTTGGCAAGCATTGTGATTAGCAAGAAAATAAAAAAAAAAATCAAATAGTTATGAAGTTTTTATTAATTTTCCTCAGTTAAAGTTTTGTGGCCAAGTTGTGCCTCCACATTTTGGCAACAGCCCGAAAGAACAAACTCACTAGAGCACAGTTTTTTTGTACTGGGAAGCCTGTTATGCAAGGGAGGAGTCGCACCATCAAAAAAACACTAATTCTACATCATTAAAACTCCACTTTCCAAAAAGCCATCACATGAAGCACTTTCACTGTGCAAAGTGACTGTTTACTGTGCATTTATGCATAAAACATTAGACAAATTAGAAAAATTATAAGAAAAAAATTAAAGCTGTAAGAAGCACTGGATGGATCCAGGTTCGGGACCCCAATCAGAACAAGAGCCTTTCTACATGGGGTTTGCATGTTCTCCCCATGTGTGCGTGGGTTTTCTCCAGGTTCTCCTGCTTCCTCCCACAGTCCAAAAACATGCCAATTTAAGGGATTAAGCCAATTGGACACTCTAAATTGCCTAAAGGTGTGAAAGTGAAAGTGGATGGTTATCTGTATCTATGTGGCTCTGAGATATCCAGGGTGTACCCCACCTTTTGTCCTATATCAGCTGGGATTGGCACCAGCGCCCCCGTGACCCTCAGGTTGAGGATAAAGTGCTGGAAGTTGAGTGAGAGTGAGTGAAGCATTCAATTTGTCCTTTCACTCATGTCAGGGTTTGCTGGACTGGGCTGCTCAAAAGAAGCACCTGATGCTTCCTGTACCCACTAGGTGGCGCTGTGGTGCAGTAAAAGTTTCATAATATTGACATTGATTGATGTAGGTGGCTTTAGGCCTGGGACAGACTGAACACTTTATAAACTATAATGTTTTCCTTTAGTCCTTCATTTTACTCTTTTGTTGTTCTTCTTACCAAAACATGAAGCAGCTGAAGTATGTTATGATAAAAAGATTACTTTGGCTTCCTGTTGACAGCAGTTATCAAAATTTGCCAAACAATATTTGATAAAAACTCACAATTTCCTTATTATACATTTTTTTCCATATGCTTACTTATTATTCACTCTGACTTTTATGGAACCAGAAGAACAAAAGGTCAAAGAGAGTAGATTTAGGGCAGTTACCAGGTAAATGCAAGATTATTATAATTGTGGCATCTCCAGTGAGCTGCCCTTGTCCCTTCAGTATTTAACCTATAGTCACAACAGTAGTCAAGGGTGGTTGGCTTGTGTGTCATTGCAACAGATAAGTGTCAGCTGCCAGGACTCAAAAGTGGCCAACCTGAAGCTCAGAGGCTTCACTGGGAATTGAGCTTGACACTGTTTTGAAGGTTAACTTAAATTTTGCATTCAAACCCCAACAGGTCCCCCTACAGGGTGCCAGGTCCCGCTGAAACGCCTATCACAGGAAGCTGGAGAGGCTTATTGTTCCTTTGTCTCCTGTTGACCCTCACCGCCCTATTAAAATCTAGCCTCGAACGCTGCCTGAGGGTCTGCAGCCATCATTGGCACACGCAACCACGTCAAGACATCGCATACCAATGAGACAGAGGGGTCGGGGGGGGGGTTGCATCTTTTAAAGGGGGGGGGGGGGGGGGGGGGGGGGGGGGGGGGGGGTTGCATCTTTTAAAATATGGGTTGGGACTGTCCACTTGGCGGAATTAATGGCAGACTTGAGCTTGATTATGAGTGGGTTTGATGCAGGAAGAGAGCAGCAGGAGCTGAGTGTAATGAGAGTCACTGGTGTCATGCAGGTGATGTCGTGTGCTGACTCTTAATAGGAAATATTGCTATTCTTTGTGCTGACTTCCGAAAGCATTATTATCTACGTCCACTATATGGAGGTTCTTTGTGTTTTGGTCATTAGTTTATCTCTTTTCCAGGTGGAATTGAAAATATTATATATATTGTACTCCCCATTGTTATTGTATGGTAATTAAAACAGTCTGTCTTTTCACATGATATGATTATTTACCTCAGCAGAGATGTATAGCGTTTATTCGGTTTATGACCGTGTCCGATCTTTTTTTTTTTTTTTTTTTTGTTACATTTGTATCATAAAATATTATGTCCTGTTGAAAAAAAAACAAAATAAACAAATAAATCCAACAGAAAATAGTTTAGAAAATACACATAAAAAAAAACCCATCAACAATGAAGTGAAGGCCAAACGTGTTTGAAACTGAAACAGGAATGTTGTCAGTAATGTGTGGCGAGCCTCGGTGAATTAAGATGACAAGGATGTTGTTAAAATTGCAGTGTGAACTGGTCACACTGGCTTTTCAGCCCCAACAAAAAAAAAATCTGCTCATCAGTTTTCTTTTTTTTTGTGTTGTTTTAACACATTTCTCGGATGAAAATGAATATACTCTACTCGCTCACCCTTCATATGCACTATAGTGTGTGGGTGTACTTGTATTTCTTACCTCTTAAGGATATTTTCTAGCATGTACACTGACCTTGTCAGGAACAGTAGTCCTCATGGAGACCAAAAACCTGATCCTAATGAAGCAGAGCCTCATTCCTGAAGAACTGTTTGACGTTAGGGCTTAAGATTTGAATTGCGCTTAGGTTAAGCTTAGGGTTAGGAATTAACTGGTTATGGTTAAAGTTAGAGGTAAGGCTTTAATTAGGCTGTCCACATGAATACAATATAAAGAATAAATGATAGAGTCAGTAAGGCTTATTTTGACATATGCTATATTTATTTTTGCTATAGTGATAGATGATATGTTTGTATTATGCTACATTACAAAAACATTGATCAATTCTCTTTACCCGTGTGGTTCTGACATGATGGCAGCAAAGAGAGTGGAAAAATACTGTCTGAAAAATAATAATTAAAAAAACAAAAGCCATTTATCCCTGACGAGAGCTGCTACTGGAAGGACATGATGGACTGCCTTTACTGCTGAGACACACAACAGTGCGGAGGTCCAGACATGTCCAAACAACTGTCCTAAAAGGTTACATTTGTAACCATGGCAATTTCATATTAATATAATTTACAGAAAATGTCATAAGAAGATTTTAAATCTGAATCTGATAAAGAGGATTCATTTATGTTCCCATGCAGCCAGGAATTAGCTACATTAATACCATTATGGAGTACAATCACTTGTAGGCAGTCAGGCAGTAGGAAAGAGGCCAAAAAATTTAAAAATTAAAAAGTCGGAGTATTATAACATGCAAAAATACCTGCAAAAAAAAAATAAATGACCCTTGTAGGACAATAAGACACAGTTAGCTTAGCTTAGCTTAGCTTAGCTTAGCTTAGGCAGTCCATCCTCCCAGTAGCAAATCACCTTGTTTTCACATCACATCAATTCAAGGAAATTGAAGATTTCATTCTGAATAATAGACTTTTGCTCTTTCTTCACATTAAAGAAAAAATATTTTAAATAATACAAAACCTTTAAGAAGACAGGAATCCATTTGCAATTGTTGGGCAGAGATTAGTTGATTAAACCAAATGCTCATCCGAAAGGAATAGAAAGTGAGTGAAGTTCAAGATAAAGGTGACAATTTTAATTGGAAACATTCACCTTCAGCAGTTCCTTTTTAAGAATGTATTCGGTAACGAAAGAGATACACGCATTGTCATGTTGCTCTCCCCTGTAACAACTAACTGTATGGCCGCCTTGCAGCAAAACCCCTGTCATGAGCTTAGTGTTAACAGGCAAGTGCTTTTCGGAAGACAAATGAACGGAACATATTCCACATTTTCAGAGAATATCCTGAGTGACACCTCCCCCTGTCTCTTTTATTATATTCCATTACAAGCTTCAAACTCTTTTACACTCTGCATATCAGTTCCACACATTATCAAAATAAAAAAAAAATTATTATTAGGCTACACATCAATAGAACCGTGAACATTATCATTCTCAACAACAGTGACTTATTTAAAGAAATAATAATACATTAGACATAATATTGATAACACTTCATACATTCACTGTGACTTAACTTCTTTGCAAAGCAAAGCAAACTTATTAGACTTTTTTGTTCTAATCAACATGCCAGAACAGAAGTATGCTATAAATAATATAATTGATAAGGCTAACGGTGCATGTAACATCCATTCTTATCAACCCCTATTTAGATTAGACTAATATAACATAGAACCTTTTGTTTTTAAAATTCATATTTTGATCCAAGAAACATAAATGGACTGCTTTGGACAAACGGTTTTAATGTATACTTCCTGATATACAATTGTTCCCCATATACAGTACATAAAGAACAACCTGCCCATTTTGAACACATCTCATTAGTGATTACGGGGGGGAGGGAAATGGAAAACAATATCTAAAATGTAGACGACTGGGAAAAAATAATGCATGTAGCGATTCAGTAGTTTTCCATGTTGGTTCATCAAGTCATAACAGTTATGTTTTCTGTTATATTAGCATATAAATAACAAGAAATTATATTCCCACCACCAAAAAAAAAAAAAAAAAAA